>CM067222.1:58790884-59143187 GCA_034190945.1 Octodonta nipae
ATTATAACTTATTAAACCTATTATTCAAATTATTGAAAAATATAAATAAAATATATTTTCAAATTTTAATAGTGTAGTTTCTAAATTGGGAATTAAGTCGATGTTTAATATTGTTGTTAATATATTTTTATACAAAATGATTTAAAAATATGATATATTTGTAATTCACATAATGACCTTTTATCTGATATATTACATGATGCGTTTGAAAATTGAATCTTTATTTTCCATTTAATTGTATAATTTATCCTAAAATTAATAATTTCTAATAATTTATTTTCCGTTTAATTTGGCCTCCAAATAATAGAATTAGGGATTTTTTTCATATTTTCCTATAAAACAAAAAAATAGGGCTTAGAGTTTGGGGAATAACGGGAGAACGGGTAATTTTTTTAAAATATTTTTAAAAAAATTAAAAAAATATATATGTATTCGTCATGATGATGGGATTTGATATATTACATGACCCGCTAGAAACAATATAATATTTTATTTCCATTTAATTCTATAATTTGCCCCCCAAAATGAATATTAGGGGTTTCTCTTATTTTTCCAGTAAAGTTCAGGTGAGGGGCTATACTTCCAGGTTTTCAAAATTCTTCAGCTTATGGTTTCGGAGATAAGAAGGGAATGGGTAAATTTTTTATATTTTGTTAATATATTTTAATTAATTTATTTTATAAATATGGAAAAAATATATTTGTTTTCTTCATCATGAGCCCTTTTATGTGATATATAACTTGCTGGGTTAGAAACAATTTTAATTTATATTTTCCATTTAATTCTATAATTTGCCCTCCAAAAAAATATTAGGGTGTTTCCTTATTTTTCCAGTAAAGTTCAGGTGAGGGGCTATACCTCCATTGTTTTTTTCAAAAGTTTCCAGCTTATGGTTTCGGAGATAGGGGGGGGGAATGGGTAAAATTTTTTTATATTTCTTTTAATATTTTTTAATTAATTTATTTTAAAAATATGAAAAAAATATATTTGTTTCGTTATAATGAGCCCTTTCATTTGATATATAACATGATGGGTTAGAAACAATTTTAATTTATCTTTCATTTAATTCTATAATTTGCCCCCCCCCCAAAATAAATATTAGGGTTTCTCCTTATTTTCCAGTAAAGTTCACAGATGAGGGGCTATACCTCAATTTTTTCAAAATTTTCCAGCTTATGGTTTCGGAGATAGGGGGGGATGGGTAAATTTTTTAATATTTTTGTTAATATCTTTTAATTAATTTATTTTAAAATATGAAAAAAAATATATTTGTTTTCGTCGTAATGAGCCCTTTCATTTGATATATAACATAATGGGTTAGAAACAATTTTAATTTTATATTTTCCATTAATTCTGTAATTGGCCCCCCAAAATTAAAAGTAGAGGTTTCTCCTTATTTTTTCAGTAAACTTCAGGTCAGAACCTATTAATCTATTTTTGTTCAAAACTTTACGTTTTATAGTTTCGGAGATAAGGGGGGGGGAATGGGTAAATTGGTATATTTTCGTTAATATCTTTTTAAATAATTTTTTTTAAATATGAAAAAATATATTTGTGTTCCTCAGAATGAGACCTTTCATTTGATATATTACATGATGCGTTTGAATTTTTTTTATTCTTAAATTTTATTCAATCCTATAATTTGCCCCACAAAATTAATATTAATGGTTTCACCTTAATTTTCCTGTAAAGTTCGGGCAACGCTCTATATTTCCTATTTTTTCAAAATTTTAGGCTCAGTAGTTTCGGAGATCAGGGAGAACGGTCGATTTTTTAGTTTTTCCCCCCAAAAGTACCCCTAAAATCAAATGTTTTTCTTTTACGATATGTACTCCTGATCGGGTCACCAGACTATACATTGATACCAAATTTCAACCTCTTCCGTCCAGTAGTTAGGAGAAAATGGCTGTGATGTGACAGAGGCAGAAATCCTGAGTGATATTATAAGGGTATCCGTATATGTATATACGGAACCCTAAAAATTATAAACTCAATAAACTTTTTATTCAGCACTAAAGCTAATTTCTAGCAGCAAACCGATCATTGCAATTGAAGGTATATTAGCCTCTATAAAACAAACTAAAATTAACATTTTTTTCTGGTGTAGCTCTATTGAATATGGCATTGCTATGATGTTGAACTATACAAAATTCGTTAAATAAACAAATATGATATAAATTTCATTACTCTCAACTAAGCAGACGATCAAAGACTGTTATTTCTGGTTGACTAATCACACTTCTGAAGGTAAAATTTTTATCTGATCCAGAAAACGGTGCCTGGGTTATTCATTCGTCTGAAAGAACACGAAAAATTGCGATAAAGAATTCAACAGAACAGTATTTAAAGTACTCTCATTGTGTTATTTTTGAACAAGTTGTAATTTAAATTTGAACGCGCGTTGCATTATATACGTTACGTTAAACTTTCCAAATCACCTTAATTGGAATGAAGTTTGCAACCCGTCAGAAACATTTCCTAGCACATATAACATGATTTATACGAAAACTTTTGCAGCAATGACAGTAAGCGCGTAACCTACAAGAAAGCAGCAAGCACAATCTCCAAAAACCAAATCCAGAAACAATCATAAAAGTTAAATTGCATTTCCCACAATTTCCTTCAGAATATTCCGTCATTGCGTCCACGTCCTAAAATATCAAGATTTTCGAAGAGCGCTTCTTCTTTTCTTACACTGCCTCTTTTCACCATACAACTTAGAACACAAAATGTAACCCATTGCAGCCTGTCCCCGTCTCACTCGTCGTTTTATTCTCTTTGCAACTTTTCTATATTAAATTACTTTCAGGAATTGTATGAAAGTTTTATATTTCATTTTGAAGTTTTCTTCATTCCTCACACAAGCCAAACGTTGTCCTGGTTTATTTGCATCGCGTTGATCTCAGTCGAGGTGTTGATGTTTCCCTGTTGTCGAGAAATGAAAAAAGACAATGACTTACGAAAATAGTTCTGAAAATTTTATATGATCTTATTACTTTTGCGACTGGAATAGAGGAATTTTGTAAGCTGAACAGGTGAGTCAAAATGTTAGAATATCGTTTTTAAAATGTAATGTCATAATGTGTTTCTTTTGTAGTCTTTTGTTATATGAAATCAGATTGGTTTGAATTCGCAAATAGGATTTTGAATGAAGATCAGTTTTCGTACATTTACTGTATAATGAAAATATCGACAAAATAACACAATCATGTGAAAAAATAAAATACTAAGTTTTGAAAATCAAATATGTCACTTCTTTAATGTCGGTTATAAACACTCATTACCAAAATTTTGCCACATCTCTGCTTACCAAGCTTTGACTAATAGGAGGTCCATCAGGGTGAGATTAGTTCATAGGCTTTTTCTAGATTTTTTGTTATGATTTTAAATGGAATCACTAAAATCTTCATTCTGTAAACGTATTTTTGTCGAATGCACTTATAACAAACTCGTACCTAAGAACGAAAAATTATTTTTCAATTTCGGCCAATTTGCAAGGAGCTTTATTATACAGTGATGGGCAAATGTGTGGAACCAAGTAAATATCTCTGTAATTATTAGAGATATCAAAATGAAATTTGGGAGGTAGATATGCAGTAGATTGCCTATTTGTTTCCAAATTTTTCTACGATTTTGAACTACCTGTTATACCGGAAGTAATGTCGATTTTAAAATTTCCAATGAAACACCCTGTATAGTATTTTAGTTTCTGATGAAACATTTTATTGCGAATACAAAAATGAAAAGTAATTAAGGAAAGGAAAAATCTATTATCCATTAAAGAAATACATAATCATAATTATTAACTAAATCTAAGTGATTTTCAAAACATTGAAACTTAACTAAACTTAATGTATTAGATGTTTAAACTGAGCACCGTTTATTTCTTGATAATAAGCAAGTCGGTTTTTAAATTCTCTAGTAACATTAGCTATTACTTCTGGTGTAATTCTCTGGATGTCTTGAGTTATTCTTGCAGCTGATTCTTGAAAATTATTTGGTCTATTAACATAAACCTTACACTTTAAATAACCCCACAGAAAATAGCCTAGTGGATTAAGGTCGGGACTTCGTGCTGGCCATTCATAAGTACCCCTTCTTCCAAACCATCTGTGATGAAATGTCCTATCTAAATGATCTCGAACAATGCGAGCGTAATGGGGTGGTGCTCCATCCTGCTGAAACCAGATATTATTTGGTAATTGTCCATTTACCTCCAATGCCGGAACAACTTGTGTCTCCAAGAGCTGTAAATACCTATCTCCGTTTAAAGTTTCTTGTAGGAAGAAGGGTCCCACGATTCTGTTGTTATAAATGCCGGCCCAAACGTTCAATTTTTGGGGATGTTGTGTATGAGCCTCTTGTACCCAATTAGGATTACTTTGCGACCAGTAGCGGCAGTTATGTCGATTAACCGTACCATTTAAACAAAATGTAGCCTCGTCTGAAAACACCACATATCTTATAAAATTATTATCACGGTTACAAATATCCATCATCGTTTCACAAAATTGCAAACGTCTGTCGAAATCGTCTTCGGAGAGTTCTTGAACGAGGCAAATTTTGTATGCCTGATATTTTTCTCGCCTTAATATCCTTCCTACTGAACGACGGCTAATTTCATGTATTTTGGGGAGGTCGGTAGTGGATAAGTGAGGATTTTCTTCCAAAGATATAGCAACATTTTGAGCCCCACCTTCATTACTTGCACTTTTAACCGTCCACTTTTTGGTAAATTGCTAACTGTTCCACTTGTGTCGTACCTTCGCAGTGTTTTCGTCACTACTGAACGAGATATTTGTGTATTCGGATGAACAATGTTAAGAAGGTCACAAACTTCTCGATGCGTCCGTCCTTTTCATCTCCCCATACTCAATCATCATTAATATTTCTATTATTTCTCTTTCACTTAATTCGGCCATTTTACGATCAAATTAAAACAATACAATCTTTTTACGTTCAAATAAAAAAACTAATAACTTATTTTGACAACTACTGTTACTTATGCAATGAATTTCATGGACTACTAAACTTGATTCAGATTTAATTTGCGCCTGATTTAAACAAACCCACGTGTATTCGACTATGGAACAAGCAGTGCTGTTGGCTGTGACGGTATAATGCCACCGATTGGCCAATAGAAATGCAAATCCTTACTTATATCGGGCGTAAATGAAATCTGAACCGAGTTTAGCTACCATCGAATTTTTCCTTTCCTTAGTTACTTTTCTGTTAATATCTCGGTAGGTATTGAAGTAAACAATATCAAACCCGATATTTTTGTATTTGCAATAAAATGTTTCATCACAAACTAAAATACTATACAGGGTGTTTCATTGCAAATTTTAAAATCGACATTACTTCCGTTAAAACAGGAAGTTCAAAATTGTAAAAAAAATTGGAAACAAATAGGCAATCTACTGCAAATTTCATTTTGATATCTCTAATAATTCCAGATATATTTACTTGGTTCCACACATTTGCCCATCACTGTATATCATCTTTAATATTTTTTTCTGCTACACTGTATATTATCAATAGTAAATTAAAGTAGTTACATCAATTAATATTGACAAACATTTCAATATTAAATTTTACGTATTTTAGATTTTAATAAAGTATCGAAACGTTTAGAATTTATAAATTGTATTGTCCTCAAGTGTGGTATTATTTCCAACAACTGCTTTAACAAATTATTCTATTATTATTTTTGTCATCTTGAGTTATTAACAAATATATCCAGGAATTATCGAAGTTGGAGTTTAATTAGCCTTTGCTATTCTTCATATCAACTTTCGTCTAATGTTTGCTACATCTTGTAATATTTGATTCAGTGATTTTATTGCCCGATCTCAAAACTTGTACCTCATTCTAGTTCTTTTTTCATTTTTCTTTCCATTACGTTTTATTCTATTTTTTTCTAGATGTCTTGCTTTTTTCTCGATATTGTTTTAACTAGATCAAGTGTGCTACACCAAATTATTATAAATTTCTGCTTTTATTTTTGTTTTACTTCACTTTCTACTTCTCAAGACACCTTAACCTCGAATCATAATACAACCGTCAAATATCAACCATATTGTTTCAACACACAACTTCTTAACTGAACAATTTTTTGATCAATGCTATACGCCTTCTGTTTGCAGCCAGATCCTTCAATTCACCTCGCTCTATGAGACAAAGACAATACTTTAGGAGTCCATTTGTAATTATTGGTTGACTAGCGTTGTTGACCGTTCTTGACTGGTGTAAAACATTCCGAGATTTCCCACAAGTAAAGGTCAACTACAAGTAGTTAGAGAGTAGATGAAAGTTTTTAGCTCCCTTAGCACTTCTGCTATACATTTGACAGTAAACTATTGATAGGATAAATACATATGAGACATTGATTACACCATCTTTGGAAACCGGAAAAATAAATGCAATACACCGTAAGCGTCAAAGGAATGTCACATTAAGCTTCTACACTAATTATTTTGTCTATTCATGGGTTTTCTCTCCTCCAAATTTTTTCCTGTAACAGATAAGTATTTAAAAATTGTATATGTAGAACAAAGTGTAGTAAGGCAATTTCGTAAAATTGCCCTGATTACTGGCTGTCTGTACAGAGATTCTTCCTCACAGTTTTTCTGAGAGAAAGAGATGTCTATAAAATGATCAACCAGTATTCCTGTATATAAGTGATGTATTGTATATTGTATAATACTTATCTGTATATGGAGACGTTTCAACTCCGAGTCTGGAGTCGTTGTCAATCGTTTAGTGTTGTTTTCGAGGTTTTTTTTCTAAAAAATTTTCGAAATTACTTCTACACTAATCTCTACACTATTGTGACGGGATTTCATACGATATTTCGTGGAACTCGAAATGTTGGTCTGTCGACCCGAGGTCGCCCATTGGCTCTAACAGACATCAATGGAATTTTCCGAATATTCGAGAACACATGAAAGAAATTTTTCGACGGCTCGTTGACCTACTAGAGAATTCCGAGAGAAATATAAACTACGGATAGCTGGCGATAGCATTGACAGTATTCGACTGCCGTTTAGAGAGAATTTTATTTGTAATATACAGGGTAGCACAGAAACTTCTAAAGATCATATAACCATAAAGTTTCTTTCGAATTAGAAGAATTTTATGTGGCGCTCCTAGGTGCGACTTTGTGATAAGAGAGTGCATTCGCCAAAAATGCGACCAAAGAATTTTGTTGATTCAGTGATCACATTAAAACCATTAGGGAAAACCTAGGAAAAACCTTATGAACTATCCCGATATTGGGTTGTTCACAAGGACATGACAATTAGCAATTTCTTCCTTAATTTAACAAAATTAAACCAGACTCTTTTAGTTTTCTTTTGGTGTTGTGTTCGTCTTTGTGTAATATAACTGAATTTTGAAACTGTATTTTATGACCAAGGTCCCAAGCATGTTCACAAATTTTGGATTTTTCAAATTGTCGATGATTAAGGAAGAAATTGCTAATGGTCATATCCTTGTGAACAACCCAATATCGGGATAGTTCATAAGGTTTTTCCTAGGTTTTCCCTTATGGTTTTAAAGGGATCACTGAATCAACAAAATTCTTTGGTCGCATTTTTGGCGAATGCACTTATAACAAAGTCGCATCTAGGAACGCCACATAAAATTCTGAAGATCTCCCTTTCAAATTCTTCCAATTTGAAAGGAACTTTATGATTATATGATCTTTAGAAGTTTCTGTGCTACCCTGTATATTACAAATAAAATTTTCTTAGTTACGTCAGAAATCAAATAATACATATTGTCAAATATTTTAATTTACATTTTAGAATTGTGCCTTTTTTTATACAAGTTTCTTAACCATTGACAACGAGGTCTGACCTAGACCCCGAAACGTTTGGAATATACAGCAATTTTCTTAACTGTGGTGTTATTTCCCAAGAAATACTTAGACGTTGAAAAATATGCCACAGATATCATTCAGGTAACAACACGAATTTGAGTTATTATGGGTGATTACAGTATTAAAACCTATTCAGAGAATTGACGTGTAGGCAGATCCTATTACATAGAAAATTAATATTATCCTGGTCCATAGTTGTAATTAATTCGCTTATTCTATACTACGAAATCCACAAGCTTACTAAGGAAACGTATTGTGTTCATATGTCAACGCTGTGAATCCAGTTATTGTGTTCAAATTCGTCTGGCCTGTCAATTTCATGTAAATTTATTTGATTAAGTGAATCTTACAAATGAACATTACTCGCCAGATCTGCTTACGGCACAAATATAATAGGATTCATTTATTTTGATAAGAGATTGCTTTCAAAGTGCAACGACTGTAACTGATCGACTATAAAAGATATTTCAAATTCCCTAAATTTTCCCTCTGCCGCTGTCGTATGTTTACAAAACCAATTGCGCAATAATTTATCCCATCAAACAGACGAAGCGGACAAGTCGAACGGACAAAGGGGGCAAAACTACGGACTACGGGCTCTACCAACTATCCGGCAACCGTAGCAAGTCGAGTGTGAAATGAGTTGGGCACCGGTTATCGCGATTGCTACGTTGCTTTGTAGCCTGCCGGTGTCACCGCAGCAAAAGCTTTCCAGTGTTGGAGACAGATAACAGAAAAAATGAATTGGAAACATGTTATGAATATCAAAAGTTTTATTTTCTCAGAGAAACATGGTGGTCATTTTGTACATGGTTTCAATATCAAAGTGAACTTTTTTAGAAAAACCTGGAAATAAAATACTAAACGATTGAAAACGACTCCAGAGTTGGAGTTGAAACGTCTCCAAACACAGACAAAAAAAAATTGAGGAGAGAAACCCCAATGAACAGGAAAAATGAAATATATTTGTATTTTTGAGATGATTCTTTTCATTTGATACATTATTACATTACGGATTCACTTTAAAATAATAAAGAATTATTTTCCATTTAGGTTTATAAAATAATGTTAAAAGTTGTGCTTTACTGTTCTTGTAAATTTTGAGTGAGGCTATATGTTCTCAATTTTTAGGGTTCCATTTATTCAATATAGGGAAACACTTACGCCGTGTCCCACTTAAACGCAATTAGCGCGGTGCGGGCGGTGCATTGCATCAAAGTGACAGCTGCAACTAACAAAAACAAAGAATTCATTTTATCCTTACTGGGAAATAAATTCGTGCGATTAGAGCGATTTTGTGTTGTCATATCGTTCTGTTGGTTTGTTTTAGCTTTTAGTTGAAGTTTATAATTGTCACATTGACGTATCACACCGCCCGCACCGCGCAAATCGCGCTTACTTATACAGTCACTGCTGATTTCTCCGTCTTTCACGACACAGTAATTTTCTCCGAAACTATTAGACGGAAAAGGTTGAGATTTGGTATCAGTGCATAGTTTGGTGATCCGATCAGAAGTGCTTATCGCAAATGAAGAAAATTCGATTTCATGGGTATTTCTGGGGGAAATATCAACAAAAGTTCACCATTCCCCCCCTTTGTTCGAAACTATTGACCCTAATCTTTAGAAAATATAGGGAATATGAGAAGTTGCCCAAAGTGTGCAGGACAAACTAATATTAATTTTGGGGGGAAAATTATAGAATTAAATGAAAAACAAAAAAATATATATTTTTCAAATAATTCATTCATTCATATATTTCAAATGAAAGGGCACATTCAGAGGAAAACATTTTTTTATATTTTAAAAATAATTTGTTTAAAAGATACTAACAAAAATATACAATAATTTACCCATTCCTCCTTTCCTTTATCTCCGAAACTATAAGACCTAAAATTTTGAAAGTTCGAGATATAAATTCATCAGACTTCTTTCTTCAACACCTTAATGGTATACATTCCAACATTCAATTTGCAATGGAAATGAATTCACTTTTTTGTTTTTTGTGCTTCAGGAAAATACGCCTCAAAAGACGCTTGCACAGCATTTGGACATTGGACAGTTCTTTAAACCTATATTTTGCAATATTTCTGACTAAAAAGATATAAAAAGGCTCTCATTTTTCTCTTCCCAACACCACTAATTCAAATAACTCATTCATTTTCAAAGTAGTTAATATATTTTACGAGTGTTGAATACTGTTATATGTTCACCTTGAAAGAAAAAGTTAGTGCACTCAGTTTTTGAAACACTTTTACAATAAAAGCTAATCTAACCAGCCAAAATCCATCAAACAAATGGTCTTTCGAATTAAAAGGACTAGTTGTCAAGAAAGTTCGTAACTTCTCTCTAAGTTCAAATAGCCTTTACTCCAAGGCAACCATCTCAGTCCTAATGGAGTAGTTGTACTTTTATGTTGGCTCTCATAATCTTAACGCAATATTAAAAGCAGCCAGGATAGTAATGAACGTGATATGACTATGGAATTATTTTTACTGGTTCATCAATAACCAAGATTTGACATTGCTTAATTGCTAATGCATGAAAAATGATCGTCTTAAAAATGTCTTCTCTGGTAGTATTATTATGTAGCGATGAACACTTAAGCATGGTCTTATTCGCAAGAATTTCTACATGAATATCGCAGAATTATTTGCAAGATGGACAGATGAGCAACATGACCGCTGTAAAAAAACAGTATTTTGCAGGACCCTCTTAGAGATTTCGCGGAGTTCTAGAGTTCCGAGGAGCTCTCTTTGAGTATCGCTGGCTTAAAATAATGATTTACGAATCTGAGATGCCAAATAAAGTAATCGCAACACAACAAAAATATGTTTAAGTACTTCTTGGGAAATAACACCACAAGTTACGAAAATTGCTGTATATTCCAAACGTTTCGGGGTCTAGGTTAGACCCCATTGTCCATGGTTAATAAACTATGAATAAAAAAGGCACAATTCTAAGATGTAAAATTGAAATGTTTGACAATATCTATTATTTGACTCCTGATGAGAATTTTATTTGTAATATACAGGGTAGCACAGAAACTTCTAAAGATCATATAATCATAAGGTTCCTTTCAAATTTGAATAACTTGAAAAGGAGATCTTCAGAAATTTATATGGCGCTCCTAGGTGCGACTTTGTAATAAGATGCATTCGCCAAAAATTCGACCAAAGAATTTTGTTGATTCAGTGATCCCATTAAAATCATAAAGGAAAACCTAGGAAAAACCTTATAGACTATCCCGATATTGGGTTGTTCACAAGGACATGACCATTAGTAATTTCTTCCTTAATCATCGGCAACCAAGAACGATTGAATTCTACCGAGGTGGTAGTGATACAATCGTTTTCATTCAACAAAATTAAAACAAACTCTCTTAGTTTTCTTTTGGTGTTGTTCTTCCTGGTATAATATAACTGAATTTTGAAACTGTATTTTATCACCAAGGTCCCAAGCATGTTCACAAATTTTGGATTTTTCAAACTGTCGTTTTTTTATGTAGTTTTTGGGGTCTCCCTTTCAAATTTTTCAAATTTGAAAGGAACCTTATGATTATATGATCTTTAGAAATTTCTCTGCTACCCTGTATATTACAAATAAAATTCTCTTAGTTACGTCACAAGTCAAGTTTCTCTACTAACGTCGAATTGGCGCAAAACGTCATCGTAAAGTGCTGCGTGATAATATCCAGGGTATAACAAAACCAGCCATAAGACGTCTAGCAAGACGTGGTGGTGTTAAACGTATATCAGGATTGATATACAAGGAAACTAAAGGTGTGCTTAAAGTATTCCTTGAAAATGTCATAAGAGATGCTGTCACATACACTGAACATTCCAAGAGGAAAACAGTCACAGCTATGGATGTTGTTTATGCATTGAAGAGACAAGGACGTACCTTATATGGATTTGGCGGTTAATTAATACGTTGGTCTACAAGCAAAAAAAAATCAAACATTTTAATTTTACATCTTAGAATTGTGCCTTTTTTATTCATAGTTTCTTAACGATTGACAACGGGGTCTGACTTAAACCCCGAAACGTTTGGAATATACAACAATTTTCATAACTTGTGGTGTTATTTCCCAAGAAGAACTTAAACCTTGAAAAATATGCCCCAAATATCATTCAGAAAACAACAACTAAAATATAACTTCTTTCCTCTTTATAAATTCTGAGCACGCCAAAGGTTGGACAAAGAAACTAGTGTAAGATCTGACACGCGGGCCTGAATAGGTTCACCATCCCTGGCCTAGACAATCAAGATTCATCGTGAAAGGATCTAATTTTATAGCTGCTTCATTTTAATTTTTTGACTACGATACTTTCTTCAAGTTCTAATTAAATTCCAAATTCACACTTTGCTTGCCTTCCGAAAACAACAGAAAATTTATATACCAAAAATGGTGCAGACACACACATCCTTTATCTTTTTAGTTCTAGCATTTATAACAATACGTAACTCACGTTGACGTAATACTGCGGAAAATGTGAGAGAGGAGAACCTTAATATCAACAACTACAATTTCCTGCAATAATATAAATTAGCGAATTAGGAGCAGTTCCGAGCAGAGTAAAGCCTCACTCTCTTCTCCGTAGGTATAGCCTATAATCTCTTTCGGCGCTTTATATCGCCTCTTATGAGGAAATAAGGTGATATTTATGTGTAAATGGTGCGAGCCTTGGGCCTTTTTGCGGTATTTTTTCATTTTCTCGACGTGTATACACTTAAGAAATAAATGGGTCATTATTGTTACGATGTTATTTTATGAAATTAGTAAATTTAATGCTTAGTAAATGCCCTTAGAAAGGTTTTTTTTTATGAAACATCTTTGATTAATGAATAGCGGGGAGGTTTTAATATAATGAATATAAGTTGCTTCCCCGGTAATTACTGTTATGGACTCTTTCATCGCGAGTATAAACAAAGCAGAGACAGAGACAGCGAGACAGCGACTGAAAAATGTTCCTCGCAATTTTGGTTAAAAATCTGCTTCATATATTAAAATGAATGTATTCAACGAGCTATATATATATATATATATATATATATATATATATATATATATATATATATGTTTAGGTGGTTTCCGGGAATTCATCCGCGTAGTTGATAACTGATCCCTGCCGGGATCGATGGTAAAATAACGCCGTTTCGGCAGAGTCACATTCTCCCTCCTCAGGTCGGTTCGCATAATTCTCGTAGCCTTCTGCTTTCGCTTCTGGTTACTCGAATACTGACAGTATTCGAGAAACCTGAAGAGGGCAGATGTGACTCTGCCGAAACGTCGTCATTTTACCATCGATCCGGCAGGGATCAGTTATCAACTACGCGGATGAATTCCCGGAAACCACCTAAAACATTTAGTGCCCGCGAAAACTTAAAAACAAATATGTATATATATATATATATATATATATTGTATAAGTTTAATAGTCACTTATATAATATATTGGTATTTAGGTTAAGGGATATTGACTAATTATTGTTTTTTATGTTTATCTCTTTATTCATATTAACCTAGCTTTCGGAAATTATTGTTTCCTTCGTCAGGGTTATGTAATTGATGAGGTGATATAAAATTGTTGTTACAAATACAACAATTATGTCGTTTGTTTATTTTTTACAGCTAATTTGTGTTCCTCTAAACGGGCTGAAATTCTCCTGTGCGTTTGTCGTACGTATACATTATCGCACGTTCCGCAATTTTTACGGTTTGCCCAAAATCCATAAAGACGAAGTACCACTTCGACCTATAGTAAGTGCTTTCAAATCACCGGTATACAAATTGGAAAAATATCTAGCCAGTACCCTACAACCAATTGTGGAAAAAGCAGATTCCTACATTAAATTTGTAATGATTTTCATTTTGATGCTTTTGAAGTCAGTTTATGTTAGAGACGAAGTTAAGTTACAGTCGCGTGAAATTGCAGAAAATATTCCATTAGCTTATTAAAACGAAAATTTGTTATTCCGGTGATCTCTTCTGTGTGGAATACGGTTGAATGTGCGTGCGTCCGTATATGTAATATTAGGTGGTACATAGGCATGTTGTATACATAGGATGGTTGAAATATAAGTTGGAATTAAATTAATTAGTTAGAGGGTGGCTCTAAAAATATTGTATTGGGTAGCACATAAGTACTTGCGTATACAAGGTGGTTGAAATAAGAGGGGCGCAAACCTATAGTTATACAGAGTGGATATTTGCGTTATAGAACGGGGAATAATTACAGTTATACAAAAAACTTTAAAAATTGTCAGAAGCAGTTGAGTATACAGGATGGTTGGAGTATAATTACAGTTATACAGGGCGGTTTAAAAAAGTTATATAGTTTGGAACATAAGTAGTTGCTTAAACAAAATTTAGAAACAGTTGCATATATACCGGGTGATTGAAATAAATGGTAGAGTAAATTTATAGTCATAAAATGTGATTCAAGAAGGTGACTTTTGTTATATGGGGTAGACCATGAGCAGTTGCATAAATGGAATACTAGACATATGAGGCGAAGTAAAATCATTGGTATACAGGAATAATTTAAACAATAGAAAAATAAAAAGGACCAATAGTGTGGAGAGGATTTGTACTTATACAGTGTGGTTTTAAAGATATCGGGACCGTTGTAATATTGTGTTGAGTTGAATTATTGTTGTAAAGGGTGATTCAAAAAACGATAGAGCAATAAGTTATATAGGAGTCACCAGCACATAGAGTGTGGATGCAATATAGAGTCAATTAGTTAATTTTTTCAATTGAATTTTACCTTTATGAAGTCAGATAAAAAAGAAGATATGCCTGAAAATAGTGATTGATTTCACACGGTTTCTAGATTGTTTTTATTTTAAGTCAGCTGAAGTCGGTTCCATTTTAAATATAAAATATAGTTTTGCTACTCAGGTCACCACGTTTCTCCACTGACTCATGATTTAAAAACTGTTATAAATGAATTAAGCAGAGATTTTTGTTAATTATCTTATCAACCCGGGCTCTCCCAGTTAGCCAATTTGATTTTAAATCAAATTTTTTGACAAACGATTTTTCAACAGAAAACACAACACTGCTTTCCATATAAGAATTTACAGTAGGCTTTTTTGATACTTGCTGACATTTAAAATAATTATTTTGATCTGAAATACAATTAATATCTTTTGGTGATTCACCAAATTTGTAATTTTATTGTATTCCCTTATTTTTGCAAATGTCAAATTTTAATCATGAGGCAATTAAAAATGTTGAAACTGAAATATATAAGTCCTGCGAAATTATCAGTGAGCCTTGTTAAATGTAATATTTATGTATAACTTTCAAAGCAATTATTTGCGATTTTTTTTCCAAAATTACTCCCCAGTCAACTTCATAAAAATCTACTTAACAACAAACGGCTTCATTTGGGAGAACGAATGAATGAACATTTTTTCATATAATTTACTCGCTAATGCCTTCCGTTCTGAAACGTTTCCAACGTCGTAGTCAGAAGATAAAGTTCCAGCGATCAAAGATTCAAAATTCAATTTGCCATCAATCATTTTTTTTTCCAAGCAGCGTCATTTTTCACGAGAATTTAGATTATAATTTCACTTTCAGTTCAGGTAAGAGATAAGAGATATCGGCGAAGTTTAGACATGTGCGAGTTGGTTGATGAGTATTTAAAAATAGAAGAAGATGCGAACTTCACTGGCGTAATGTTTGATATGCCTTCGGAATTTTTAGGTGGGTGCTACTTTTTTCGGTTAATTTAATGTACGACATGAACTTTTATATTGGCAGGAAAATATTATTTAAAAAAGAACAGCATACTATATATATGCTGTTCTTTTTTAATAATATTTTCCTGTCAAGATAAAAGTTCTTGTCGGACATTAAATTAACCGAAAAAAGTAGAACCCACCTAAAAATTAAGAGATTTATCTGTTAAGGTACACTTTGAGCTACGCGACCGAGACAAGCGACAGCGACAAGAGACAGGAGGTTGCGACACGCGACACGTCTGCTTTCTATGCAATTATATGAGGCACATTTGAAGCGCGAGACAGAGACGCGCGACCGCGACAAGAGACAAGAGACAACTTTGATGCGACTGCTTCCGAAGCAGTAGTGTCGCTTGTCACGTGTGGTTTGGAGGTTAAAATGATGGATTTAAATATCTTTTTTGATGAAGACAATTTAATAGAAGAAAATAAATCATTAAATGATCCTCAGAGTGCAACATATAAAGATGTAAGCGTTCGGGATAATATCTGGAGAGAGATTGCAATGAAAATAAAAAAAAACGTATGTTGTTTATATTTTATTTTTGGGGAGTGCGATTTATTATTCTTATATGATGTTCTCCGAAGAATCTAAAATATAATATTTTTAATTAAAACTGTAACAAATAAATACATACCGTAATGTGATTGATAATTTTTCTCGTGGTGTTATTCCTCCACCTCTGTTTTGAATATCTTCTTCAATTAAACTTAATACATAATTAAACTGACTGTGATTTAATCTGAAATATTGTCTAAAATTTTCTACTTCGAGTGATAAGTGGTTATTAATTAATAGACAATAAGTGCCCCCTGTGTTTCTACTGTGGTACAATGGATTCATTTCACATCGTCTTTTTCTATATAAATAATACAATAATAAATCATCATCTCCTTCAAGAAGTATTTGGAGTTGTTTTGATGCCATTTTTAATTCACGAATACACGTATTTATGAGGGCAGAACATCAAACCAACTGCTTGCCGCTTAATGTCAGTCCTGTTTCCCAAATAATACGAGCGACGTTGTCTCTTGTCGCTTGTCTCGGTCGCGTAGCTCAAAGAGGTAAAGCGACAAGCGACGTTGTCGCGGTCTCGTGTCTCCTGTCTCTTGTCGCCGTCGCTTGTCTCGGTCGCGTAGCTCAAAGTATACCTTTACTGTCTTTAGTGTGCTGAAATGTGAATTTTTTAATGCAATAAAATATATAAAAAACTATAGATGACTTAACTAAACAATTATTGAACCGTAACTCACTTAATAGAAACCCTCTTAGTGGCTTTACATAGAATCCTAACTAATTTTTTCCTACACTACGAAATGTTTGATCAATTTTTTTTATATTTTATCTATTAAGCTAATCCGTCCTAAACTCCATTTGTTTACAACCCGATCCCCTTGAACACATTTATTGAATAATTCCTCGATTGTCTCTAAGAGTATTTTTGGTCCATTTTTTATTAGTTCTTTTTGAATGTTTACAGGTCCAGAAAATGTTTTATTTTTTTACTAATAGGGAGCTTGTTTGATTTCTACTTTTGTGTTTGATCTATTTATTAGTTGAAATATATGTTCAAGATCCTAACCTCCAATTCAACCCATTATCTTTAATATTCACTTGTAGTATTTTTGCCCTATTAAGTTCATGTTACTCCTTAAATTGTTTATTGTTTTAAGCAATTTGCAAGTTTCTAGTGCCTGTCTGCCGCCCATTATCCTATCTACTGTATCGCATTTCTGTTGTCTTGTTTTATTTTTGTTCGACTCTGCTTCTTTTTTACTTCCCTATTTAATCGTGTATAGATTATTGTAACCCCTTCTTTTTTAGACTGCACCCACTTTTTATATTCCTTTTTCTCTCTCTCTCTCTCTCTCTTCACCACCATTTTGGATTCTTGGTGATGTTTCTTCTGACGTAGAGCTTTTTCTGCTGCTTCATGCATATATTTTTTTTATTCTGCTTACAATTCTTTAGTATTTTGTTGTTTCATTACCACCTGTAGTTCGTTGGCTAATCTCAGTTTATGCAGTAACCATCATCATAATTATATATTCTTTGTCATCCAATGTTTCCTTATTGTTTAAGTCATCTCTATTCTTTCTACTCGTTATCCTTCTTTATTATATTACCATCTTTGATATTACCAAATGGTGATCTGAGCCACATTCCGAAACCCGCTATACGCTTACATTCAAATTATTTGTTTATGTAGATAGTCTGTTGTTGAGTCTTCTAGTAGGTTGTACCCATATATGTACTTACATAAATTTTGTGGGGGAAGGAGCCATGCATAGTGTTTAAAGACATAACTTTATAAAAGTCAATGAAACCTCCTTATTGTTATTTGTAAACTTCGATGCCATCTCTACCCAGCGTTGCAATATTTTCAGTGATATAGATATTTTAACAAATTCGCAGATCACTATTTCAAGAAATGAGCTGATAACAGTGTTGAAGAAAAGAAACTTATCAGTGAACATTTAATAATGAACGAAAGTAATATATAATAATTTAAGCAGAACTGAATGTTGACATCTAGGAATTTCAGGAAAACGCAATGAGCACAACTGTTGAGGGTTCTCGACTAGAAACAATATATTTTATTGCGTTCAATGGATTGAAAAATCTCGAAAAGTTGGTATCATAAAACTAGTAGACGCAACTGATCGAATATGACATTTTTGTTTTGTGGTGTAATTAAAAATTGTAATTGAACTTTTTTATTTTCTGCCTTTACCTACCTACCATTATTTTCCGATAAAAATAGTACACCACATTTCATACATTGTGTAAAAGTAGTTTAAAAACTGAAGATTTCGACAAAGTTTTTACAACTTTTCATTATATTGTTATAACAGGACAAAACTATTACAAAAATGCTCTATATGTTTTACAGAGAATATTTCTAAACTGATCTTTCCTATTTCTAGAACTGGAATGCAGAATTATTGAAATAGTATATAAAGTAATAATTTTAGTAATTAATTCTGAGAAATTAATTCGTATTAAACTAGAATTATGTAATTTAGGACACGAAGAGAAAATGTTTTGTTTAAGGCAGATCTGACTAAAACAAAAGTAGGGGCACAAAACTTGAAAGTAGCATCAAGTTGTGATAAAATTTTCCAGTTTAAACCCATTTTTCCCGTTTCAAAACTGAAAGTCATTGAAGCTCTCTCATCTGTGAAAGAAAACTCGAGACAGCGGGTAAAGAGCGTAATAATTCGATCAAAGATTAAAAACTCATTACGCTAAAGTAGACGAAGAGGCAAAAATACGAGAAGAATACAGAAAAGTATTTACGGCCTCCAGCGAGAAAACGATTAGGACACCACCATTATCGTTTTAAATCATAAGAAAAGCCACATCAGACGAACAAACTGTGACTTTTTTGTGCCAAGTCATCGATGACGTCGCCAGAATAAAGAAAATGCGAAAAAGGAAATCGGAAAAAAGATAAGTCCAAGATGGGCTCCGATATCAGCATAATTTTCCGATAAAATGCAGATGGTATATTGTACATGTCTCCTTGGAACAGCAAAAAAAAATCGGTCCTTAAAAGGAGTGTTGAAAATGGGCAAAGCAAATGGCTTGGTTATGGCAGGCCTCAAAAGTATATTTTACAAAAAACAGTTTGAGGATTACAAGTACTACCATTGTTTACCAGCTAATTATAGTAACGTTATATGTAGTACAAATTTAATAAAAGTAATATAAATGTTCAGTAACTGACATTCAGGTAAAAACTGACATAATTGCAACATTCTTTAACTTATAAAACTATGTGGGGTCTTCAATATAACAAAAAGATGTTTGAAAAAAATAACCAGCGAAGTAAAACACTATAGCAACTTAATTAAAAACAGCTGCAATTAAATTCAGTACCAAGTAAAACAAAAAAATATACAAATCTAATTATTAAAAACGTTTAACTTGGCTTCAGCTTCAAAATATTTGATTAGTACTTTTTTATTACTAAAAGTGGTGAAACAGAAAATATCAAACGAATGGTTAGAAATAGACCGAACCGATTATTGTGAGGTATCAATTCATTAGGAGCCATATTGCAATATTTATTTGCGGATTGCAATGTGTCTAATGCCCTTCATAATTTTAGGTGATCTCTTGAATTTCTGCCAGTAGGTCATACATATTTGGCCAGAAGTAGTTTTTATAAATTTGGACAATATTTTCATATATGTGAAATAAAATTCTTAGCTATATGGCATATTATGTTTTATTGACTGAAAATGGTATTGTTCTCGAAGTCTTAGTGAATAAATATCCTTGTACAAAACACAATAAAACTTTAAATACGATTTTCTTTAATATTTAATTTATGATATGGCATTATCTAAAGATTATACATATTGTTAGAATTGCTTATGGAACTAAATTAACTGGAAGTTACATTATTATTCATCAATCAGAATTAAAGTATGCTATTTTTAGAAACTACCTACTACACAACGCTAAATAATGAAAAAACATTGTTGATTTTTGATGATAGGGGTATTTTGCTATCAAACATATACTGAATGACATAAAAAATAAACTTTTGCAGTAATCTCCATTGTTACTTTTACTGACATATTAAAGTGTGACATAAAAATATGGATTATAATTACATGTTTTTTGCTACCTTTTAAAAGTTGGTCCATGACTATACATACGTTCCATCAGAGTTCTCAATCCAAATTTATATTCATTCAAAACTCCATTTATCAGTAGAGTAAACTTCAATTTTAGTTATTCCTTCTGGCCGTTTGTATATTATTTATGCGATTTTCATTCTCGGATCGATTGATTTGTCCTTTCCTTCCCTTAATATAGGTTTAATGTATATATTTTCTTTATTCAAATATATTTTGATAGTTACGCATATTTTGTAAAGTGGATTGATTGCAAATATAACCATGCTTATTTCTATTTCGTAACATTATGTTTAAGTAAGGTAAATTATTAAACAATATAATTATTATTGTTTTAGAATTATAAAATGTAAAGAATTATTGATCATACATACTCAAGCAATAGTTCAAAAATGAACTCTCCCAACTTCAACTGGTATTATAACTTAATTTTCCATTCTAGTAATTCTGAGTAAAAACTAAGAATATTAGATTTAATATACAGGGTGTAATACAATTTAGTGGAGATATTTTGGCAGGTGATAGGACTGATCATTATTAATAAGAAGTGTTATATAACATATGTCAAAAGTTTATGGTTTTTGAGAAAACTGTTCAAAGTTGTCACCTAAGGTAAGCATTTAAGTGCTTATTTAACCTTCTTTTTCAAATGAACAACAAATATGTGAACTGGACAGGACACAAAAATATCCTCCACGGTTCATTTATCAAAATACACATTTAAGGCCATATTTTTATAATAATTTTCACAAGAGTTATGGAAACAGAAAACACCACAACATTGATGAAAATGTTTTTCGTTCGAAACGTAGTTAAAGTTTAAACATTGAGAACCGACTTGAAGAGGGCAGATGTGATTCTGCCGAAAAGTCGTCATTTCACCATCCATCCCGGCAGGGATCCTTATCAACTAAGCCGATGAATTCCCGGAAACCACCTAACACACACCTCACATATATATATATATATAGATTATATATATATATATATTATATATTGTATATATGGAAATAAACTTACACAACAATAAAATCAAAAATCAATAATATCTGAATGTAATGATTGTAGTATAATAAAAAATAAATAATTTCTTTGTAATATAAAAACCATTAGTAAAAGCCAATAGAACGTTTGTTAGGGTGACTTTAAACATGTAAAAGAGATATGAAGTCATCAAATGCAATTATGGGTAAATACCCATATAGAAATGTTTAAATAATGAAACTAAACCCTAAACTGGTGATATATAAATGCAAAATGCAACCAATACAACAAAGTAAATACACTTTTGAAAACTAACAAATATGACACTTTTGTCAGGATTTATTAAAAAGCAATTATGAATTTAAATAAGCATATACAAATATTTTATTAATTCGATACATTACAAAGAAACCATTTAATGAATAACAAATATAAATTATTACCTTAATTTCGAGACATCAGCATTCACACTGACAACAGGAAAATTCAATAGTCCACAATTATAGTAATTTCATATTTTACTCACAATACCCCTATTGTAACTAAATCACAAATTTAGGATCTTAGTAGAGTATTTCGGGGTAAATAACGTTTAAGAACTCATTATTTCCACTAAAAAAATTCAATTTAAATTTCATGTCATAATAACTTTGGAGCGAGATTTTGCAGAACCCGTGATCAAAACAAGCTCAAATTCATAAGTCAACACAAAGACGGAACGCGGAATCGAAATATTGCATTGTTATATCCCAACAATGAAAAAGTTTATAAAATTTAAACACAGGTTATGCATGAAACGATTGGTGGGAAAATGAGCAAAGAACAGCAAATTATAAAATTGCGGATTTTAAGAAAAGTACAAGGTATTATAGAATACACTTAAATTATAATACGAGCAAACACATTGCAGTCAGGCAAAGCTTTGAAAGGTATAGCAGCATTTATATAGTCAGATAATATAATCCAGAGCAGAAGCTGAGATTAAATGGTAGCAGTTTGGCAGCAGAGACAAATATCGAGGTTTTGCAGATTGGTAGTAAGGTTTGCAGATTAGTAGCAGAGGTTTAAGCAGATTGATCAGCGGTTGAGTATCATCTAAGATACATCAAGGTGAGACAGCATCCCGTAACAATATTATCCCGTTCATATTATAAAGTTAGAAAGTCAAAGAGTTTATTTTTGGAAATATAATAATAATGATTTTGAATTGAGTTATAATTTGATGTTGTATGTTTATTGAAAAAAAAAGAGAAAAGAGTTTGGAAATATTATTATTGACATATATATATGTTATGAGTGGGTTCTCATAAACAAAGTTTTAAAAAAGATTTTTTTTTATTAACACAAAAATTCACACTTTGAAATTACTTTATAACTTAACTTTGGATTTTGCGATTTAAATACGCGTTTAACAAATGTGATAGAACTTTTAATACGTCTTTACTATGTGAGGAACACCGTGATAGAGCTACGAGAAAGCATATTTGAATGAATTTATAAGTTTAGGAATGCTTAGGCATCATTTCCGTTCTGGACACCTGCAAGGCAAAAATAGCAAGTCTGCAAAATAGCGGCGTAAACAAGTAACAATGAGCTATTGTTTGATACAATGTAATTACTTTGTTGAAGGTTAATCCAATGTTAAGTTTTACATATAACAGGTCCCCTTATATATAAAAAGTTGGGGCAATGCTGCAACTTTTGAAAGATAAAAAATTCAAATTTTACATTATTTGGATTTTTTCAATTACTTGGTTAATAAAATTATAACGTTTAAAATATAAGCTTTGAATATCATAATGTGATTATATAATGTTAAAATGTAAGTGGTTAAAATATCATAAAAATAAAAAGTACATAAATATTATTCTGAAATTAAAAGTTCACAAAAATTAAATGTTTTTGTTTTCACTCACATTTTTTTTGTTTAACCAAGTTCAATATCGTTTTCGTCTTCTTCTGGGTGTACACTCGGTCTTCTTCTTGGTAAGAATCTGGCGAAAGTGAAATGTCTTCTTTTTCGTGGACTCGGTGGAGGAGGCGGATTTGGACCCATGATACTTATTCTTGTCGGTCGTTTTCTTCTACACTTGCAGAACGTGTAAAGGGCTATTAGGGCTACGATTAGTCCAATGGTGAAATAAGTGAACCATGATATATTTTTATTTACGAAGGGCTCATTAATTATTTGATCCAGTTGTTCAGAATATTGATCCAATTTATGTTGTGCAATATTCAAATCGTCTACATTTATTTTATTTAGTTTTAAGGGTTTGAGCTCTGGTAATTGTTTCTTCTCTGGAATGTTACTGCAACATTCAAATGGTATTTGTACTGGGACAGTATTGTATAATATTTTCGTATTTCTGTCGTTGCTATTTCTGGCTCTTATTCTTGTTGTTCCAATGAAGGCGTTGCACTCTGGAGTTAGTGTTATAATTGAATTGTTCTTTATTATAATTGTTTTTGTGTCTTGATTTACACATTTACTTGTTATTGGTAGTGGATCAGATACAGTAATCAACCATGTATTGATCTGGATTTCTTTTACATTGTAGCCATTTGCATAAATTAATGAGGTTTGACAAGTTTTTGGCAATTTGAATTGTTGTTTAAGTAGTTGGGCTTCACATATTGAGTTTGTATCGATTGGTAGTGGGAGTACATCAGAACATATCTTTGAATTTGCATCTAGATTTTTGCAATTGTCTAAATTTTGGAATGTAACATAGAGTAAAGATTCATCATCTTTTGCGATGTATTTTTCTGATAATATTATTGAATGATGTAACCCTGTTCTACTATCTTCAATTGGTAGAGGATATAGTTGAAAAAGAGTATAATACTCGGATTCTACTAAGGGAATCTTTAAAACAAATATTATTTTTGATTCTGTTTGAAAAGCATGCAACTCGATTATTTCAAAATATTTAGCAATGTTCGTTAGTTGAGGGATATTGGTAAATTGTCTTTTGTTAGAGCTTGAGATATTTCTTGTAATGAATTGACTAAATCTTTTGGTGTTATTATTGAAGTATGTATTATTTTTAATCGTGAAAAAGTTATTGAGTTTAATATATCATTAATTGAACTTTCGAGAAATGTGTAACTCTCCAATAACGTTTCACAAATGTCTAAGATTTTTAATTTACTTTCATAAAATGCTAAATCATCATTAAGAGTATAAATTGATTTACCAATTTTCTTTAAATCTTCATTAAAAGTTTCCTCATCTATTTTAAGCTTTTGAATTGTATTATTAAAGTTTTTAATTACCGAAGTGGTAACTGATATCTGGTTTTTCATTAAATTTTCAATTTGATGTTCATCATGATTTAATTTTTCAATGCATTCTGAAAAGTATTTCCCGTCTGAAGCATCGAGGTTTCCCGATATGAATTTCCATACAGTTCCTATACCATCTATTAGACCTCTTTTATAGCGCTCGTTATTCGCTAAAGTGTCTGCAAATATTTCTGAATATTTATTTTCAAGATCTTTGGATATTTGACTTAATATATTTATGTGTGTTTGCACATGTGGTTTAAAACTTCTCATTTTATTTGTAGATTCTGATACCATACTTTTTATGTGTTCCAAAATATTGTTGTTATCATTTAAAGCATTTCTTATATTTTTCAAATCTTTGTAAACTAATAATGTCCACCTGTTATTTGATAGTTTCATTAATGAGTCATAATTATAATAAATTCCTACCGTGTTGTTTACGGGAGTGATCTGAACTTGACATTGTGAGATGATGAGTAGGTGTGTAATGAATCCGATAAGCGTTAAATGTGTTCCATTCATCTGAAAAGAAATTATTTTTCAAGATGTGGTTTCATTCTGTCGAAATTTATTTTATAAGTATTTTGTGTATCTGGATTTATTACTATAGCTGAGTTTTTCAAAATTTCAGTTATTTCGTATGGACCATTAAATTTGTTTTTCAATTTGTCTGAAATTTGAGATTCTTTTATAAAAACTTTATCTCCTACTTTAAAATTATAACGATTTTCTGAAATTCTTTTATCAAATCTTTCCTTCGCTTTTTCTTTTGATAATTGGGTTCTTTCCCTGGCTAATTTATAAAAATAATTAATTCTATTATTTAGATCGCGGATGTATTTGGAAATTATTTCTTTTTCATTATATAAATTTTCCGGTGGTCTCGAAGATGTATGACCAAAAATTAACTCGAAGGGAGTAAATCCGTGTGTCTTATTTTGTGTGTTATTGTAACAAATTACTGCATAGGGAATGCAAGTTAGTGGATTGTCATTTGGGTTTTCTGAAAGATGGGCTCTGATCATGTCTAATAAAGTAGCATGTAATCTTTCAATTGATCCATTAGATTGAGGATGAGATATGCTTGAAAATGTAAGTTTGATATTGTAAAGTTGACATAAGTCTTTCACTAAAGTATTATTAAATTCTTTGCCTTGATCGCAATGGATCCTAAGGGGTGTACCATAGTGTTGAAAAAATAGAATTAGTGTATTTACGATACTTTTTGAAGTTTTGTCATTAAGAGGGTATGCTTGGATAAATTTTGTTAGTTCGTCGTTAATTGTTAGGATGTAATTCTTTGAGGGAATTTCAAGAATATCTATATTTATTCTTTCAAAAGGTGTACGAGGGGTTTCTGTAATTACGAGGGGTTGATTTAGGTTTTTTTCTACAAATTTTGGTTTTTTGACATGTTTCACATTTTTTTATAAAATTCTCAACGTCTTTATTTAATCCTTTCCATTGGTATTTTTCTTTAATCCTGCGTATAGTTTCGTTTATTCCTCGGTGTAGGTTTCTTTTTCCATTGTGGTATTCTTCTAAAATAATTTGTCTTTCATCAAGATCTGGTGTTTTTGTTACATTCTGGCATATTTTAAATTTTATTTCTGTGTCAGCGTAAATGTAGCATAACATTTCTAAGATCGGTAAATCTACATTGTTTTCCACAAAATATGTTTTTGAAGGATCTAGTTCATTTTTAAATTTGTAAAGAGTATAAAATAATCTTTCGTTTGTTGAATCGGGATCATAAGGTAAAAATATTAAGTAGTAAGTTCTGTTCTTTACTGTCGCACTGTGTAAGATATTTAATTTGTTAAAGGTAATATCTAAATTTTCTTCGAAAATATCTTCTAGTATTTTTTCATGTAGTTCTTCTCTTGTTTGATTTTGCCAAAATATGCTTATTATATCTTTGTGCTGTTTATTTAATAATTGATCATTTAAATATTCTACTTTTGAATAATCGATTAATGAGGTTGTTTGATATAATTTAACGTAGTTCTGAAATTCTGTGTCGATTTCTTCAATATCAATTTCTTGTTCGTCAGCTGTGTCTGTTTTTTCGCTGTCGGTTTCTGAGTTGTTTGAGGCTAATATTTTTGTTGCTAATTTCGAAGTTTCTTTAAAGTGATTGATCTTTATTCGTGAAAGTGCGTCTGCATTTTTATTAATTCGTCCTGGTTTATACATTATCTTGTAATCGTACTCTTCTAATTTTAGACGCCACCTGGCAAGACGACTGCCTGGGTCTTTTATGGAAAAAAGCCATGTTAAAGGGCGATGATCGGTAATTAGTAGGAAGGTTCTCGAATATAAGTAACATCTGTATGTCTTGACTGCCCAAACTATTGCTAATAGTTCGCGTTCAATTGTTGAATATCTTGTTTCTGCTGGACAAAGTGTTCTTGAGGCGTATGCTATTGGTAAGTCTTTTCCTATAGGGCCTTGACTTAAAACTGCTCCTATACTATATGCACTTGCATCACATGTGAAAACAAAAGGTTCTTCAAAGTTGGGATATTTTAAAATAGGTTCTGAAATGAGAGCATTTTTTAATTCTTCAAATGATTTTTCGCATTCTGAATTGAAATTAAAAGGAACGTCTTTTTGTAATAATCTCGTTAATGGTTTTGCTATCTTTGCAAAATTTGAAATAAATCGTCTATAATACCCTGCTAGACCTAAGAATGATTTTATTTCTTTGGTGTTTTTCGGTTTGGAAAATTTTTAACTGCTTCAATTTTTGAAGGGTCTGGCTTGACTCCATCTTTTGTAACAATGTGGCCTAGATAAGCTACTTCTTTTCTCAGAAATTCACACTTATCTGGTTGTATCTTCAGACTTGAATTTCGTAATCTTGTGAAAACTTCTTTTAGTCTTTTATTATGCTCTTGTATTGTTGGTGCGTATATGAGTATATCGTCCATGTAAATTGCGGCTCTTTCATTTTGAATTCCTAGTAAAATTGAATCCATAACTCTTTGAAACGTTGCGGGTGCGTTCTTCAATCCAAACGGCATCCTGACAAATTCATAGTGACCGTTCTCTACTGAAAATGCTGTTTTTTCTACGTCTTTGGGATCGACTTCTACTTGGTGAAAGCCGGACGCTAAATCGAGGGATGTGAAATACTGACATTTTCCTAACTGATCGAGTAAATCTGAAATGTTTGGTAAGGGATAACGATCGTCTACTGTCACTTCGTTGAGTTTCCTGTAGTCTATGACTATCCTCCATTTTTGTTTTCCTGACGCATCTATTTTCTTAGGGACTACCCACACTGGTGAATTCCATGGCTGATGAAGGTTTGATTATTCCTTGTGATAGCATTTTTGAAATTTGGTTCTTTTCTTCTTCTTTGTGTGCGTATGGATATCGATATGATTTTGTCATAATTGGTTTTGCGTCACCTGTATTTATTTTATGTTTTGTTTCATTGGTGAACGTGAGGTTATCTCCATCTAAATAAAATATATCTGAAAATTCTGTGCAAATTTGGATGATGTCTTCCTTTTCTTCGTCATTTAGATGATCTAATCTTAGTTGTTGTAATATTTCGTGTTCTCGGTCGATGTAAGAGTTATTTTCAAAATTTGAGTTTGAAAATAATTTATTGAATAACTTTCGAGAGGTTCGATTTGTAAATTCTCAAATTTCTGGTTTGATTAATTGCATAAGGATTTATTACTGTAGTATAAAATTCACCTTTATCATTTGTTTGTATTAACGCATTTGGTAACCTGACTTTATTTATTTCTGTGGCTACTAATACAGCTTGTTTGTTTTTTAAATTGCATTTTAATTTTACGATTTTTTCACAGCGGGGTTCTATTTCAATTTCATTTGAAATATCATTGGGATTTGAATTTTTATTTGTCATTGTTGAAATATTTTCTGTGGGTTGATCGTTAAAATGATCTTTGGTAAATTTAAAAAGAGGTATTGATTTAAAATTTGTGATTAATTGTTCATTTTTCAGATCAATTACACATTGGTATTGTCGTAGAAAATCTGACCCTAGAATACCGTCAAAATCGATATCTAAGTCATAAATGTACACTTTGTGATGACTATCGTTTCCGAAGGGAATTAATACTGATTCCGTTATTAGAATTTTTTGATTCGTTATACCTTGTATAGTGATGTTTTCTTTGTTTCTTTTTTTATAGTTTTTGCAAGTTTGGGGTTTGAAATTCGATAAACCTGCGCCTGTATCAATTAAAATTTTAAATTGGTTTGTCATATCTTTTATATAATAGAGATTTTCTCCATTTACCGTTAGTAGGGGGAATTTATTTCTTAAATGAATCTGTTCTCTGTAAGGTTGAGAGTTTGTATTTGGGCTGTTAGAGTTTCTATGTGAGGTGGAGCTTCTGGAATGAAGTCCTCTTGAAAATTTTCATTTTCTAAAAATGTTTCATGATTTTCGTAATCAATTTGTTGGGATGAGTCAAAAGATTGTTCAAAGTTGTCTTGATTATAATGATTTGTTCTTGGATTTGTATTTGTATTTTGTTGTCTTTGATTGGAATTCATTGACTGGGGTCTAGGAATTGTTCCTGTGTTTGAAGAATTTCCTTGACTTGTTGAAGGTTGAGAATTGTTTCGAAAATTTGGATTTCTTTGGCAATTGCTTTGATTATTTTGATTTTGATTTCTCTGGAAATTGTTTGAGAAATTCGGGGGTCTTTGGAAATTGTTTTGATTTCTCTGGAAATTGTTTTGATTGTTATTTGGGTGATTGTTTGGGTAATTATTAGATTGTTGTGTTTGTCTTTTTCTACATTCATTGTATAAATGTCCTATTTTTCTGCAATAAGTACATTGTTTTTGTGAATTTTGATTTGAGAATGTGCGTTTTTGCGAACGCGGCAAAAGATCGTGTTTTTGTTTCTCGAATTGTTGCAATTGAAGTTCTCTCTTTATCAAAGTCGTTGCACTTACTATATCTGCGGGATTTGCAGCTCTGATTACGTAACCTAATTGACCGTTTAAACCTGTTAATAAAGCATTTAAACACATATTGTCTATCATGCGAGTTTGAGCGGATTTCTCGATTGTAGACAGAAGTTGTTTATTAATGGAAGCATATAACTTTGAATTTACACTTTGTAATCTTGATACAAAAGTTATTGCGTTTTTCGTTTTCTAACTGATGCATTTTTTGAAGGTCGTGTATTAAACTTGAAAAATCTCTCGTGTCGGCAAAATGTAATTCTAGTAAATTTTTTATTTCAAGCCAAGTGCTTGGGTTTCTCGAATTGATTAGTTCAGCGGCTTTTAATTTTAATTTATTCTTTATGTGAATAGTTAAAAATAAATTTTGATCACCTACTGCCATGCGATTAGCGGTTTCGCAAGCGTTTATAAATGTTTGTAAATTTATTTGATTTCCGTCAAATTCTGGAACTAAACTGAAAATTTCTGAAAGTTTGTATGGCTCTATATGTTCCTCTGTGTGTGACATTTTTGAAAAGTTCTGAAAGTTCTCTTTTTTCTTGAAAGTTTATTAAATTATTTTGTAACAGTTTGTTGTTATTTTTAAGGATTGTTTTACCTTTTGAAGATATTAGAACATACAATTGTTTTATTGTTATTATTTGAATTAAGATGATGATTCCTACCTTGTTTTCCTTAGTTCTGCCAGTGGAGAGAGCAACCAATTCAGGACTTACGCGGGTTCTGTCACTGTAGACTTGGAGACTGTCTGTTTTTCTTCTCTGCAATTCTGCTTTGTTGGGTGAATCTGCTTGCTTCCTAAGTTCTTCAGTGGAGTGAGCAACCAATTCAGGACTTACGCGGGTTCTGTCACTGTTTTTGACTTGGAAACTGCAATTCTGCTTCTGTTGAAGGATTCTGCTTCTGCTGAGCGATTCTTCCTTTTTCTGCGGGGTTCGTTTTCTTGGTAAAGGATTGGAATCCAACGCCGGAGTGAGCAACCGATTTGGAATTACGCGTGTTCTGTCGGCGTCCAAGATCTGGATGACTGCACCAAATGTTATGTTAGCGCACAGGATAATCCTACTGCCAAATGTTATGTGAGGGACCAGGATATCCGACTGTTTAAATGGTATGTCAGCGTACAGGATCCTACGGACTGCGCCAAATGTTATGAGTGGGTTCTCATAAACAAAGTTTTAAAAAAGATTTTTTTTTATTAACACAAAAATCACACTTTGAAATTACTTTATAACTTAACTTTGATTTTGCGATTTAAATACGCGTTTAACAAATGTGATAGAACTTTTAATACGTCTTTACTATGTGAGGACACCGTGATAGAGCTACGAGAAAGCATATTTGAATGAATTTATAAGTTTGGAATGCTTAGGCATCATTTCCGTTCTGGACACCTGCAAGGCAAAAATAGCAAGTCTGCAAAATAGCGGCGTAAACAAGTAACAATGAGCTATTGTTTGATACAATGTACTTACTTTGTTGAAGGTTATCCATGTTAAGTTTTACATATAACTATATATATATATATATATTATATATATATATATATATAAATATATATGTTTTAGGTAGTTTCCGGGAATTCATCCGCGTAGTTCATAACTGATCCCTGTCGGGATCGATGGTAAAATGACGACGTTTCGGCAGTGTCACATCTGCCCTCTTCAGGTCGGTTCGTTCTCGTAGCCTTCTGCTCTCGCTTCTAGTTACTCGATACTAAGATTTTCTGAGCCAGCGCGCTGTTATATAGTCGCGGCTCGGCGCCTATCGGTTGACACCGTGAACGGCTGCGTGTGATTGGCCCTTGGCGCTCAGTGGCAGGCTCCATCCTGCTGATTTCTTATTTCCGATTGAGTTGTTATTGGACGGGTCCGGGCCGGTACGGTGTTTAATAGGATTTTCCAACAATTCGATAAGTTCTGAATTTCATTGCGTGCGTTTAGACTGTGAGGTCTTTCAATTTCAATTGCCTCTCTTACGAGTCTTGATTTCGGGTGTTCTATATTTGCCAGTACTCTGGTGTTCTCAAAGTCTATTCGTGTGACATCGTGGTGTTCCGTGTTCCGCGATGGATGTTGTTTTCCTGCTTTCTTACAGCGTTCTGGTGTTCATCACGTCTAGCTTAATTCTTCTATAGTTTTCCCCACATAGGTTTTATGACAGTCTGCACATGGAATCTCGTACACTCCCTGCTGTTCTAAAGGATCCTCGTCTTCGCAGTCCTCAACACCGTGCTTATTTTTCTGTCTGTATGGAAAATAGTATCGATATTGTGTCTCCGTAGAATTCTTGCAATACTGTCCGTGGTCCCCTTGACATACGGTAAATAAGCCTTGGTTATTGGTGTCTCATGCTCCTCGTCTGTTTGTCTCGGTTTTGACTTTAGGGCTCTTTGTATATTTCGGTCTGTAAATCCGTTTTGTCTCAGAGCTGTTTTTAAACTGTCCATTTCCTGTTTGATGTTATCCTGGTCAGCTAGCCTTTGTGATTTGGTTACTAAAGTCTTGACGACGGCTTGTAGTTGGGCTGGGTGGTGATGAGAATTAGCATGAAGGTATCTGTTGGTGTCAGGTGCTTTCCTATATACTGTATGGCCAAGGGTTCCACCTCCCTTCCTCTTTATGAGAACGTCAAGGAACGGCAGTTGATTGGCTTCAACCTCCATGGTAAATTTTATTTTGTGATGCATGCCATTAAGGTGGTCTAAAAAAGTATTGAGGTGTTCCCTCCCATGAGGCCAAATCACAAATGTATCATCCACATATCGCAACCATAAACTGGGTTTAAGAGTTGTTGTTCTTAGTGCCAACTCCTCAAAGTTCTCCATAAAAAGGTTCGCTATAACTTGTAAGAGTGGCGATCCCATTGGAGCTCCTTCCACTTGTTGGTATCGTTGGTTCTCTTAAACAAAATAGGTGTTCATCATGCAGTGCCTTGTTAAGTCTACAAGGTGGTTTGTATTTTTCTGATATGTGTCGAATTTCATCGAAATACTTAGAAAGACGGTCTTACAACCAGAGTGTCTTCTTGTAAGTTTTGACGTAGTGTTCCTTTTCACCAACATCCCTATCGACGATGCCTTGGATATCATAATAGAAAAATACATTCCATGTGCAGACTGTCATAAAACCTATGTGGGGCAAACTAATAGAAGAATTCAAGCTAGACGTGATGAACACCAGAACGCTGTAAGAAAGCAGGAAAAAACAACATCCATTGCGGAACAACAATCAAGACTCGTAAGAGAGGCAATCGAAATAGCGAAGAGGCCTCACAGTCTAAACGCACGCAATGAAAAACAGAAATTATCGAATTGTTGGAAAATTCTATTAAACACCATACCGGCCCGGACCCGTCCAATAACAACTCAACCGGAAATAACAAATTAGCAGGCGGGAGGCGTGCCCACTGAGCACCCAGGGCCAATCACACGCACCCGTTCACGATGCCAACCAATAGGCGCCGAGCCGCGACTATATAACAGCGCGAGCGCTTCTGAATTATGCGAACCGACCTGAAGAGGGCAGATGTGACTCTGCCGAAACGTCGTCATTTTAACATCGATTCCGGCAGGGATCAGTGTTTCAACTACGCGGATGAATTCCCGGAAACCACCTAAAACATATATATATATATATATATATATATATATATATATATATATAAAACTGCACCTAACACAACTGGTGAATTGATTTTATAATTAATTTTGTACTGTTTGTCAAAGAAATCCTTGATTATTTTGCCTACTCTATGGAATTTTCTCTCCTCTATTCTTTTCTGTAATTGATAATTATTTGAAGTTATTTGTGATGGAAGCAAAGTGTAATAGGGGTAAGTTTAAAAAAATGCCTGAATTGTTGATTGTGTCTATCATAAAGACTTTCACAGAGATGTTCTGATAGAAACAATCTCTACATAGTGATCAATCAGTCTACCTGTGTACAAATTTGTGTTTGTGCATTTCAGCAAATTTTCAAGAAATTACGCATAAATAATACATATGGTGATGGGCAACGACTCCAGGTTTGGAGTTGAAATGTTTATAGGGCTCAGTTTGATTTTTTTTTTTCTAGAGTAAGATTCTGTTAATACAGATAAAATACTCGTTTAAATACACCAAGTAATGAGAAAAATAATTAATCATAATTTTCATTTTACATATAATAATATAATCAATAATCAGGTAAAAAAGTCTAGCAACTGACGACGACTTTCGTACACAGGAAGATAACATTTTGTTGTCTCAGAACATCTGTAAGAAAAAAATTGGTAATCCGAGCGATATTTGAAATTTCACTTTCCACAATTTAAATTCGTTAGAATTCAAATACTTATCTGTCACAGAAAAGAGATGAGTAGGGAAAAGAAAATTCAGCAGCTAAAATGATTTTATGATCTTCACTTTTCTAAATTGTATGTAATGATATAATATAATATAAAAATATTATGTACATATGTACATTTTCTTAGTGTACAAAACTAGGACATCATCCTGGACGACTTGGAATCCAGTATCCTGAAATGTTAGGCCTATAATAAGACCTACAGCTAAAAAACGCTTATTCGTAAATCCGTGTATGGGTAAACTCAATTCACCAAATCCAATAAAAACTTACAGAGAGGATTGAAATCGGCTGAATAAGATCCCGCAAGAATGAAATTGGCCATCTGCGAGGGCATAACACACTGGATTTAGTACGAACAATACAAGGATTATATGGTCACTAACGAACTGTGGAATATTCATTTAGAGCATATCCCACATAGTCCGGGGGATTATTTTTTACGCATGAGAAGAAACACTGAATTAGGATACACATATTACGCTCGATTCTCCCTACTTCCTAGGCTATTCCGAATCTCTCCCAGATGGATTCTCTCCGGATCACATGTTTGTGACAAACGGCTCCTAATTCCGAGCAGAACCATTCAGACCACCGGAAAATTATCTTTAAGTCGTTTTTGCTCTCGTATATTATACACCGCATGCCTCCGCAAATAAAACGATAAGTCAGCATCCGAAAAGGATGCTTTTTTGTGTTTTTTTTTGGCGGAGTATGACAAATGGCAAAGTGATGAGCACGATGAAATACCCTCTTATGATAAAGTATACGGATATACCAAATTGTTTGATCAGATAGCTCATTTTTCTTTTCTATTTGAGTGTTTTTTGTTGGATTCAACAAATCCAATAAAAAATAACGTATTCCTGGCCTAACCCGATACGGCAGTATAGACTGTATTGCAATTTTTGATTTATTTCTCCTTCAGAGCCTGCCAATTTTTTTTGCTCTGTTAAGGATCATCTAATATAAGATATGAATATTGGATTATAATTTACTTAAATTTTTTACTTAAACAAATATCTATTCTTTACCTGATTTTAGGAACAGAGACTATTTTGAGAAAGGAACGCTTATAGTTTAAGTTAAATATACTGGAGAATACAAATTTGCAACACCTTGGCGGTAATATTTATTTGTATGCAAACAATATCTCTTTATGCCTTTATCTTAAATAAATATTTAATTTTTTTTGTTTACTTTTGTCGCTTAGAAATAACACCGATAAAGACAGTAATCTCATGATGTTAAATTAGGTTTCTAGTAGTTTTCAATTTTCGGAAGGATTTCGATTTGTTTGAAAATTAATAAGGTCAAGAACTTGGGGTCGTTACCACTTTCGTCATTTAAACTGCTTCTAAAAAAGACTGGGACTGGTTTTGGTTAGGCAGCCGTTTATAAAATAAAATATAAAATTTCATCCGTTTGGTCCCCTTATATATTACGAAATAAAAGCTAGACCCCTCCGTACATGGCAACAATACACAAATTTTGATATTTTAAAATATATATTATTGTAATTTCAATAAACCAATAAACATCTGTAATAACGATCAAGTAATTTGTTATCTTCTTTATCTTCGATACTACCATTATTTCATTTTCTTCCACACATACTGCATTTTTGTACCAGTCAATAGTTTTCGAGCTTCTTCTTCCGCTTTAGTGCACTATAAATGTTAAATAATTTTGTTTTAACACACTGCCTACAAATTCATTTTTTCCTAATACCTATCCTCTTAATTCTAACAAATATTAACGTAGCCTGACTAATACACGTTAAACGAGAAGAAAATTAAGAACTGCTCATTGAAGAATGAAATCAATAATGCTACAACGGTTATTTTACCATTACTAATGGAGGAATGCTCTCTAAATTAATCACCATAATAAAAACTAATTCCCCGAACAGATAACACGTTTAGCAAAAATGTGTTTCTAATGTTTGCCGAGAATGTCATCCCTTTTGAAGTCCAGTCATCATATCCGTCAGACAGACAAGGTTACTACGAGAACAATCGAGAGGAACTGGGACAGGGTACAAATTGGGCCGCACAGCAGGAGCAATTCAGTAGTAAATTGACTCAAGAAGTCTAGTATTGATTGTGAATTTTTGGTGTAGAAATAAAGATTATTTTCAGTTAAATATTTTTTTAACCCACAGAAAATGTATAACAGTATATTAAAATAAATACAGTAGAACCTTCAAAATGTGTAAAAACCTTTGTATATTTCGAAATAGTCGCTATGCTAACTCCTCACCTACGATAAATTTTTAGCATAGTAACTAGTATCGACGCAAATTTATTTTATGATAGTTCCTATAGTCCTGTTATTTTTTCAGTTGTTATTGAATCAAGGGAGCAGCATGAAAAAGTCTAAAGTCTAAATGTCAATGTGATCCTATATGACTCATCAGAGTTGCGTAGGATCTGGAAAATCTAGCCATGTCAGATTTCTTACTCTCAGAAATAGATGAGGCAATGTAAATGAATTAAGAGGAGATTTAGTTGAAGCTATATTGAAGCATTTTTCTAGGATGACAGCTAATCGAAGATTGTTTGCAATTGGGCTGAGAGCCTAACGACAGCTTTTGGATCTACCTTTGACACCACAATATGTCTTGGAGTGGTGCCAAACTCAACAAAACTGGAATGACCAATAAATTGTTTACATGCTTCAGTGAAGAGTCCACGTTTTGTTTTAGCAGCCATGATGGACGCATAGGGCTTAAGTGATTTTGAAGTGATGGACGAAATAAAGAATTGGGAGTTGAACGTTAGATATCAAGACAGCAAAGTGTCATGGTATCGGGTGCCATATGTATAAGAAGCAAATCATATCTAATTCTCATGAACGAAAATCTGACAGCTCGGCGGTATATTAAAGAAATGCTGCACCAAATTTTACACTTTACAAACCATTCAAAATTCAATTTTTCACCAGAATAACGTCTAGTGACGTATTGTTTTCTTTTAACCAAGTATATGTAAAAGATATATTGTTTCCTAAATATCTATGAGAAATTCTAAAACTTTTGGCGTACTGCTTAAAATTCACCTTCCTGCTAAATCAGCGCCACATTAATTTAATACTTTTTGACGGACAATGTTTTAAAATAGACTAGAAGATGCATTGTTATTTGAAAAATATCTACTCAATTAATGAACTCATAGTTAGCTCTGTTTTAATTAACGTGATCTCCTTATATACTTTCAGAACATTACCTACGTGGAATAGGTTAGTTAAGGTTAGGTACGGTTTGGTTGCATACATAAAGTAGGTTTGAATTAATAGCATTCAACAATTTTTTAATTTTATTTAAAAACAAACTTTCGCTTCATATATTCGTTTGCAGTTATATTTAAATTAAGAACTATATTACACATTAGGATTAATACTCGAATCGTAACAAAATAGTGAAAATTATAATAATTCTCTTGTAATTGATATTCGTTACTAAGAATGAGACAAAGAAAGAGAAACAGCGACAAAAAAGATAACGTCATACGGGAAGTATATTTCGTAGGAAGCTTTCGCGTTCATCGTTCAGTCTCAAATGCTAGCCGATATTTTTTTAAAGAGCTTGTTTCCTTAAAAGAGTGAAGTGTGATAAATTGTTTTGAAAGATGCAATTGATTAGTGGAGAAGAGCATGGGAGAAAATTTTAGACAAATTCCCCATTTCAGGACCAAAAAGTGAGAACTAGTGTGTTCACTCCTTTCGATAAATTAATAAATATTAATAATGTGTGAAGGTCAATCGGGAACTACTGTTTTGGAAAAATCAGTATTTCGTACACAGAATGTAATGCATTCATGAAAAGAGTAAAGATGATCTTCTCCGTAAATGAATGGACATATTTTTTCCACATTGAGGGAAAATTCAATTATCTAATTGGGTTTAAGGCATATAGGTATTAGACATTTTCGTTAATTAAATAAACACCTATTTCGTAATTGCATTTGTTGTGTGCATAACTCTTTTATGGGAAATTCAGTATGTCTCCTTTAAATCAGTGGTCATATGTGCAGCCATATACATTATTATTTCATTAATGAATATTTGAACTTTTTTTTAAAGTGTTTTCACAAAAACATTACAACAATCAAAACCTAAAAGAATCAGAAACTTCGAAACGTGTTTGTCAAATAGGTAAAAAATTTATACTTTCTTGTTTTCTAAAGCTTCTTTTTGCATCTTCAAGTTTGACTTATGTAAATCTTAATCTGGTTTCGTTGCCAATGGCAATAAAATATGAATTATTAAAATATAGATTAACACGAACAACTCCAGAAATTACGTACATATCTACGTTGATATACAGGTTAGTCATGCTCTAATATTTGTTTCGCTGCAGGATTGACACACAAATTACTATTTTCACTTTCTATACAGGGTGAGCCAAAAATAGGAAGCTTTTGAGTAACTCTTCAGGGATATTTTTTTTTGAAAAATGATAAATAAAAAAGTTTTAGCATTTTTCCTCGACTATCTAACGGTGACTTTGACTATGACCTTCACAGTCATATCGAGGTCAAATGAATTTTTTCAATTGAGAACCCCAATTTTTTATTCCAGTTTTGAAAAGAGCGGAATATTTTATGTCTAAATATAACCTTCACCCCGACCTTCACCTTCATTGTCATTTCAAAGTCAACATAGTTTTTTTTCAAATAGAAACTCCTTATCTTCCAAATCGGATTAGGAAATAACTGATGATTTTACTTTTACCTTGACGTCGACCGACAAGCTCATCCGATTTTGGTGAAAATCTATAGATTTTTCAAACTTGCGTCCGCTATCTTTGATCAGCCATTTTGAATTTTGTAAATCTGACCTCAGATTCTTAATCAGCGGCCTCAAAAACCCCACTATACGGATTCTGGTGAAAATCTATTAATTTTCCCATAAACCAGGTATTTGACCTTGGTAGCGGTCAAGGTCATGAACGAAGTCATGGTTAAGGTCATTCTGGACGTAAACTTTTACGCTCTTTCCGAAACTGGAATAAAAAATGGGGGTTTTCTTTTGAAAATAACCGTTTTACCTCGATATGAGCGTCAAGGTCATTGTCAAGGTCAAGGTAATTGTCACCTTTAGATAGCCAGAACAATGCTAAAACTTTTATAATTATCATTTTTCAAAAAAAATATTCCTGAAAAGTTATTCAAAGGTTTTCATACTTCTGGCTCCCCGTATTTACTCTCTAAGAAATCAAAATGCTTTGATTAATGTAATAACATCCCTAAACAACCTAACAACCTAACTAACTCTTTTTGTAATCAGTTTTTTAAGAATCACAGGAAAATGCCCTTGCGATGAAGATGAAGTAAACATTAAGTTGATGGATAATTAGAATTCTATATATTTCGTTTTTTTTTTTCATTATCTAGTAATTCTTACTTTACAAAGTTTTTGTAAAAAAACTTTATAGGTACTTTAAACATTTAGCTTTATTATTGTTTAACGATACGTTTAGGAGTTTAGATAGTCAAAATGGTACGTACTTAAACTGGCAAAGTAGCAACTGTCTTTATAATTGGTGAATATAGAAAGAATCTGCATGAAGCGGAAGGGTTATTTAATGAGAGATCCAAATCGTACTATATCGAGGACTTACTTCAGATATCTGCTTCAGAAGTTTATACAACAATATTAAAGAAGAAGAACAAGTCTCACCCGTACAATTTAAGAGTGGTGCATCAGCATTCATATGACCATCCTGATAAAAGACTGGAATTCTGTCCAATATTTCTGGGATTCCGGAATATTGTTCGGCTGGCGCATCGAGGTAGGCGGCTTGCTTTGATATATTTCTCGAAGAATCTAGTCTGTCTCGGCGACTTTTTGATCTTCTGGAGAATTCCGAGAAGAAATATATAAATACGGAGAGCTGAGGAAGCATTCATTCAGTATTCAACTGCCGTATAGTTAAGATAAATTATAAATATATAAATTAAAGTAGTGGAAATAAATTAGGGTGAGTTGGACGGTGTTTATATAAAACTCCAAGAACTGAACTGAACCCGAGTGTGTAAATAAAAACATTACAGTATTTTTTTCGTCAATGGAAATCTGGACACACAAAATGTACGGGATTGGAGTGACACACGTCCGCACATATTTCGTAAAGAACATGCTTAGTTTGCGCCTGTTTTCCCTCAATACAAACTAGTGTGGTGTATCTGCAAATGTTACAAAATACAATTTAACCGCTAATCATTGAAATTTTGTAAGATGTTCTAGATGAATTCGGCAATTTGGAAATAATATACCAACAAGTAGGTGCTTCTGCGCATTATTATGGTGCAGTAAGACGTTACCTGTATGAAGAATAGCGCTATATATAGAATGGACGGCGAGGTCCCATAAAATGACCAGCTCGGTCACCGGACCTGACTACTTACATCTTTTTCTATGGGGGTACTTGAAATCCGGGCGTTTCAGCTGATACATTCGAATTAGTACAAGGTCGCACTTATGTCAGCAAGTTGACGGAGCACATTTTGAACACTGGCTGTTAAAATTGGTTTAATTAATTACGGTGTAAATATGAAATAACAATTTCAGTATTTATTTAATGTATCCTTCAAAATTGGCCTGAACCCAAACAAAATTAATATAATTAAGTAGGTCTTCCCAGTACCATTCAAATGAGGTATAACTTCCCATAATAGGTCATATTTAAAATCAGTGGCCACAGTAGTCCTATGAGTTTTACCTCATCTGTGACTATTACTAGCGCAGTTTACAACTGTTTATTTTCTCCTTACAAATTTCATTGTATGTCCGGCTTTTGTTGACTGGCACTCTAAATATTTCTAACACATTTCGGCCTAAATCTCGAACACTTCTTTATGTATTTGATACATTTCGTTAAATTTGATGACGCGAGATGTAAGACCGATCTAGGATTTTCGAGAGAATTAGCACACAGAGGTTCCGAATCTGGAGCCTTTCCGTGTAATTGCTGTTCTCCCTTAACTCCTAGGACAGAATGTCACGATAAACTTTTCAGGTTACTTCACCTGTCATATTGAATACTCTCTTCGAGGAATGACACCTCCGTTCCGACTCCAGATTCGGAACCTCTGTGTGCTAATTCTCTCGAAATCCTAGATGTCGGTCTTACATCTGTCTTCAAAGACTGTTTCAAGAAAGTAAAATACCGTAGTTTACTGATTCTATTCTTATATTTTCTCTGAAAATTAATTAATATGGATCTCAGATTCTGTACAATGAAATAATGTTCTTAAAAACTAAATTAACCATAAATACAGTACGAAATGGTGGATTTAGTTTCAAATTTCATCTTTGCTGTACAGTATCACTAAGTTGATATTTTCAATTTAATAACATGCTCACACTAAATGCAATGTTCATATATTATTACATTTACAGAAAAACATTTACCGTAGAAATATCATTCCTTTATATTACTCTTACCTCAATAGAACTAAAGGAAAAAGTTCACTATTTCTTTATTTTATACGTTCTAACATTGGAATCGTCTAATCTAGAATTTTCTCCGCTTTTGCGGTGGTGTTTTTTTCTTGTTCCACCGAACATTTCTATGTGTTCCGTGGCACATCGCCTCATCTGATTTATGGCTTGCGGAGTCGCGACTTCGGGGCCTACTTGGATTCGTGTGATGCGATATATATGATTCTTCTGTGGCTTGAGCGGGCGTGGAAAAAACTATATAAGGAAAATTTATAACCATATATTGTCTTCTGAGAAAAATATATCGGCGGTACGTATTTGGAAATAATGAGACGGCAAACGGAAACATATATTTTCCCGAATGTCCGATAACATTAGATGCTTTAGGTGTGCGGGGAATTGAAATTAGTTTCTTTAAGAGAAACATAACACAATTTGTAAGGCCATGTTGGTTTATTATTCGTAGATTAACTTCTTTCAATTATATTAAGCGTAAGCCATATAAGAAATATATTCTAGTATATTTGAATCGTAGAACATTTATACAATTTTTTATAGCTCCTTTTAATATTTTGTAATGAAAAATTTCTTTTGATACTTGGCATTTTTTAGCAATTTCATAATAAGTACAATCTGTTGAAACTGCATTATTTAGCTTCTTGTATACAGATGTTTTATCAATCTTTGTACAAAGCCAATAATAGTTCCAGCAAACGTATTGTAAAAATAGACTGTGTTATAAAGACAACATTTAATTGCTACCATCACAACTTATCGACCGATTTTATAATAAATATTATAATGCAACACTAAATCATGTTGTCAAATGTAAAGTAAATTTCAAGCAGTTTCTGAACGATTGAGGAGGCAAATAGTTATTTTTAATGTTTGTGGATGTAATATGTTTTGATGATACTTATCTTTGTGATGTGACAATTGCGAAAAAACTCAAGCCTACGAATATTCTACAAATTAGTTTCAAAAAAACCTTGTCCGACAACGATACTTGACAAGAGTTTGATAGGATACAGATAAGTATCATATAAAATACATGCAAACATATTATACAGAAAAATTAGTTAGAAATCCGTAGAACTGCTTCCTTTCACTTAACCCTGCGATAGAGTTTTTCTATAAGAAGGCAACTACTGTTTTCTTTGGTAAATACCAGTATTAAATTCAAAAGAAAATGTTACCAGTTGCGTTAACTTATTAGCAAATAAACAAGCAAACAATATAGTTTTTTAAATGTAGGCCATTGTTGTTACATATCTAAATTGCCACTTAATATTCAAGATTGATGTCCATATGTTTTATAATTCCATTATTTTAGATATCCCGAAAAGAAAAACAATGAATAGGTATTTTTAGTTCCAATTCATTTTGAAGGAATCTTTTATTAAATACGCTGTAGTGGTTCGTTGATCTGATGCACCTAAAATGGTAAGTATAAAATATGATCCCCAAAATTATCTTTTTAAAAGTCTACTCCATTAAGTATACCTTTGGTTTGGTTTCGCGACATGGCAAAACATATTCGTTTCTCTATTATTTGTAAAATAGGTTTCTGTAAATTTGTAAAAAATTTGATGCCCGCGTTTTGGACACAGAGCTTCGTAATACTCCTTAGAAAGTTAAGAGGTACCCTCTATAATTCTAAATATGCACCTCAGGCATATCGTTTTATCCCTTTTGGGGATACTTTACAATACTGATTTGGAAAATAACCTTTAACAAAAAAATTATATGGCAAAATGTCAGAATGTAACCAATTGAATTTATTTAACCATACATATTAGGTGCTTTCACATTTGATGTTATTACTTTTTGCTTACCAAAGGACACATGTTATTGAAAACTCCTTATTGTTTGACCGAGTCACAAACACAGGACATTGAAGAATGCTTATAGAATGTTTTTCGTAATAACAACAAATTTGTAGAAATTTCCATTATTAGTTTTTTCCTCGTATTTTAGAGTAGCCTTTAGATCTTTAACTCTTTTTGGTAAAAATAAATTGCCAAACTTTACCTCATTTAACGGACTTTTTGTTTTCTATGAGTCCCAAAATCCCCACAAAGGGAAATGTAAAAGATACAGCAAATATTAAAAATAAACGAAAACGTTAAAAAAATTGAAGTAAATTCTCAATGAAAAATCTCCTAAATTAGTTTTATTTGGTTATTACTAAGTTTTGTTGTACCTTTGTACTACGAGGATAAACTACATTGCGTGTTTTTTCTTAACAATTTTAATTCATACATTTTCTACGTCAAAGAGTCTTTTTCCAGTACCTGAAATATTAAATCCTCTACTTTGCATAATGAAGTCACAGTTGCTTTAAATACCTCGTCCTATTCAACTTCTTCTATGCAATTAGCTCGTGAACGCTAGGAGCTATTAAGAGAAACTTAGGTTATAATTATTCTCATTCAATTAAAATTTAATGCTGAAGGCAATTAAGCAACAGAAATATTAGGTAAAACTTTTATTTTTTGAATTAACTGAAAGAATTTGGAATTAAAACTATTATTCAAAAGCTTCTCCCTAGATCGCCTGGGATCCTTGTGGTGCAGAATATCTTTTGTTATGCACTTACGATATGTTTATTTTTCACATTTTATGCAAATGTAAACTTTTAGAAATAATTTCCGTAATATTCAAAAGTTGTAACCGAAACAATCAAACTCAAATCGCAATTCTGGTCTCCGAGCAAATGATGTTACTCCTCAATTACACAACAATAAAAATGAGTTTTTATTTACAAAATTTCAGTAGTCTCTAAATCATTTGTATCTCATCTAAATAGTTTTAACAACAATCCCAACTGTTATGAACATGCGGGGACATCTTAACCAATTGAGTACTTAACTTAATGATACCTGGTATATTATATATCCCAAAATTCAGAAGTCATAAGTCACAACAACGGGTCCTTATCCGCAAACTTTGTCTATATGATAGACATCCCTTATGGATAGATCTAATGTATACTTTCTTCAACAAATTTCTCCCCTTCCTCTCTTGTATTCAACTCAACGCAAAAGGCCTCACGTAGACTTCTAATCCTTTCGCAAATTAAAAGTTAGTCTTCTTAGAGGAATTGTTGGATCGCAGCATTTTGAGAGTTCTTGTTCAAATCATATATTTCCTTATAACATCCATATCCTTGTCTTCATAATCTCTGTCCTGCAATCCTCTCGAACTATAAAGCTTCATCCAACTGAGCTCTCCATGATCATCATGGTCGAACAGGTTTTCTTCTCGTAAGTGTACTGCATTCTGTTACTCTAGATATCCATCGGCTTTTGTGACAATTTGTAACATCTGACTTATCCGTACCATTTTTTCCCAAAAATATAAAGAAATCTATTTTAAACTTCCTATTTATTTCATATTTTTTTCTTCTATCCTGATCACTACAATTTTTTTATACAAAATTCCATCTTCTTTGCTGTGATCTCTTTATTTGGTTTATGTATAACTCAACTTTCTGCTCCGTGTCATTTTTCTACTCAATATTCGGGTAAATTTCCTACAAGACTGAATGTATTGGTTTTGTACTTGTCCGTATTACATGTAGCCTGTTTTATATTTACTCTTCTAATGTGCCGTTCTGAATTATTATGAATCCCAGGGATTTGAATTAATCTGCCTTGTACATTTTATTATTATCAACTAGTACTAAGTTAAGTGTCCTCTTTTGGTTATCGCAAGGTATTTAGTCTGATCCAAAGTGCTCATATTACTTCCCTATTTTCCTAAATATAGAGCTCTTTTTTTGTGTCTTCAGATTTCGGTTCTGGATCACTGGCGTAGTCAGATATGTCCATTTCCGCAAACTTGTATTTATTTCTTCTTTGGACGCTAAAGCCGAAAGTACAAGCTTTGTTGTCCGCAGTGAATCATGCGGGGTCACGCCATCCAGTTTGGTCTGATATTGAAAAATTTACATAATACTAAGTATCAGAAAAGTGAGGCTAGTTGTAAATCTAAAACAAATAAAATACCATACAATTCTGCGCTAATGAATCATGTGACAGAATAAACAATTAATATAGATTAAAGATACCGCCCGGATATAGGTGACATTTCCACATGACCTTCCGGGAACCTAATGGATACTCCAATCTGATAGGGGCACTGTATACAGCGCTATCCGATTTGCTATCTGATGTAGAAAATGTATCCAATACTGATAAGATCTCCATGGGTTATAATTGTTTTGTTTCCGCTTGAACTGATACAGGCAATTCAAGATTTGTTTTCTGCAAAAAGGTCAACATTACCACGAACTGTTTTCTTGTGTTTACCAAAGAAATATACAAATCGTACTTTACTAGAACAAATTTCCAAAGACCAATGTAGTTTTCACAGAACTGGAACTTCTCGATCAAAGGGAAGGCTTGGAGAGTCTTGTTACCTATCTGTATCAAGTCCACAATGTAACTCAAACATCGTCTGCTACTCACTTACCACTCCAGTAGAAAGAAAGAGAACACTACCTGAGGTTTGCACCAATCATTAATTATGTTTGATATTTGAGATATCTACGCAGAAGTAATTTCGATTTGGATTCATCTTTGTTCATACTGAGATAACTACTCATTTATTAAATCTAAGGCTGCTTCCAAAAATTTTACTATGAAAAATAAATAAATGACCATGTGGAAATATGTAGAGCTTAGAATACTTTATGAGTTACCCTCAACGTAGCTCGATGAACTCAGTTCCATTAGTCCTTCAATACTTTCTAAGGTTTTAGAGAAAATAAGTTTCCAGTTCTAAGCTAAATCGTTAAAACCTCTTTAGTTTTTTAAACTAAATCCTTTCTCCAAAGACCAACTATTTGTTTCTCCACTTTGTTATTTTGAAGTATCCCAGCAATTTGCTAAGACAAACAAAACTTGATTGGGAAAATGCCTTATTTTAAAAACGGATTTTACTTTTCATTGTTAGACTTAGAATAGTAGATAAATGTATTTTTAGCTTCCTTTTAATAAAAATTCGGATTTCTCCGACAAATATCCGGCATTCATTGTACATCTACCCTTTTGCGTAGTTTCAAAAGGATCGATCTTTGAAACATGCATCATTACTTCCACCCTCTGTTACAAGAGGTCACCACTCCACTTTGTTCTCTAACGCATCACCGCAAAGCGGGCACGACTAAAACGTTAAACTCCTAACATCTAGCACTGCTAACTTGTCTCTCTGACGCTGGTTCCCCGATCTCTCTCAATTTATTTCCTTCATCCCCATTCCGCAGAAAACGCCATTTATAATCAAGATAAGGAGGACACAAAGGCATCACACGGAGCTCGAAGGCCGAGAGAAAAAAAAGCTCATTTTAACCAAAATGGCGGAACAAATCTTTTCCAATTTTCTTTTTATGCTTCGTGATGTTTCGTGGACAACCAAAGATGACTCATTTGTAACTTACGTTATATACAGCAAACGAGGAAAAGGGGCACATTAGTAATAAAATAAAGGGGGTGTACAAGAATCTTCTTTCGAAGATTATTTTAAAATATAACTAACATTTTGTAACCTATCCGTCCTAACTCTAAAATTAGTTTAACAGGGTTTTTTGTTTGAACATGTTATATTTGTCAAGATGAATTAACCTTCTTATTGTGGATTTTTCACATCCCCCGACGATTATCATAGGGAATTTAAGTTGTTTAAAAATCAATTGTTTATTGATTTTATTCAAAAGAATTTTTGTATTAAATTTGTTACATAAATTACAATACCTAGTAATACCTAATACTTCTTGCAAAGTTACATTACACTTATTAGGAATTTTGGTTAATAATTTTGTGACAGCCGCGTTTTCAAAGTTTTTATACCACAATGATTAAACCAAATTAAAGGGTATAGTAAATTCTAGTTCAAGCATAGGAAAACAATAAATAGAATTTGGTAGATTTTGGAAGGATTTAACAATATTTGAGATATCATAGAAGGAAGGGTTTCACGGCCGAAGTCTAACTAAAAGATTTTGTTTTCCGAGCTATTGAACCGTAGTCTGTTCAAATATCTTGTATCTGATGTTTTGTCTACCACTACGGTAGACATTTTTCAAAGCGTCGATGTAGCAGCGGGTAAAGTGATCGCTACGGCCCGCTTGTTACTGACTATAATGTACTCCACATTGATACTCCTTATATTTATACCTTCGTAAGGGGCCTGATCTGGATAGTGCATTCTGATTGGCTGATGCCTCTTCGCTATTTGCATCGTGTCTTTTTCAAGACAATCGACCTTATTGGTCGACTTTATTGAGATTCAGTGTTTTTTCTTGTCTATTGAAATTATTATATTTCTGTATCTCTCTCTCTATAAATCTTGGGTAAAAATTGCTAATGGATGCTAAAACTTCGGTATCTTCAAACCGAATAGAATGGCCCTCTTGATTCAATGTTCAGCGTTCGATGACTTATTGGTCTGTCCCATTCTGCAACTCCGTTTGTATTCGGATGAGGTTGTGTGATACTTCTGTATGTGGTACTTCATCACAACTGCAGGGTATTCAGTATATTTCCAAAGCTGAGAGGGAGTCTAGAGCATCTCTGAATGGTTTTCGTTGGTTTGTATACTGTTGTTATGTTGTGTTTTTTTCCGAAACATTCCTATTGTACCGGTGACTCCTTTTCCGTTATGGAGATGTGCCTTATTTAAACTATTTTAATCACGTCGTTTCGCCTGACTGTTGCTGTTTCTTAAGACGTTATTCAAATGGGTGATTTATTCAGGTAAGTATTAACGTTCACATTTGGGTTTCGCGCTAACCGTTAAAATTTTTATTATAGCTATTTTCTATACTTAGGATGATGGTTTGACAGTTTTTGGAGATATCGGTCCGTACGGCTGGGTCTTCTATACACTTTATGCTCCAATTTTCCATTGTCTTTCCTTTCAATCTAGTTATGCTGGGGGGATAACTTCATTGTTTTCCACCTCCATCGTAAACTTGATTTTGGAATGAAGTGAGTTTAGTCTGTTCTTGAAGCTGTTTAGTTCTTCCCTTTATTCATGGCTCTATAAAACAAAAGTATCGCCAAATAGCGGTACCAACAGGTAGGGTTCTTTTCTACCGACAACAGTGTCATTTGTTCAAACCTTAATATCGTCATATTGTAAGAAATTAAATAGAAAATAATTGCAAATACAATAATATAGTTAATAAGAAAGAAAAAGTAGTAGTGAGATTGAATTTTTAACAAAAGTGTTTTCGAATTTTAAAGAAATTGAGGCTTTTCCATCAATGGGGAAAATGAAAATATGGATAATAATTTACGTATAGCTGTAATGGTAAAAATTTTTATAGAGAAAATTATCGAAATAATAGCTGAATAATTTAAAAAAAGCAAATTAACTACATTTTCATTTAAAATTTTTTGAATAAATGAAAATTTCCCAATAATTGGGTAATAAATAAACATCCAAATGTCAATATTAGAAACTTGATTTAGCATGAAATCTAAAGTCATTAAAAATAAATAATATTTATTGTGTATAAGTAAGTATGTAAGTGTTAAATTATTAATTCGTTATTTTTACTTATATTGTAAGATCTAACACAACGGAAAAAAAGTTGTACGTATACAGCGCATACATATTGCATGTCACTTTTTTATATTCCCTCGTCACTTAATTAAAGAACGAAACCTAGTACATTTTTTAAACAAAATTTATTTCTGCTTCTTTACCCATTATGTTATAATATGTAACATAAACTGGTATGTTATCCCTTCAACGTCATCCATAACAATGCAATGACAGTCATAGACGGAAACCCACCAAGTTTAATTGTCTAATTCCTCAAGATATTTCCTCCGAACGAATTATTACGAGCAATTAAGTTAGAAAACCGGCAGTAATAATTCCACTTCCCAAACAACTACCAAACCGACCGACCAGAAGAATAATTGCCAATAAAACAACTGAAAATACCCTAAAGTCAAAGAGAACAAGAAAGAGAGATGGAAACACACAGAGAGGAAATAAAAGAGTGTTCGACGTTTGTGGAAAGTTATCATTAAATCTTAATAAAGCGATCTCCTTCGAATTACTCCACAAAAGGAGTATAGAATGGGAGATGTGGTGGGCGGTCGAGAAGGTGGTGGGGAACGGGGGAGAAACGGAGAACAAATAATCATCATTCGCAAAGACGGAGATTTTAGTAATTAGTCAAATACTTCCGAGGAGCTCATGGAGGTTTCGGAAAAGGGAATTAAGTTGTTGAAAGAGATGAAAAATGAAGAGATGTTTAGTAGATATGGAAACTTTATTGTAAACTTTAATAGGATTACAAAATGAATTATAGGTTTTCCTTTTAAGTAGAGCAGTTTTAGGACTTAATATAACCACAGATTTAATATCAATAAATAACTACGTCTATTTAAATTAACATTTTGTTGAATCCATTTTAACACCTAAACTGTAACATTTTTCTAATATAGTAATATAGTTTGCTTTATTTGTACATCAAACAGGTTTTTTCAGTCGTGTCAAGTGTACGATCTTTCTGAAAGCTCTTCAGATAGTAAACGTATAGAGCAAAAATTTACATTCCTCTTCATTTAATACCTTTATAACTTGTAAACAGTTATAACTAACAAATAAAATATCATACAGTGTTATGATAAAGTTTTGCACAAAATTCATAAAACCGATAACATTCTTATTTACAAAAGCTGCGGAACATGTCAAGCGAATATGTTATTATTATGTTGAGAAGTCACACAAGTCGTCCATTTTATTTATTTCAAGAATTAGTTGTTTATCAATTTATTGTAAAAACTAAGTGATGATGATTGAAACCATCATTTTTGTTAATAACTACATACAAATTATTTTGTGAATACCTAGTACTTTCGATTAGTAGCATTGTATAGACAAGGCGTAGACATTTTTGTAATTGTGGGTTACGGAGATAAGTTACGAAGCAATGAAGAAGTATGGGCCTTATATAATAATAAGCTTTATTAAATACAAAATTTCACTTATGCAAACAAATCTCTTATAATAAATAATTTGGTCAAGTGCGAGTTGGACTCGTATAGTAAGGGTTCCCTACCACCTTCAAGATTTGATACAATCTAGGTGAATCAACGTACATCTTTTTCTAATATTCCAGTTTCAGACAATCAGGGAATGAGTGCATTTTCTTATATTTACCCTAATATATTTTAAAGGAAGCGTTTTAAATTTATAAAAAATATACACTTTCATTTTCCACACATAGACTTTTTTATCTGCTTCATGCTTGGCTTGATTTTTATAAAAATACATATGTATTTAATTTTCTAATTTGGCCCCCAAAATTAACATTAGAGTTTGATTTTACTAATAAACTTTCAGAAATCCTTTTATAATTTACTGTCTGAAATTTGAGGCTCTGTAAGATTGGAAGGTAAAGGGGAAAATAGGTCAAATTTTAAATGATAAATTATTAAATCTGTTAGACACATTATTTAAAAATACAAATAAAATATATTTTTTCCAAATTTTAAGGTAGTGTAGTTTCTAAAGTGGGAATTAAGTCGATGTTTAATATTTTTGTTAATATCTTTTGAACAAATGATTTAAAATTATGATACATTTGTAATTCACATAATGAGCCTTTTATTTGATATTATATGATTACATGATGCTTTTGAAAATTGAATTTTTATTTTCCATTTAATATTTTTGTTAATATCTTTTAAACAAATTATTTAAAAATATGATACATTTGTAATTCACATAATGAGCCTTTTATTTGATATTATATGATTACATGATGCTTTTGAAAATTGAATTTTTATTTTCCATTTAATTCCATAATTTGTTCCCAAGTTACTATGGAGGTTTTCTACAAATTTATCTTATAAATTTCAAGTGAGCCCCAGTACCCCTAATTATTTTCAAAATTTAGTTAGTATGGTTTCTGAAATATAGCAGGTAATGAGATTTTTTTATATCTTTTTGTTAATATCTTGTAAACAATTATTTTTAAAAATATGAAATATATATATTTGTATTCCTCATAATGAGCCTTTTCTTTTGATGCATTGCATGATGCGTTAAAAATATATTTTTTATATTTTCCGTTCTATTCTATTCTATAATTTGGCCCCCAATATTAATATTAGGGATTTCTTCGTATTTTTCCTGTAAACAAAAAAAATTAGGTGTTATAGTTTGACAGATTTGAAATATTACATGATGCGTTAGAAATAATTTTAATTTTATGTCCTCCATTTAATGCTATAATTTGCCCCCTAAAATTAATATTAGGGGTTTCAGTTGAGGCCCTATAGCCCTATTTTTTCAAAATTTTACGGTTTATAGTTTCGGAGAGTAGAGGGAATGGGTATTTTTTTATAAGTTCGTTAATATTTTTAAAATAATTTATTTTAAAAATATGAAAAAAATATATTTGTTTTCGCCATAATGATTTTTTATATTTTTCTGTAATTTGTCCCCCAACATTAATAATAGTGTTTTCTCCTTATTTTTCCGGTAAAATTCAGTACGCCCTATGTCTCAATTTTTTTTCCAAATCTGAATTCTTACGGTTTAGGAGTTAAGGGGGGGAAGGTCGATTCTTTTAGTTTTCCCCTCAAAATTACTCAAACGTACCCCTAAAATCAAAATTTCTTCATTTACGATATGTACTCCTCGTCGGGTCACCAAACTATACACTGATACCAAATTTGAACCTTTTCCGTCCAGTAGTTTAAGAGAAAGTGGTTGTGATGTGAAAGAGGGAGAAATCCGGAATGATATTATTAGGGTATCCGTATATATACGGGACCCTAAAAAAAGAAATTATATACCTATATTAAATATTTTTTAAACATAAACAAATCAATACAAATTACAATTTCGTGTTATATATTTTAAGATATTCCTTAAGTTTTACTTTACAACTTCTTAGGGTTGTATTTGATTTGATAGCAGCATCAGGCAAATTATTACAATCCTAAAGACCTCTAAAAAATATTGAATTCATACCAGTTTTATTACTAATTTTATTTAGATGACAATCTTCTTTAGATGTTGTGTGATTTCAGCTAAATAATTTGGTAATTAATTGTGAATTATTTTAAAATGGAAATCATTCACATATATTTAGTCTAATTGCAGTAGACATTCATAGCAGCACATCTAACATGAGTGAGATGGTTGTGTATACTTGAGAATGATTCTTATACTATAGATCTCTTTTGTTTTTTTTTTCATCCTCGTTTTACACTTTTGATCTAATAGATAAAATATATGTTCACAAAAGTAGAAATGTGGAAAATGACAGCGTTATAAACTCTTTTATGGCTCATAACAGATAAATATATAAATATATGTCAATTACTAAGCCTAAAAATTTAATAATTTTTGCAAATTCAATTTCATCATTGAAAATCCTGATTTTATGTTCCACAAAACCATTTTTTCGTATTTGTATTTATTTGTTATTATGAGAGCTTACGATTTATTTATAATTAGTTTTATTTTATTTTGATTAAGATATATCTCTATTTTTTCCAGTTCCAGGTTCATTTTTTTATTGCATCATTTAAATTGGCAAGAAGGGTATCGCCTGAAAACAAATTAATGAAATTACACATTATATTTGTGGCGATATCATTTATAATATAAATGATATCGCCAATTTATGTATAAATTAGATATAATAATTCATCCAAGTTACTTCTCTGTGGTACACAATATTATTTTCCTTCGAAGTAAAGAATATTCTAGATATTCAGTTTCTGTTATCCAGATAACCCTCGAACCAGTACAAAACAAACCTTTGATACCTTTTTGCTTTAATTATAGAAAGTAAATTTTATTATGGATGGTTTCCACGCCCTTTTGAAAAAAATGAAGACTGCCCTGTATAAATGCAGTTATCTACATTTTTGTTCCATTGTGATGTTGTTAGTTGCAATGACGTTTCACAGAGAGTGTCGTTCTAAAGCCGGACTCATATTATTTTTTCAAAGTATTTTAATCATTTCATTGTATACAGCTCGTTAAAGAGAATTTAAACAACTTAAGTCAAAGTCTATTTATTTCTATTATTAGCAGAACAAAGTCAATTGTAATAACCTTTTAAGTACATCATTTTATTAAACAGATTACTTTCATAAACGATGGATTTAAGAATTGTCTAATATCTAGAAATTCAATTATACATCTTAAAAAAAAAAAAAAACCGACTTCAAAAAAGTAACTTAACTAAAAAGCAAAAACTACTATTTTTCTGCAAGGGTAAATATTTATTAGTTAGAACTCGATAACAAGTTGATTATTAAAAACTATTTATCTCCTACTACATTTGGTCATTGCTTACTTTAATGTCTGACAGTTGCAGCACTACGACCACGAAACATTACACCACTCTCAGAACTTTGGTTAATGACATCTTAGATAATAAACTCCCATATTCATAACTAAAATTCTATCACATCAACCACCACGACAAGTGATGCTACGAAAACTTAATTTAATAAGTTGGAGACTAGTTTTCCTCGAACTATTTTTTTTTTCGACTGTGCAGAACTAAGTAACAATTTTAAAAAATACTGAGCACTGTTGATTTAAGAAATAAATTTATTATCTCGATTTTTTAATAAGTAATACTTTTTTCCCATACCAAAAAATTATGAACTTAGGTCTTCACTGAAAACAGATATATTGTGAAAAATTAACCATGTTCTTATTATTCTTCTGAGCCAATAAATATACCAACTAAAATCTCAGTTTCGAAACGACTTTTATCTCAACCGAAGGAGAAAATGAAAATTCGTTCCAGCTTCCAGATAGAAATCGAGATAAAGACCCGAGCTACCACTAGCACTACGGAAGGGATTTTAGTCGAGAGAAGAAATATCTTTCCTAAGTAATTACGTCTTTATTATCTCTTTGTGTTCTCTCTCCACCAACCGTGATGATTATTTGTTCTAATTCGGAATCTCGAGATCGGCGGGCTTTATTAAGATTTAACGATACATCCCGCTTCTTCCTTACACTGGAGATTGTACATCTGAAATTCAAACCGTTTGTTTTATTTCCGATTAATTGTCTCTTACTACATCATCTAGATAACAAACAATATGCAAATTGTAGCATTCTACTACAACATGTAAAAGTAAATATAAATGTTTAAACTGAAATATGTATGGAAATGATGTGGAACATTTGGTGTGTCAAAAATGTAAAAACACAGTTTTGCACCCTTCATTTAAACAAACTCGCTTTTGGTTTACTCCTTGATGATGACAACTTAGAGTTTGTTGAAACGGCGTTGAGTATTACATAAAGGTTTGGTGTTAAGGTGCAAAACTGTGTTTTTACATTTGAAATATGTAGAAATATATATACAAAGATATGATCCTAGTATCAACTTTAATTGAACTATTATGTATATTGTTTCAGCTTTTAACTTGACATTACTAATAGAAAAATTCTCTCGAAATTAATCTCCACAATAAAAACGAATTTACCGAACAAGCAAAACGTTTAGGGAATATGTATTTCTATTCTTACGACTGCGGATCATATAAGTTAGCATTCTACGAGAACAATCAGGAGAAACTGGGATAGGGTATATATGCGGCCGCACAGAAGGACCTGGATCCTAGTGGATCAGCTGATGTGTGATTCATATCTCTTTGTCCAAGGAAATATTCTGTTAGTGTTTGTGTGTTTTTGATGTGGTTGTAAAGAAAATTTATGTTCGGTGTAAAAATTGTATGGGAGGTGAGGCAGAGCGAGAAGGAGAGAGAAAGGGTGAGGGATACTGAGAGAGAGAGGGAGACGGTAAGAGCAATAAGTAAGGCCCCAGATGCTTTAATTCCAATAGCTAGACAGTCAAATGGTTCATCCTTTTTTTTACGACAGACTAAAAAACCACCATAGTGAGGCAAACAACTACAAATAACAACAGATTTCTATCTTTACCGTGCATAAAAGGCAAATCATTTTCACCATCCGTTTTATAAACAGAAATTACGATTTCAAAGAGGACACGATTTATTGTCAGAAAATTTCGATAAACAGCAAAAAATAGTTACATACTGTATTCAACAGCCGGTCAGGATTGTAGGGTGTGCTCATCGGATAAACCCCACAAATGCCCATAAGTACGATAAAAGAAAAATACATTTTCATTATCACTTATATGACGCCCTTTCAGATTTGCCATCCAACGTTTCGTTTTTCGGCTACCATTATAAACTTTTATTTCTTGTGGACGCGACAGAAAAATAGTGCAATTCATTCTGATTTAATTGATATACAACTTGTTACTATTTACTTTCTTAATAGCACAAACATTCAAATAAAAAATAAATCACTTTAGTTGGACTTGACTCCACCAGGTATATTATGAGTTTATTACAAATTTGATAGAAACAGTACGAAAACAGCTCAAAGGTGTTTTGAATTAAGTCTGGAAAGTCAACAGCCGCATAGAAAATTATTTAAAATTTATTATTAACATTTACATGATGGTACTGATTAAGATATGTCAATTATAGCAGCAAGAAATTTTATCCTCTTTGATTAGTTATGTCTTCGTAACTATTTCCTGAAGTTATGTTCTGCTTTGTTTCATCTGTCTAAATTACTTTTTTTCTTGTGCGAATTACCTTCTTCACATTACCTATGTTCCAATTATATGTCTGACGTTTCTTTATTAGCTACATTTATAAGTGTCGTGATTACGCTACAGCAACATTAATGCACGCCTCTTCGATAGCTATTTGACCACTCACTTAGTATTTATTTGTTTATTTAATACTTCGGAGCAGTAACTATTACTTAGGTCAAAACTTATTCATCCTGGTTATTGTAGTTTTATATTAAATACTCGAAAATTAACTGAATTAAATTTTGGAACGTAAATTTCTCATAACTGCAAATTATTGGGCAGAAGGTTTAGAAAATTATTACTTATCATGCATTGCTGCTACGTTTCACTTCTATAATACCTACGACAAGGTATAAAAGTAGAAAGCGGAAACGATAAATTCCTTTAAATATCCTTCAAACCCAATAATTACTGTCTGGATTTACCAGAAATACAGTAGATGGCCGGAACCGAGAAGAAGGTTTATGTCTATGAAAGACAAGGAAATCCGCCTCAGTGGAAAAATATATATGTTTAGTACAATGTCCTGGTACAATTGAATATAACTTTGTCATTTAAAGTGTATACAGTTTGAAGTTTCATGTCGAGATATTGCTCATTTAAATTTTTTATATTTTTTACTTCCTTAAAGAGGACAACTGGCATAATTTTACAACATATTATTTATCTTCTGCTGTCGCAGTACGTGTTCTCAAACATGAAAATATTAAATACGACCTATTTCTTGCTATTTTTTGTAAACCAGGTCATATTATGTTTTTTTCTCATTTTCAGTTTTTTTTTTTTCTAAAAACATCGGGAATTAAATTCAAATTAAAAAACACTAATATTAGGTCATTTGATTCCTGTGACGTTCATTGAACATTTATTTCATTGTGTCGACTGTGTCGACTGTGTCTGGGCAGCATAAGGATTCTCTAACTCTTTGTGGTTGAATCAGAACGGAATGATATGTCACTATACTGCAAAGAGCCTTGCAAAAAGCGTTTCGGAGTCACAAAACATTTAATAACGTTGCGTTCTATCCTAACGATATAAAATAACGAGCTACAGAATCTTTATCACTGACGGAACCAGGGCGAAGGGGGTGAAGCAGTCATCTGACTGGTATGCTTTTTTAATGTGTATTGTGCTAAAATCAATCATCAGTGACGTCAAGCCCCCCAAACGAGATCAAGCCCCCCAATGACAATCCTTGATCCGCCCCTGATATCTATGTTGGGTTTAAGTAATAAATCTGTTCATAATGTACCTCATTTAAAAGTTTAATGAAAAAATGCTTTATATGTGGTGTTCAATATCACTTATACGTACGTGACTTTGCTATTAAATTTATCCTAGCGCAGAGCTGGTTAAACATAATGTTTTTCATTTAAAAAAAAATGCAAATAAACTTGGTTTTATATGAAACCCCTTTAAATTGTGAAATTATGGCCCCAGAAAATATTCAGAGCTGTATGTTCAATAATACCATTCTGATTATCTGTGAGAATAAATTGTTATAGCTGTTTTATTTTGACATATTTTTGTTCATAGTTAAGACTAATAGAATATTTTCCCGTCTGTTATCACAATTCTCTTTCTTTATCTCAAGAACTTTAAATGGAAATTGTTTATTTAACATATTGTTTTGTTTCAGGTATGCATCAAATTGCACGTTTCTCCTTGAACTACCTATTTAACAGCAAAGGCTAAGTATTAATTATTCACTGTAATTAAAAGTGTATTAGAGCACTTGCCCTAATGAATACTTAATTATAGAGCCCAACGGAAAAATTATATTAGTTTTTCGAATAAACTGTAATATAAGTACATTGTCCCAAACAATTCATAATTTATAACGGTATTCTTATGAAAAGGTTACAGTTACTTAGATACCTTAGGTACAAACTTGTGCACCAAATAGATATGATTATATACAGGCATGCAGGAAAAGGCAACTGGAATAAATTCGATAACGAATAAAGGATGGCTTGTAAGAAAACACGCTTGAACACGTAGATTTTTTTTAAAATGCGTATTTTTTCAAGAAAAAAGTTATAAGCTGTGTCATGTGACAGTGGCCAATACCAACTTTTTTATTTTAAATGCATGCCCGTGTATATTATTTATTATTTGGCTTCTCCAGAAAATTCTAGACATAATTCATGGACAATGTCCTACCTATCTTCAACTGTTTCGGAAATATTAAGTGTTTTCATATTTATTACAAAATTAATATTAGAAAAAAGAAACTTATTTTATTTCACAAATTCGCAACATTACACTAAATACTTAATTCCCATTTAGCTCTTGATATTGAGATAGAAGCTAAAAACATTTCTGCGTTCCATTTTACTATTTTGAAAAAGAACAGTTTTTATTTTCGGCAAAACTCATAGCCTTAGCATCTTGTTGTCCGCCTGCGTGACAGTGGTGATCAGTGTCAATACTATTGTCGTTTGAATTTCCTTAGCTGTCCTCAATAATATCAGAAATATTCATTCATTTAACAGAAATGCACAAAACAACCATTCTACAAATGATTTATTATAGAGGCAATACACGGACACAAATGGAAGTTTTCTCCTATTCCACGCAAAATTTTCCAAATTTGCCGTCTGTATCCCAAGGAACAATTAGCAAAATAGAAAAGCAGTTTCGCGAACTTGGTCATGTAAGACAGATAAAAAAAGTAGCTGCTAATGTGATAATAATACGAAATGGCATATTATGCTTAAATTTCAAGAAAACCCACATATTCTTGTCGAAAAGCAGACCCACTGTTCAACGTTACCCACATATCAATTTTTCGAGTATTAAAGGAAAGTAAAATGCATCCATATAATACGATGCCGACTTAGGAGCTCATGGATGACGATTTCGATAGTATTTCTGTGAACAAATGATGGTAAGGTTAGATAACAATGTGATCCAATTAGAAGATGTTTTTTTTTTCTAATGAGAGCACATTTACACTTCACGGTCATGTTAGTGGTCTAAATGGCTGCTATTGGTCTAATGAGAACTCTCACTGGATGACAGAGAAACATACGCAATATCCTGAAGAAATTAATATTTGGGCAGGAATTGTTGGAAATCATATCGTAGGTCCCATTTCCATTGACAGAAACTTGAATGATCAGGAAACTCACAAGTTTCTGCCAATACAATATGGTTTCAGCAAGATGGAGCACCGCCCCATTACAAAATCAATATCCGGCAGTACATGGACCATATTTTTCCAAATCGTTGGATTCGGAGGCGCGGGTCGATATAATGGCCAGCCCGATCTCCTGAATTGACTACTTTTTATGGTCCACAAAACTAAACTCCTCAACTTAGATGGCCTGAAAAGACTCACGCTTGCGATTATTATAAGTAATATAAGACATTTCAATACCAGATTAGCATGTTGTCAAGGGCGGCGAGCAATTTGAACATTTCCTACATTGGCATTACTGGTTTTTTATTTTTTGTTTATTATTAAGAAATAATCAGTATTACTTATTAGGTTTTTAGTGTAATGTAGCGAATTTGTGAAATAAATTAATTTTCTTTATTAATGTTAATTTTTGTAATAAATCTGAAAACACTTAACATTTCGATAGGTGTAGAACGTTGCACATGTATTATGTCTAGAATTTTCAGGAGAATCCAAAACATATATATTATACAGAGGCTTGCATTTAAAATAATAAGAAAGTTGGTATTTGCCACTGTCACATGACACACCCTATATAATTTTTTTTGTTGAAAAATGTGCATTTGAAAATACAAATCGACACGTCCAAGCATATTTCCCAACACGCTCTCCTTTATTCGCTATCGAATTTAGTTCATTTGGCTGTTCCACACTGGATATTGCCATAACGTTTTTTCATTTTGCATACCGCTGAATTGAAATCTCTCCAAATATTGTTGATAAAACAAAAATTACGACTCCAAAATAAACAATTGATTACAAAAACCATCAATTTTAACGCCTACTCACGGTAAAAAAACTAATCGAAAATTCCAGTCCAGTGTGACAAAATAAAAAACATTTATTTTGAAGTAAATTAATTGTTAGTACCCACAGAATTTTTTATCAACATCATTTTGATTACTGTCCAATAAACCTCATACACAACGTATAAAATAATAAATATATACATATAAATTCATGCATATTGTTTTATAAAATTATGCTGAATATTTCTTCGTTGTTAATAAATCCGAAAATTTGAGTGTTTTAAAAATATTTTGCGAATAGTGTCATGCAAAATTTGATCATATACTTAATGACGTCTATTGGCCATAAATTTGGATTTATTAAATATTTTCTTATAACAACATATATATTTCACATTTTACTTGCCTCTTATAACTTTAATTGTCTCTCCAAATGTAAAGCATTGACTTTTGTCTCTTCTAGGGAACAATGAATATTTTTATGAACAAATATTAATAATTTTAACAGTGTTGTTCGCAAATACGATAAAACGTTTCTAAAGAAATAATGGCGGAGCTTCTTTCACTTATATCAACAGAAGAAGTTCGCTCGCAGTGCCGTTTCCGTGGAGGCGGCGTATCCGCTTCTGCTGCGCCATAATTACTACTCGCTATTTCTTAAGCACCACCAGAGAGACCAGAAGAAATAAGCACGGACGTCGTCTTCAGCGTCCCTTTTGGAGTTCGTATCCCCGAGGTGCATTAATTCCAAGAATCTCTCTCTCCTTTTTTTAGAGAAAATGGCGACTAATGAGATCCGACTGGCACTTGTTGTTCTGCACAAACCGAACGTGAACATTTAATGAAGGCAAAAGGGACACTTCACTTCGGCCCCCTGTGCTTCGCCCTTTGGCTGTTAATTGAAGAAGGACTTACAGTCACCTCTCTCGCGTTCGAGATGCACTCCAGTTACATCTAACCTTCTTTACTTTCCGATTTTATCCCCTCGAAATGGAACAAAAACAGAATTGGATTTAGGGAAAGTTAAGAATTTGATGGGTTTCAAGCGGTCGAGTTAAAGTTCATGCCATTATCTCGGGCGCTATAGCTAACGATAATGTTTTGTCTCTTTTTAAGTGAATGAACTAACTGCAAACCGAGATTTTCACCAAAGCATAGAAGGCAAATCTTGAATATATTGTTAGGAATTAGGAATTAGTATACACATAAGATACAGATACATCCTAAAGAATACTAAGAATCATTGTAATAAAGAGAGTAACATTTGTCATATAATAATAATATTTCGGAGATTCCTATTGGGCCGTGCAACTGTTTGGGAGTCAGACGATAAAGAAGAAGAAGAAGGTAGTTGTATCTTTTTATAAACCATAAGTTCAATTTTCAGGAACTGTTCTGCTAATAAAATCTTATTTTCTTTCAACAAGTTTTGAATATCTGTTTTTTCCATGAGGTATTAGGAATGGGATAGTTTAGATAATTTTTTAAGCAACTCAGCACCCGCTACGGAACTGCCCTCATAGCAAACATGTGGAGGAATTTCCCGTTTTCCGTCTACTTTAGAATTGGCACTTCTGATTTTGTGATTTTGCAATGAGTATCTTAATTGGAATATCTAATCTAATGCTAGAGAATATAGCTTTACTTAACTTTTCTTTCCAACAGTTTGAACTACTCATCATTGGATCTTGGTATCAGCACAATGTTGGCATAGACTAATCGTAGGTGTTTAAATCCATTTTTTTAAATTTAAGAGCACTTTGCCTATGGATCACTCTCTATACTAGATTCAGCAAAATGGACATTGGATTTTCTTGCCGCAGACTAGTCTGTATATTCTTCAGACATTGCCTCATCGATTGAAATTTTCTTTTCTTTTCTTCCAATTATCATCTATCAACTTACTAAACTTTTCCTTTGTACCTGTAATCTATAAATGAACGCTCATTTTGTTTATAATATTCCATTCAATCTTTCATGAAATCTGGTTGGCCTTGCCTTGAACCCCACTTGGTACTTTCAGACTTGCTCACTGGTATTTTTCTAATTGATTAGTTGGTATATTTGATATAACTTTGTTCTGTTTATTTGGCATTTGCTAGATTCTTTCCTTCAGTTTTCATGGTTTTACTATAAATATCTCACCACCATATTTTAATATATTTGCATTTTTTTTAAAATTTTAGTTACTTTCTCTGACACTATTGTTGTTTCAACTCCATACAGCTACTTACTTTTTTTGTTTAAACTCTTAAATCTTTGTGCTAATATTATTAAGATATTTTAAATCTATATTTTACATTCCCTTGGTTCTCTTAACGTTTATTTTCAGATCTAAACCATTTCTTCCTGTAATGAAGTTCGATTCTTCATAACTGAACTAAATGTATGTTTCGTCTACCTTCTGCAATATACTTAACACAGCATCGAATTTAATTGGTAGGCCACTATTGTACAAATCCAAGCCCAGTACCTGAGGATATTTAGTTTGCGTAGTTTCAATAGTCCAATCAATTAAACCTTGTTTTGAATCGTTCTACTAGCACAAAATTACCAACTAATAGTCCCGATAATAGTTAAAATCACCTTTACTACAAAACGGTGAAACTCTTCTTATTTTTGCTTTAATATCAAGTTACTAAAGTGTTTAATAAAATCTTCCAACTTTTATAGAAAGTCATAAAAGGTCCCTGAGATATCCTTGTCCTTCCACTTCCAGTGGTAAAACTTTTAATCGGTTTTATGTGTCAATTGTAACTCGCTATCCGCTTTCAAAAGGAGTACAAAGAGCCTTCACACTTACTGACGACACCGCAAAAGTTAATTTCTTCGTCTGTTTAAATTGCAACATTTCTGTGTGTGCGACAAAGCCCATAATCGTAAAACTCTTGGATAAGTACACGAAATTGAAGTACCAATAAAAACATTAAAAGTGTAATGGCGCCGTTAAGTTTTACACTTATGTACTTCTAGTAACTCTATACTGCGACTTTTGAGGTGAGTCGGTCTCTGCATGAAGTTGATTGTGGAAATTGATGAGCCTTTAAAAAGTGTTTTTCAGTTATAAGGCTGTAAAAGGAGATCGAGAAAATGAAGACGACTCTCATATCACACAGTTATGTAAGTGAAATAAACTAAAAGAATTCGGTTAAAAATATATGAGGAAGAAATAATGGAATTTTTAAGGTTATTAGGCGGTCTAATTTTTTTGTCATTTTCGCGAAATGTAGCTCCTAAAATTCTCCATAATGGATCTACTAACGATACGTTTCAATAATTTCAGTTTAATAAATAAAACAGTGCAAGGCGGTAGCCAGGCCTTTTTTTCGGAGAGGGTTTCGGGGGACAGGGGGTGTTAGATAATTTATTTGATTGGTGATGTGTTAATTAGGACTGCAAAATGTATATTTTTGTTCATATATATCCAGGATATATAAAATTGTATAAATATAAATTTTATTCTTATGAAAAACATGATTCATTTGTTAAAATTGAATCTTGAAAACACAAATTCCAAAATTCCGGCGGGGATGGTTGTTGAACCCCCAGCCCCCTCCTCCGCTACCTACGGGAAACAGTGTTGCACGATGAATTGCTAAAATGTACATTTAGAAATCAAAATTTTACAGCTTGAACACAATTTGTGTTGATTTTACTCGACAAAAAAAGAATAAAATACATTATAAGATTCAGTTATAATAAAAATGAACCTGTGTCTGGAGCAATGACCAAATTGATATCTTCAATCTTGCAGTTGAAACTGTTTCACGAGCAGCAGATGCGGTTGAATGGTTTAAGGTGAAATGAATACACAACCACATATTTTAAATATATAATTAAAATTTAATATCAAAATGTTTGATATATCAAATGACGCAACTAAGAGCTGCAGATCATATAAAAATTTAATTTTCACTTTTTGTATTGTACTCGTATTTAAACAACCTTTATTTTAACGTCAAAATATGTGTTTCACTTTATTTGTAATGTTAATTGCAACTTTTAGCGCGAATTTAACACTTGAATGTAGAAAGACTGTGATAAAAAATAATGTACTCTACAAAAACATCATATGTGCCTCTTCCTCGGAATTACAATGTTTTACCAAATGAATGAGCTAGAAAAATATAAACATAAATATTCCTTAATAAGCTGCGTTAGATAATGCAGTACAAATATATTTAACTGGGCCTTACAGAAAACGTTTTTATGCCACTATAACCTATATGGAAAAAGCAATCCGCAAATATGCTTCTGAAAATGTGATTTCAGTCAATTTGGACCAATTTTTGAAGATAGATAGTTTTCAACACTCTGAAAAAAAGTCCTCATGGCACTAATCCTCGAAATTCAATACCAGGTGAAATCGTGAGCTTCAGAGTTTCAGTTCTCAAACATTTCATTGATCTTGAAGAAGTTTTCTTCAGAGAAGTAAGCCTTGTAAAAAAAATGTTTCAAACAAAAGTTGAAGAATGCTAAGGAGGCAATTGATTAGCAAACTCAAAAGTGACCTCAATTTTCAAGGTTACAGTAAGTCAATATAATTTTTTAATATTAAATTCTGCTTAAGCTATGTTTTTGCTCAGTTTGGACTTTCCAGTTAGGCAATTTTAATTTCGCCGAATATTCCCCTAATAATTTTTTATGCGAAATAGTTAATTAATTTTTTTCTATATGCCTCTATTTAGAGTACTACAACTTTTATCTGAAATATTTTTTTCACAAAACTTTCCTTCTCTGAAAAAATCAATGAAATTGACAAAAAATTAAATTTTGAAGCTCAGTATATCAGCTGGTTTTGTTTTTCGTGGTTAGTGTCTTGAAAATCTTTGTTCAGAATGTCTACTTCCAAAATTTGGTCTGATTTAACTGAATCCACCCTTTCATAAACTGTTTTACGGGATTGTTTTAAGAAGGGGAAAGTTTTCCATCTATTATTTGGAGAATAATTTGAGAATAACATAAAGGTCAATAGGTTTCCATTAAATAAACATCATAACCTTACCAGACCTTGATTCGGTATGTAAACATTCGTAGGTTAACCAAATTTGGCTAAAAAGGTATACATATAATCCGTGACAAAGAAATCGCTGCACCCAGAAGGAGATGTTTAAATTTAATATCGTTTTGGTAAAACATAAATGTTATAGTAAGAAGTAAATGATTAAAATTTGGTGAATGTTTTTTCATGCAAACTTTTAAATCAATTAATATTGTAGTCGCTTTTGCATTTTTAAAATTTACCAAAAAACAAACTGTTTGATGGGGTCCAAAATCAATGTTTAGTAATGTTAAAATGCCTAGAGTACGTGACAGCCAAATGTATCACCAGCTAAGTGAATTTAAAAGAGGTCGAATTATTGGTTTACGGGAGGCGGATTTTTCACTTAGAGAAATCGCTAACCTCACGAACAAAACTCCATTTAGTATTATGAAATGTTATTAAAATCGGAGAACAGTAGGGCGCGGACGTCGAAGGGGCACAAATTTGGCTGATGAGTGATGTTGTAAGTGTCCGCACGGTTTACCGCCGTATAAGGTCTTTTGGACTGCTGCATTATCGACCCCATCTTGTGCTACCTCTGGCTACTGAGCATCGACGGCAATACTACAGTGGTGCAGAGAACGACAACATTGGAATGTGGAATGGCATCAGGTCGTCTTCTTTGATGAATCTCGATTCTGTGTGGGTGGACATAATGGCCGGAGAAGGGTTAGACGACATCAAGGGAGAAAGACGTCAACCTCAAAATGATGTTGAGCGACATAATCCGATCAGTAGGCGTTATGGTATGGAGTGCTATTGCACATCGAAATAGGACACCTTTATTCTTTGTTCGCGGCAACATGACAGCGCAACGTTATCTGAAGGAAGTAGTGGAGCCGTATGTATTCTCTTACCTTAATCGACTCATGGAAGCAACATTTCAACAAGATAATGCTCTGCCTCATGTTGCTCGTGTTAGTTTATACTTGTTTGAATAGACCCATGTGAATTTGTTACCATGAGCGCCCAGATTCCCGATCTTTCGCCCATAGAACATCTTTGGAATATTATGGGTGGAAGACTCGGAAATTTATCCCAACCCTCACAGTCTTTGGAGGTTCTAAGACATGAAATTCAGGCAAATTGGGATGGTATTCCTCATGCCTCAGGAAGAAATATACCATCTTATTACTTCAATGCGAAGACGTTGGGGACTGTATAGATAACCGCGGTAGAGAAACACATTATTAACAAACTTAATGAAAAAATTGATACTTCTTGGTATTTTTTATTCAAATTTCAATCCTTAGCATATATGTTTTCACAAAACAATATTAAATTTAAAACATTTTCTGGGTGTTGCGATTCTTTGATAAGTTAACAGCTTATCGCCTTTCCCAGAAAACAACAAGGTAACTGGGACTGTAAAAATCCAGAACATTATTATAAAAACTAGTGGTCACCCAGTGGTCGACCCTATTTCATGAAATTGTAAAAAGTATATTTTTATATTATATATATATATATATATATATATATATATTATATTCAAGTTAAACCATTAAACAACTGTGGGGTTGAATGAAAACATGACCTGGGGCAGAAATCTTAAAAATCGTTTGACGTAAACTATTATAACCTGTTTTAATAATTTCTAATTTTTCAATTTCTTCTATTTTCAACATTCTACCAGACATTTCAGTTTGGATGTATCAAGTACCTAAATTCCCAATCTTCTCGATTTTAAAGCTCTTTGAAATAATTTTTTTTCTTTGAAAACCCTCCGCAAAAGCAACGAAATTGTTAAGACTACGTTTTACGTATGTTAGTCATGCTAGTCCTGCTTATTCTTATATTGTCACAAATTATACAAAATTGTTTTAACCAAATTAATTTGTACTAATTATAAATAAAATCTCTTATAATACATGTGTGTTAAAATCAATATTCTTAAATTAGTCCCTGCATATAGAGAACAAAACGATGCAGTAGAAGGTCTCTTCTGTTCGACCCAACGCGACTGTTTAAATATGTCAACACCTGTTTCTCCCGCAGGCATAAATTTAGTATATTTTATAATTTATCATCCAAACAACGTAGATAATAGAGTATTTAAACACAATTTTGATCGGCTTATAAAACCATATCAATTGAAACTACAAACATTTCTTTCAGATTTTTCATTTTTATCAATAGTCTAAATTCCCGGAAAAATACATTATGTACTGCCAAAGATCAAAGAAACAAATTGGCATTTCCAACGAAACAACTACAACGAAACAAGTACACTAGTAGGTATCTGAAATTTCCCTTGCAATCCCAAATTCGTTCAACATAATATGATAAACTGGCTAGCCACATCAAAGGCTTTTGACGATGATAAAGACCGCTTACCCCACGCTACCTGCAGCGCATTATATCTATAGATATAGAACACGGAACGGAGAAGACGGAAGAAAACACAAAACATAAAACCGACTGAAGTAGGATTACAATACTATAGTTGAGCGGCAGCCATTGGCCATCAGGAACAGGAAGAAATGTTGGATAAAAAATGTGAAGCTTATGTACCACGTTGTTACTTTGAGGATTATTTTGTTAGTCCAGTCGCTTTTGAACTCCGATCCAGGAGGGCATATTTTACAATAGAATTAGACCTTTAGATAAATTTAAGTAAATAATATAATTTGAACTGTTTTACACAGGAAGTACAATATTCTCAATAAAAGAGAGAAATTTCACCTCTAAATTTAAATTAGAAGTGTGAGTGGTATAAATACGTATTTCATAACTAAGATCCATTCAGTGACAAACGAATTTTGTTTGACATTAACATTTTACTAAATTTCTACTTTAAATTTCCATATAATCGACTTTCTGTAACCCTGCTCTAACTTCTTTAACCCATTTGCATAGAAGTCTGCTGCCTGGAAATTGAAACAATTGATATTGGTTTAAGGTCGGGACTGCACGTAGAATGATCAAAAGTTCTCAAGGAAAACATTCTCCTTGATTTTCGCAGCAGTATGAGGTCGCTGTAGGCTCGTAGTATATCCTCACATGTAATTATTACCCAAGGTACCAACTAACCACAAATTTTCGGTTCTCTTGCTTAACGATGTTGTCAGCTGGGTGCTAGGCTGGCCACTCTGCGGTTCATCAATAATTTTCTGCTGCCTTTTGAAATTCTCAGCACAATTTTCGAATACAAGTTCAGTTCCATACACCAGGCATAACATAAGATGCAGCTCAATATCTGAAAATCAGTTTGCCAGCAAAAAACTAATCAGGATGCATACTTCACCAATCAAGACGGATCTACGATAGTCTTGGTCATAACAATCTGGTCTCGACTGGCAAATGACTACTGAATCAAATCAACAACTGTAGTGGTTTCCTAAAGAGATGTATAGCCCTAAAGAGATGTATAGCCCTGCATGCGTTAAACTTTATTCAGACCCACCAACCGTTAAGGATTGGTAACCGAACCTTAGTCTAAGAATACGCCTGGTATTATTTTGTCAATGCTTGAGAAGTCTTCAAATTCGCGATAATACTGGTCAATTTTTATGGTACTTCTAATTTAAACACTTATATCATGGATATAACTGTTGATTTTTCAGGTATGCACTTTTTCGATGTGTATATACAAGTGTAGTTAAATTTGAAAATAACATTCAATAATGAAAAATGATATTAAGTAAGGTTATTGCAAAAACCTATTCTATATCGCAGAGCTAAGTTTGTTCAATTTTTATTGATTAAACATTTTACTTACTATCTGCTTAAAACTCGCAACATTGACTAAGCTGATCATATTGAGATTTTGTAAACACACCAACCAATTAATAGGATATGTTTAGGGGCAAACAAAAAAACCTATATGTAGATTTACTTTCGTTCATTTGATGGTGAATTTTCAGGATAAAGAGCGACAGTAGGTAAGAGTTCGCTTCAGGTTTGTCAAGTCTTTTTCGTGAGAAAGCTTTATCAAAAATGAATGATTTGTGTTTGTGATGCTTTTATTCCGAGCTTTGTTCTGAGGTATATATTATGTGTTTTAATATTTATGTGGCTCACTTTGAATGATTAATTCGCTTCAGTCTCGAGGATTTAACATGTCATCCGTTGCTGTTATTTATTTTTTCCTTCAAATTGTGCATTTGAATAATTCACCGTTCATGGTAACTGATCTAGCTGCATTGACTACAATAAATATTAAACAGACTGTTATGCAAATAATTGTCTTAGTATTAACCATAAGCACTGTAAACACAAACAAAATGTTTATACGGCATGAGTTCTAAAACGGCTCGCTTCACAACTTTCTATTATAATCAGTGTTTTACAATTTGTCAGTACTGGAATAGACAATCAATGACATTTTTAACATTAACTTAACATGTCGTTTGTTTCTTCTAGTAATATGGTTTTACTACTTATATTAGAAGAAAGCTTGAAGAATTCCAAAGCGGCTTTAGAAAAGACAGGAGAATTCAATATCGAATTTTAACACAAAATAAATGGGGTTATTCTACCAAAATAACTCACTATTTACAAAACATTATCTTGAAACAGTTGATCGCCTCACTCTATCGATTTAAATTGACGCTCCACTCACTGTAGATTCCTCGCCTCATACGACAGTCGGCCTTAAATAGGGTCCGGAAGATACCAAAATTAGATGGTCAGTTCTGGTATGCCAGAGTTTATGTGTTTTCAATTTGAGAAGCACGTTGAACTCAGGTTTTCGCATTAATCGAGTTTTCGGGACTGCCATTGTTGATGGTGTTTTTATTTTCAGCTAGTTTTTGTTCGTTATTCGCAACTTTTTATCAGACTAATTAACTTCTAGATAAAATTCTTAATTTTTGGCGGCGTAAATTGAATATTATAACAATATATTGACATTAAAACATATAATAGAAAAAATAAAAGTGCAACCCAAAATAAAATCATTTTACAAAATAGAGAGAGGAAAATTAAAAGATTCAACAATAATGTTTAAATTGGAATACATAAACAGGAAAAATGTCAGCACTATTTTAACATACTCTTATTAGCTTCAGTTGAAACTAACTACGTAAGCAAATCTTGGAAGTCAATTTTACGATAATTCTAATCATTGTGACGAACTTTGTTGGTAGTCTAGTCAATGAACATTTTCCCGAGTAATTTTTCCAAGCAGCACCGATTTTCCTAAAAATTTACATTGAAGTATTACTTGCTTCAAAGCTGACCATTTGCTTTTTTCCCTAGGGGGGGATGCTTATCCTTCTCGGGGGTACAAATATTATATGAAAACAAGTCGGGGAATGAATGAATAAATTAACTACTTTTAAGCAACTGTTCAACAAAAAAACATGTTTTCATATGGTTTGTCGTAAATAGCTTTAGAAAGATTGCATTTTAAGAAAAAAATCATTTGGATCAAAAATGTAGCTTGTGAAATAAACAAAAAACATGTTGGGTTTATGGTTTCTGTAGAACCAATACACACGAAGTTATAGCTTGTTGAAATTTTGTTTTTATTTGTCAAAACAAAAATTGAAAGGTTTGTCATGAAATAACTGAAAATGCATTTTTCGGGAAAGTTTATAACCATTTTTTTAAATTGCTTAAAAACTCCTTTAATTCGGTTTTTTTTTATAAAAGTCTCTAGCATGAAAATTAGGCGAGATATGACTAAATAAGGTTGGATTTTTTTTAACAGAAAAATGTACAAATTACCCCTAAATACCACCCCAGTTGAAATTAATTGCTACCACTTCACAAATCACTTGATTTATTTATTTGAAATAGGCTCTGAAAGTTTAACCGGTTTGAAGTAAGAAATTTTGAAAAAAGTCGATCCTCAAGAGAATAATTGTTTTTTTTTGTAATTTTGCCAAAATTTTGTCTTTCTATCAAAATAACTTAAAAACTATTAGAGATAGGCAATATTTTGTAGAGTACAAGATTGTAGGTTTATTTTAATTTGTATTTTTTGTAGGATAAAAATTAGGTAAGATATGACCATTTAAATTGTGTACATGTTCGTAAATAGTACTACTAGGCCACCCTTTCAGCTCAAACCCTTTCAAAAATAAGGGTAAAATACATTTTTAATTAACATGAGCGGTTTGTAAAAAAATCTACAATTTTTTTTCATTTCTGGATGTTAAAAAATAAGCGAGTTATGATTAAAAAACCGTTGTCGAAGAATAGGACTTTTTTGCAACTCTGCATGTACAACCTGCAGTGGAGACAATTGTCAAAATTATGCTCCTATTACATACCAAGAGGAGGAAAACGAGAATGAGCAAGAAAACGAAAATGCAAACGAGAATGAAGGAGAAGTGGAAATGAATGAAGTTGAAGAGGAAGATGAGAGGAAGATTTTTGATTATTTGTAGATTTGTTTTAATTACTTATGAATTAATAAATAAATTTAAATTCATTCAGGTACATAAATAAAAGAAATGAATATTTATTTTCCCTGACTTTCATTTGTGATTGAAATTATTTATTTTTCCAAATACAAATGTTTTTTTAAGGCTTGATACAATTTATACTTTTTTTAATATTGACAAGAACAACATGAAAAAAATATATATATATATTTTTGCAAGGGGTAGTTTTTATAAAGGTTGATTACCGGGGTGGTTTTTAGGTGTTTTAAGGGTGTCAATTTCTAATAATTGAAGCCTCACAATGTTGACATTGTGATGTTAATTCTTTCGATTACAAGCCCGAACTTGCAATTATAAAATTATTTTAAAATAGGGGTTGTTTTAACCCCTAAAAAAACAAAAAGCAACCCCCTGCCCTGTGTCAACTTTGAAGTACAGATAAGTAAAAATAAAATACAATTTTTTAGAAAAATCAGTGCTGCTTCATTGACTGGACATATGGTATATATAGTCTGGATTGCATACAATAATTATATATCACTGAAAATAAATTCATTGTTTGTGTAATTGTGAATGAAAATAAAAATTCCCAAAGCAGGTCAATTTTTATATAAGAAACTACAATTTTTGAATATAGTTATTCACCACCCTCATAACTACCCCTAAAAAAATTGAAAAGTAATGTGTGATAAAAGTTGATAATAAGAAAAATCAATTTTTAATTTGTAAAATAATTAATGATGCCATAAAAATAAATAAAATATGAACTAATTAACAATATTTTTCACTTCTAGACAAAAAAATAGATGGTGATGAAATTCTTCGACAAGATTTTGCAACATCTCTGTGCACATTTGATTAATTTTTATCCTGATTCGGTGTGATAAATCATTAATATTTAGTTGATTTTCTTTTTTAGATTTTTTGTTTAATATAGTCCGCCAAAAAATAATTCAGTGGACTCAGATCGCACGAAAGGGATGGTAATTCAATTTGGCACGTCTACCGATCCATTGATGCAGAAAGACTTGATTGTGATACGCTCATACTGTGGCTGCATAATGTGGTGAAGCTCTATCTTGTTGAAACCATATATCTTTATTTATGTTTTAATAGAATATTGCGTGTGTCCTTCCCTCATACAGTGAGGATTTTGTGTACTATACTACCGACAATTTTCCTTGTTGACTGTTCCATGTAGGATAAACGTTGCCTCACCGAAGAAAAGAATATTTTTGGGAAACATCGGATGCCCTTAGCATAATATTCGTAACAATTTCACAAAATTCTACGATAATTCTCTTTTTTCAAAATTCTCAATGCAGATCTTTTAAATACATCATTATCACCAGCTACTTCTTCTATAGGTTACTGTTGGTTTTCCTCACCATTTAACAATATATCCAATTTCTTTTGGGCATTCTTAATTTATCACCCACTCCAATTAATATCAATACCTGAACTCTTTGGGTCTCATAAAGACTCATTTTAAAAATATTTAAATTAATGATTAGGAATACCCAAATAAATGATTAATAATTAAAAATTATTAACGACGTTTAGTGAACGAAATTTATTTTAAATATGTCTTAAATGTCACAGAAATATAAGTTTAAATACATTTTAAATGTCACAACAGATAACTAATAATAAACATAAACTAGTAAATCCTTGACATGTATTTGATTCGAGGGCTACTTGTTTGTATAACACAAAATTACTTTTTACTTTCAAAAATCAATAAATCTTATATTGCTGAATATAGAATTGAAAATCCCTTTAAACGGTATTACACGCTACCCCTTTTCATCAAAATTTTCTTAGAGTTAGTTATTACCCTTAGGGGGTTGAAAGTACAGGTGAATAATTTTATTCAAATAGTGTATATTCATATATTATAATTGATGTGTTTCAGGATATTTCATTTACATTAATAATTACGTAGAAAATGAATTTATCCGTTATATTAGGACCTCACTGTATATAAAGCTAACAAAAAGAATTGTAATCTGGTCATCCACCAAAATGTTATGTTATATGTCGATTTTTTTTAGCCTGATTTTTAAACTGTTTGATAAATTAGTCATCATGATCTAATACAAAAAACCGTCGAATTTATTTTGTGCAGCAGAATAATAAGATAACAAATTAAGTTATTTTTAATTTGCTTTATTATTATTATTATTATCCGACTTGACCATACAATGTATGGCATCACACTCCCTCTAAGGCACTCTATGAGTGCCTTTAGGGGAAAATTCACTAAACCCCAGATATACTACATATCAAAAGGGTTTAGCTCTGTGGGAGCCCTTGCCAGGTTATCAGGCCCGTGGTTGGCGTCGTGGCTGCAGTTCCCCATAAATTTTCTGACCGTCCGGGCTGTTCCTAACAGGACGGCTTTTTGCATTTGTTTGTAAAGGTGTTCGTCCAGACCGAGGTATTTTAAATTGTTTAAGAGATGTTTTGGGACTAGTCCTGTCGTTGACATAACAATTGGTACAGTTCGTGTGTTGTTCATGTTCCACTGAGTCTTTATTTGAAATTCCAAATCTCTATATTTGGTTATTTTCTCAGCCTGCTTGATATTGATATTATTGTTGTTGGGAATTGCTATGTCAATTAAAGTTGTTTTCCGAGAGACTTTATCTACCAAAACTATATCTGGTCTATTGTGAGCAACAGACCGATCGGTCAGTATCGTGCGGTCCCAGTACAGCTTGTAGTTGTTATTTTCTAAAACAGATTCTGGTTTATATTTATAGTATGGTAATCTTACCGACTGTGATAATTCATGTTTCAGTGCTAGTTCCTGGTGAAGTATTTTTGCCACAGCATCGTGTCGTTCTTTGTATTCAGTTGCAGCGAACGCTTGACAACCTCCTGTGATATGCTGGATAGATTCAGATGTTTGGCAACCGTACCTGCATCTATCGTTGTTAATGGAAGGGTCTTTAACGATGTACTTTAGGTAGTTCTTAGTTGGAATTACTTGATCTTGGATTGCCAATATAAAGCCTTCCGTTTCAGGGAACATATGACCAGAGATCAACCAGTAGTTCGACGCTGCACTGTCGACATAATCTTGGTTGATGTCGTTTATATGTCTTCCATGAAGGGGCTTCTCTTTCCATTTCAGCAGTTTCTGATCTGTGGTCTGGTGGTGTAATTGGACATGTTGTTGTGTCAGTCGCAGTGGTGTTGAGTCATCAACCTGGCACATGACTCTATGTAGATCAGAAAATTCTGCGAGTTTCTGGAAATGACTACGCAAAATAGAAATTTGTTGATCTAATAGTTTACTTAGATCTGCCAATCCTCTTCCTCCTTCATACCGTGGCAAAGTTGTACGTTCGACAGAGCTCTTTGGATGGTGATTTTGAGCTTTTGTTAGTAAAACTCGAACTTTTCGTTGTAATTGTTCAATGTCAGTCTTGCACCAATTAACTATACCGAAAGAGTAACTGAGCACTGAACACGCATAGGTGTTAATAGCCTGAAACAGATTTTTACTGTTTAGTTTGGTTTTCAACAGTCGTCTTACCCTTCTATAAAACTCTGCTGTTAGGTCCTTTTTCATAGTCATGTGATCAATACGTTGAGCCTGCTTTATTCCAAGGTATTTATAAGTATGACCTTCCTCCATAGATTCAATTGAGGTGCCATCTCCCATTTCGAAGTGTCCCTGCTGTATTTTGCCTTTAACTATATTAATAATTCGGCATTTGTCTAGGCCAAATTTCATATGGATGTCACTAGAGAACCCTTCTACTATTTTAAGCATATCATGTAGCTGTTGTTTTGTAGCTGCCATCAACTTTAAGTCGTCCATGTATAACAAATGGTTTATCTTTAATGCTTGTACGTTGTTGTGTTTGAGACTGAACCCAAAATTAGTTGAGTTCAGTTTGTTTGAGAGAGGGTTCATGGCAAGGCAGAACCACAGCGGGCTAAGAGAGTCTCCCTGGAATATACCCCTTCTGATTGGAATAGGGTCAGTTTGTATCGAACAGTTGGCTTCATTCAGTGAGATTTTGGTTTGCCAGGTGGCCATGGCATGTTCTAAAAAGTTAATAATACAATTATTCACTTTATAGAGTTTCAGCACCTTAATGAGCCAATCATGTGGAACTGAATCAAAGGCCTTTTTGTAGTCCACATATGCCATGTAGAGATTACGTCGTTTGGCGTGGGCTTGATTGCAGACAACGGAATCAATTATCAGTTGTTCTTTGCAACCCATCGAATTTTTCGCGCCCCCCTTTTGTTGTTGAGTAATTATGTTGTTCAGTTCACAATGTTTGAAAATGCGATGATTAATGCATGATGTTATGAGTTTGTATAAGGTTGGAAGGCAAGTGATTGGTCGGTACTTTGCTGGGTCCTGTGCACATAGGTCGTCCTTTGGTAAGAGGTATGTAGTACCATGCGTTAGGAAACTAGGCATCTTGTGTGGGTGGTCAATTACGTCATTTAAGTAATTTTGTACACCATCTGGTCCTGGTGCTTTCCAGTTATGGAGGTGCTTCATTATGTTGTATGTGTCTTCCGTTGTAAAGGGTTGGTGTTGCATGGCCTCACAGTTCTGAGATGCAGCCTCCTCCTCATTAATCCAGCTGGCTCCGGAGTTATAGGAGATTGTTGTGGAAAGCTGTGTTTTCCAGAATTCCTCGATGTCTGTTTTACTGGGGTAACTAGGGGCTTCATTATTATTGTTGTTAAGTTTTCTATAAAACCCTTTTTCTGATTGTCGGAAGAGTGTGTTGTCTAGTTTCCGTTGGTTACTGGTTTTGTACCTTCTCAATCGACTTGTGTAGACGGAGAGCTTTTGTCGTAGACTGTCCAGACATTGCTGAGATGTGATGTTTTCTCCATCCCACTGGAGTGTATTCGGTTATTGTCCATGATAGTCTTGACAAGCCTTTCTATTCTGTTGTTCCTGACTCCTCGTTGGTACTCGGTCAGTCTTCCAACGTCTTTCCGAAGAGAATTGATTTTCCCTTCAAGTCTTCTTTGCCAAGGTGGTATTCGAGGGGTTTGTCTAAATTGGGGAGGGTCTTGCTTTGGTCTTACTGCGACCCCAATTATTCTGCAGATGGCAGTTGCAGCACAGTAGATGATTGTGTGTAGCGACTCTAACGTATTAGCACCTAAAACATAGGTTGGCAAGATAAATTTGTTCATAGCATGCAAGACGATACCCAGTTTCTTAGATGATCTTAGTTTGGGAAGAGCTGGTCTAGTCAGTGGATCTGTTCCATTATACTCTCTAAGAGCTCCTTCCATTCCTGCTTGGATCTTGTCAAGCAGGTCAGCGTTGGTTGGCTGTTCTTGCTGTAGTTCTTGAAACTCGTCCGCTCTTTGTGCCAAAGGTGTTTCCGGCTCTGGATCGATTGTATTTCGACCAAATAGTTCGCGCTCCACTTCGGTCTTTATTCTATCCAGTTGTTCAGGCGAAATAAGGCCATTTCTCAAGATGACACGATATTGATCTGCGACTCTCTGTTCAGTAACTTGAAGCTCTGGGTACTCACGACAGAACTCTTGATAGAGTATTTGGCGATATCCAGTCTTGTCCTGGCCAAGGTTCGTGATTCTGTAAAACGTGCGCATTATAAATTCATTCATGGCGCCAGTCCATTTCATGCGCTGTCTTTATTATTATTATTATTATTATTATTATTATTATTTACCGACTTGACCATACAATGTATGGCATCACACTCCCTCTAAGGCACACATAGTGTGCCCTTAGGGGAACATTCACTAAACCCCAGATATACTACATATCAAAAGGGTTTAGCTCTGTGGGAGCCCTTGCCAGGTTATCAGGCCCGTGGTTGGCGTCGTGGCTGCAGTTCCCCATAAATTTTCTGACCGTCCGGGCTGTTCCTAACAGGACGGCTTTTTGCATTTGTTTGTAAAGGTGTTCGTCCAGACCGAGGTATTTTAAATTGTTTAAGAGATGTTTTGGGACTAGTCCTGTTGTTGACATAACAATTGGTACAGTTCGTGTGTTGTTCATGTTCTACTGAGTCTTTATTTGAAATTCCAAATCTCTATATTTGGTTATTTTCTCAGCCTGCTTGATATTTATATTATTGTTGTTAGGAATTGCTATGTCAATTAAAGTTGTTTTCCGAGAGACTTTATCTACCAAAACTATATCTGGTCTATTGTGAGCAACAGACCGATCGGTCAGTATCGTGCGGTCCCAGTACAGCTTATAGTTGTTATTTTCTAAAACAGATTCTGGTTTATATTTATAGTATGGTAATCTTACCGACTGTGATAATTCATGTTTCAGTGCTAGTTCCTGGTGAAGTATTTTTGCCACAGCATCGTGTCGTTCTTTGTATTCAGTTGCAGCGAACGCTTGACAACCTCCTGTGATATGCTGGATAGATTCAGATGTTTGGCAACCGTACCTGCATCTATCGTTGTTAATAGAAGGGTCTTTAACGATGTACTTTAGGTAGTTCTTAGTTGGAATGACTTGATCTTGGATTGCCAATATAAAGCCTTCCGTTTCAGGGAACATATGACCAGAGATCAACCAGTAGTTCGACGCTGCACTGTCGACATAATCTTGGTTGATGTCATTTATATGTCTTCCATGAAGGGGCTTCTCTTTCCATTTCAGCAGTTTCTGATCTGTGGTCTGGTGGTGTAATTGGACATGTTGTTGTGTCAGTCGCAGTGGTGTTGAGTCATCAACCTGGCACATGACTCTATGTAGATCAGAAAATTCTGCGAGTTTCTGGAAATGACTACGCAAAATAGAAATTTGTTGATCTAATAGTTTACTTAGATCTGTCAATCCTCTTCCTCCTTCATACCGTGGCAAAGTTGTACGTTCGACAGAGCTCTTTGGATGGTGATTTTGAGCTTTTGTTAGTAAAACTCGAACTTTTCGTTGTAATTGTTCAATGTCAGTCTTGCACCAATTAACTATACCGAAAGAGTAACTGAGTACTGAACACGCATAGGTGTTAATAGCCTGAAACAGATTTTTACTGTTTAGTTTGGTTTTCAACAGTCGTCTTACCCTTCTATAAAACTCTGCTGTTAGGTCCTTTTTCATAGTCATGTGATCAATACGTTGAGCCTGCTTTATTCCAAGGTATTTATAAGTATGACCTTCCCCCATAGATTCAATTGAGGTGCCATCTCCCATTTCGAAGTGCCCCTGCTGTATTTTGCCTTTAACTATATTAATAATTCGGCATTTGTCTAGGCCAAATTTCATATGGATGTCACTAGAGAACCCTTCTACTATTTTAAGCATATCATGCAGCTGTTGTTTTGTAGCTGCCATCAACTTTAAGTCGTCCATGTATAACAAATGGTTTATCTTTAATGCTTGTACGTTGTTGTGTTTGAGACTGAACCCAAAATTAGTTGAGTTCAGTTTGTTTGAGAGAGGGTTCATGGCAAGGCAGAACCACAGCGGGCTAAGAGAGTCTCCCTGGAATATACCCCTTCTGATTGGAATAGGGTCAGTTTGTATCGAACAGTTGGCTTCATTCAGTGAGATTTTGGTTTGCCAGGTGGCCATGGCATGTTCTAAAAAGTTAATAATACAATTATTCACTTTATAGAGTTTCAGCACCTTAATGAGCCAATCATGTGGAACTGAATCAAAGGCCTTTTTGTAGTCCACATATGCCATGTAGAGATTACGTCGTTTGGCGTGGGCTTGATTGCAGACAACGGAATCAATTATCAGTTGTTCTTTGCAACCCATCGAATTTTTCGCGCATCCCTTTTGTTGTTGAGTAATTATGTTGTTCAGTTCACAATGTTTGAAAATGCGATGATTAATGCATGATGTTATGAGTTTGTATAAGGTTGGAAGGCAAGTGATTGGTCGGTACTTTGCTGGGTCCTGTGCACATAGGTCGTCCTTTGGTAAGAGGTATGTAGCACCATGCGTAAGGAAACTAGGCATCTTGTGTGGGTTGGCAATTACGTCATTTATAAGGGCTGTTAGGGTTTCGTGGGTTGCGTACAGTTTCTTTATCCAGTAATTTTGTACACCATCTGGTCCTGGTGCTTTCCAGTTATGGAGGTTCTTCATTATGTTGGATGTATCTTCCGTTGTAAATGGTTGGTGTTGCATGGCCTCACAGTTCTGAGATGCAGCCTCCTCCTCATTAATCCAGCTGGCTCCGGAGTTATAGGAGATTGTTGTGGAAAGCTGTGTTTTCCAGAATTCCTCGATGTCTGTTTTACTGGGGTAACTAGGGGCTTCATTATTATTGTTGTTGTTAAGTTTTCTATAAAACCCTTTTTCTGATTGTCGGAAGAGTGTGTTGTCTAGTTTCCGTTGGTTACTGGTTTTGTACCTTCTCAATCGACTTGTGTAGACGGAGAGCTTTTGTCGTAGACTGTCCAGACACTGCTGAGATGTGATGTTTTCTCCATCCCACTGGGAGTGTATTCGGTTATTGTCCATGATAGTCTTGACAAGCCTTTCTATTCTGTTGTTCCTGACTCCTCGTTGGTACTCGGTCAGTCTTCCAACGTCTTTCCGAAGAGAATTGATTTTCCCTTCAAGTCTTCTTTGCCAAGGTGGTATTCGAGGGGTTTGTCTAAATTGGGGAGGGTCTTGCTTTGGTCTTACTGCGACCCCAATTATTCTGCAGATGGCAGTTGCAGCACAGTAGATGATTGTGTGTAGCGACTCTAACGTATTAGCACCTAAAACATAGGTTGGCAAGATAAATTTGTTCATAGCCTGCAAGACGATACCCAGTTTCTTAGATGATCTTAGTTTGGGAAGAGCTGGTCTAGTCAGTGGATCTGTTCCATTATACTCTCTAAGAGCTCCTTCCATTTCTGCTTGGATCTTCTCAAGCAGGTCAGCGCTGGTTGGCTGTTCTTGCTGTAGTTCTTGAGTCTCGTCCGCTCTTTGTGCCAAAGGTGTTTCAGGCTCTGGATCGATTGTATTTCGACCAAATAGTTCGCGCTCCACTTCGCTCTTTATTGTGTCCAGTTGTTCAGGCGAAATAAGGCCATTTCTCAAGATGACACGATATTGATCTGCGACTCTCTGTTCAGTAACTTGAAGCTCTGGGTACTCACGACAGAACTCTTGATAGAGTATTTGGCGATATCCAGTCTTGTCCTGGCCAAGGTTCGTGATTCTGTAAAACGTGCGCATTATAAATTCATTCATGGCGCCAGTCCATTTCATGCGCTGTCTTTTCAGTCCCGCTTGAGTGAGCGCTGGCTGTTGATCCTGCGCAACACTTTCTGCGGGTGGAGTTCTCGTTCTCGTTTGACTCCGTTGGTGATGGTCACGTTGTTGTTGTGACTGTGTTGGTGAGTGTTCTTGTGGTTCTTCTTATTATTATTATTATTTTCCCGACTTGGGCCATACAATGTATGCATCTTCTAAGGCACTCTATGAGTGCCTTTAGGGGAAAATTCCTAAACGCCCAGATATCCTTAGATATCAAAAGCACCCTTGCCACAGGCGACGTCGGCAGTTTCCCATGCTGTCCGGGCTGTCCAGACGCTTTTTGCATTTGTTTGTACAGATGTTCGTCCAGACCGAGGTATTTTAAATGCCTAGTCCTGTTGTTGACATAACAATGGTACAGTTCGTGTGTTGTTCATGTTCCACTGAGTCATTTGAAATTCCAAATCTCTATATTTGGTTATTTTCTCTGCTTGATATTGATATATTGTTGTTGGGAATTGCTATGTCAATTAAAGTTGTTTTCCGAGAAACTTTATCTACCAAAACTATATCTGGTCTATTGTGAGCAACAGACCGATCGGTCAGTATCGTGCGGTCCCAGTACAGCTTGTAGTTGTTATTTTCTAAAACATATTCTGGTTTATATTTATAGTATGGTAATCTTACGACTGTGATAATTCATGTTTCAGTGCTAGTTCCTGGTGAAGTATTTTTGCCACAGCATCGTGTCGTTCTTTGTATTCAGTTGCAGCGAACGCTTGACAACCTCCTGTGATATGCTGGATAGATTCAGATGTTTGGCAACCGTACCTGCATCTATCGTTGTTAATGGAAGGGTCTTTAACGATGTACTTTAGGTAGTTCTTAGTTGGAATTACTTGATCTTGGATTGCCAATATAAAGCCTTCCGTTTCAGGGAACATATGACCAGAGATCAACCAGTAGTTCGACGCTGCACTGTCGACATAATCTTGGTTGATGATATGTCTTCCATGAAGGGGCTTCTCTTTCCATTTCAGCAGTTTCTGATCTGTGGTCTGGTGGTGTAATTGGACATGTTGTTGTGTCAGTCGCAGTGGTGTTGAGTCATCAACCTGGCACATGACTCTATGTAGATCAGAAAATTCTGCGAGTTTCTGGAAATGACTACGCAAAATAGAAATTTGTTGATCTAATAGTTTACTTAGATCTGTCAATCATACCGTGGCACGTTCGACAGAGCTCTTTGGATGGTGATTTTGAGCCTCGAACTTTTCGTTGTAATTGTTCTATTCTTAACCCGGCCACCACACGGGAATATTATTATTATTATTATTATTATATTATTATTATCCCGACTTGACCATACAATGTATGGCATCACACTCCCTCTAAGGCACTCTATGAGTGCCTTTAGGGGAAAATTCACTAAACCCCAGATATCCTAGATATCAAAAGGGTTTAGCTCTGTGGGAGCCCTTGCCAGGTTTTCAGGCCCGTGGTTGGAGTCGTGGCGGCAGTTTCCCATGAATTTTCTGACCGTCCGGGCTGTCCCTAACAAGACTGCTTTTTGCATTTGTTTGTAAGATGTTCGTCCAGACCGAGGTATTTTAAATTGTTTAATAGATGTTTTGGGACTAGTCCTGTTGTTGACATAACAATTGGTACAGTTCGTGTGTTGTTCATGTTCCACTGAGTCTTTATTTGAAATTCCAAATCTCTATATTTGGTTATTTTCTCAGCCTGCTTGATATTGATATTATTGTTGTTGGGAATTGCTATGTCAATTAAAGTTGTTTTCCGAGAGACTTTATCTACCAAAACTATATCTGGTCTATTGTGAGCAACAGACCGATCGGTCAGTATCGTGCGGTCCCAGTACAGCTTGTAGTTGTTATTTTCTAAAACAGATTCTGGTTTATATTTATAGTATGGTAATCTTACCGACTGTGATAATTCATGTTTCAGTGCTAGTTCCTGGTGAAGTATTTTTGCCACAGCATCGTGTCGTTCTTTGTATTCAGTTGCAGCGAACGCTTGACAACCTCCTGTGATATGCTGGATAGATTCAGATGTTTGGCAACCGTACCTGCATCTATCGTTGTTAATGGAAGGGTCTTTAACGATGTACTTTAGGTAGTTCTTAGTTGGAATTACTTGATCTTGGATTGCCAATATAAAGCCTTCCGTTTCAGGGAACATATGACCAGAGATCAACCAGTAGTTCGACGCTGCACTGTCGACATAATCTTGGTTGATGTCGTTTATATGTCTTCCATGAAGGGGCTTCTCTTTCCATTTCAGCAGTTTCTGATCTGTGGTCTGGTGGTGTAATTGGACATGTTGTTGTGTCAGTCGCAGTGGTGTTGAGTCATCAACCTGGCACATGACTCTATGTAGATCAGAAAATTCTGCGAGTTTCTGGAAATGACTACGCAAAATAGAAATTTGTTGATCTAATAGTTTACTTAGATCTGTCAATCCTCTTCCTCCTTCATACCGTGGCAAAGTTGTACGTTCGACAGAGCTCTTTGGATGGTGATTTTGAGCTTTTGTTAGTAAAACTCGAACTTTTCGTTGTAATTGTTCAATGTCAGTCTTGCACCAATTAACTATACCGAAAGAGTAACTGAGCACTGAACACGCATAGGTGTTAATAGCCTGAAACAGATTTTTACTGTTTAGTTTGGTTTTCAACAGTCGTCTTACCCTTCTATAAAACTCTGCTGTTAGGTCCTTTTTCATAGTCATGTGATCAATACGTTGAGCCTGCTTTATTCCAAGGTATTTATAAGTATGACCTTCCCCCATAGATTCAATTGAGGTGCCATCTCCCATTTCGAAGTGCCCCTGCTGTATTTTGCCTTTAACTATATTAATAATTCGGCATTTGTCTAGGCCAAATTTCATATGGATGTCACTAGAGAACCCTTCTACTATTTTAAGCATATCATGCAGCTGTTGTTTTGTAGCTGCCATCAACTTTAAGTCGTCCATGTATAACAAATGGTTTATCTTTAATGCTTGTACGTTGTTGTGTTTGAGACTGAACCCAAATTAGTTGAGTTCAGTTTGTTTGAGAGAGGGTTCATGGCAAGGCAGAACCACAGCGGGCTAAGAGAGTCTCCCTGGAATATACCCCTTCTGATTGGAATAGGGTCTGTTTGTATCGAACAGTTGGCTTCATTCAGTGAGATTTTGGTTTGCCAGGTGGCCATGGCATGTTCTAAAAAGTTAATAATACAATTATTCACTTTATAGAGTTTCAGCACCTTAATGAGCCAATCATGTGGAACTGAATCAAAGGCCTTTTTGTAGTCCACATATGCCATGTAGAGATTACGTCGTTTGGCGTGGGCTTGATTGCAGACAACGGAATCAATTATCAGTTGTTCTTTGCAACCCATCGAATTTTTCGCACATCCCTTTTGTTGTTGAGTAATTATGTTGTTCAGTTCACAATGTTTGAAAATGCGATGATTAATGCATGATGTTATGAGTTTGTATAAGGTTGGAAGGCAAGTGATTGGTCGGTACTTTGCTGGGTCCTGTGCACATAGGTCGTCCTTTGGTAAGAGGTATGTAGCACCATGCGTTAGGAAACTAGGCATCTTGTGTGGGTGGGCAATTACGTCATTTATAAGGGTGTTAGTGTTTCGTGGGTTGCGTACAGTTTCTTTATCCAGTAATTTTGTACACCATCTGGTCCTGGTGCTTTCCAGTTATGGAGGTTCTTCATTATGTTGGATGTATCTTCCGTTGTAAATGGTTGGTGTTGCATGGCCTCACAGTTCTGAGATGCAGCCTCCTCCTCATTAATCCAGCTGGCGGAGTTATAGGAGATTGTTGTGGAAAGCTGTGTTTTCCAGAATTCCTCGATGTCTGTTTTACTGGGGTAACTAGGGGCTTCATTATTATTGTTGTTGTTAAGTTTTCTATAAAACCCCTTTTCTGATTGTCGGAAGAGTGTGTTGTCTAGTTTCCGTTGGTTACTGGTTTTGTACCTTCTCAATCGACTTGTGTAGACGGAGAGCTTTTGTCGTAGGCTGTCCAGACACTGCTGAGATGTGATGTTTTCTCCATCCCACTGGAGTGTATTCGGTTATTGTCCATGATAGTCTTGACAAGCCTTTCTATTCTGTTGTTCCTGACTCCTCGTTGGTACTCGGTCAGTCTTCCAACGTCTTTCCGAAGAGAATTGATTTTCCCTTCAAGTCTTCTTTGCCAAGGTGGTATTCGAGGGGTTTGTCTAAATTGGGGAGGGTCTTGCTTTGGTCTTACTGCGACCCCAATTATTCTGCAGATGGCAGTTGCAGCACAGTAGATGATTGTGTGTAGCGACTCTAACGTATTAGCACCTAAAACATAGGTTGGCAAGATAATTTGTTCATAGCCTGCAAGACGATACCCAATTTCTTAGATGATCTTAGTTTGGGAAGAGCTGGTCTAGTCAGTGGATCTGTTCCATTATACTCTCTAAGAGCTCCTTCCATTCCTGCTTGGATCTTCTCAAGCAGGTCAGCGTTGGTTGACTGTTCTTGCTGTAGTTCTTGAGTCTCGTCCGCTCTTTGTGCCAAAGGTGTTTCCGGCTCTGGATCGATTGTATTTCGACCAAATAGTTCGCGCTCCACTTCGCTCTCTGCGACTTTTTCATGTAAGGAGTTTAGGAGATATCTCTCTAAGCTGCCATTTTTTTCTGAAATTCCTGTGTTATAATATTTAATAATAGTTATTATGCGCTATTATTATTATTATATTCCCGACTTGACCATACAATGTATGGCATCACACTCCCTCTAAGGCACACGTGTGTGCCTTTAGGGGAAAATTCACTAAACCCCAGATATACTACATATCAAAAGGGTTTAGCTCTGTGGGAGCCCTTGCCAGGTTATCAGGCCCGTGGTTGGCGTCGTGGCTGCAGTTCCCCATAAATTTTCTGACCGTCCGGGCTGTCCTAACAGGACTGCTTTTTGCATTTGTTTGTAAAGATGTTCGTCCAGACCGAGGTATTTTAAATTGTTTAATAGATGTTTTGGGACTAGTCCTGTCGTTGACATAACAATTGGTACAGTTCGTGTGTTGTTCATGTTCCACTGAGTCTTTATTTGAAATTCCAAATCTCTATATTTGGTTATTTTCTCAGCCTGCTTGATATTGATATTATTGTTGTTAGGAATTGCTATGTCAATTAAAGTTGTTTTCCGAGAGACTTTATCTACCAAAACTATATCTGGTCTATTGTGAGCAACAGACCGATCGGTCAGTATCGTGCGGTCCCAGTACAGCTTGTAGTTGTTATTTTCTAAAACAGATTCTGGTTTATATTTATAGTATGGTAATCTTACCGACTGTGATAATTCATGTTTCAGTGCTAGTTCCTGGTGAAGTATTTTTGCCACAGCATCGTGTCGTTCTTTGTATTCAGTTGCAGCGAACGCTTGACAACCTCCTGTGATATGCTGGATAGATTCAGATGTTTGGCAACCGTACCTGCATCTATCGTTGTTAATGGAAGGGTCTTTAACGATGTACTTTAGGTAGTTCTTAGTTGGAATTACTTGATCTTGGATTGCCAATATAAAGCCTTCCGTTTCAGGGAACATATGACCAGAGATCAACCAGTAGTTCGACGCTGCACTGTCGACATAATCTTGGTTGATGTCATTTATATGTCTTCCATGAAGGGGCTTCTCTTTCCATTTCAGCAGTTTCTGATCTGTGGTCTGGTGGTGTAATTGGACATGTTGTTGTGTCAGTCGCAGTGGTGTTGAGTCATCAACCTGGCACATGACTCTATGTAGATCAGAAAATTCTGCGAGTTTCTGGAAATGACTACGCAAAATCGAAATTTGTTGATCTAATAGTTTACTTAGATCTGTCAATCCTCTTCCTCCTTCATACCGTGGCAAAGTTGTACGTTCGACAGAGCTCTTTGGATGGTGATTTTGAGCTTTTGTTAGTAAAACTCGAACTTTTCGTTGTAATTGTTCAATGTCAGTCTTGCACCAATTAACTATACCGAAAGAGTAACTGAGCACTGAACACGCATAGGTGTTAATAGCCTGAAACAGATTTTTACTGTTTAGTTTGGTTTTCAACAGTCGTCTTACCCTTCTATAAAACTCTGCTGTTAGGTCCTTTTTCATAGTCATGTGATCAATACGTTGAGCCTGCTTTATTCCAAGGTATTTATAAGTATGACCTTCCCCCATAGATTCAATTGAGGTGCCATCTCCCATTTCGAAGTGCCCCTGCTGTATTTTGCCTTTAACTATATTAATAATTCGGCATTTGTCTAGGCCAAATTTCATATGGATGTCACTAGAGAACCCTTCTACTATTTTAAGCATATCATGCAGCTGTTGTTTTGTAGCTGCCATCAACTTTAAGTCGTCCATGTATAACAAATGGTTTATCTTTAATGCTTGTACGTTGTTGTGTTTGAGACTGAACCCAAAATTAGTTGAGTTCAGTTTGTTTGAGAGAGGGTTCATGGCAAGGCAGAACCACAGCGGGCTAAGAGAGTCTCCCTGGAATATACCCCTTCTGATTGGAATAGGGTCTGTTTGTATCGAACAGTTGGCTTCATTCAGTGAGATTTTGGTTTGCCAGGTGGCCATGGCATGTTCTAAAAAGTTAATAATACAATTATTCACTTTATAGAGTTTCAGCACCTTAATGAGCCAATCATGTGGAACTGAATCAAAGGCCTTTTTGTAGTCCACATATGCCATGTAGAGATTACGTCGTTTGGCGTGGGCTTGATTGCAGACAACGGAATCAATTATCAGTTGTTCTTTGCAACCCATCGAATTTTTCGCGCATCCCTTTTGTTGTTGAGTAATTATGTTGTTCAGTTCACAATGTTTGAAAATGCGATGATTAATGCATGATGTTATGAGTTTGTATAAGGTTGGAAGGCAAGTGATTGGTCGGTACTTTGCTGGGTCCTGTGCACATAGGTCGTCCTTTGGTAAGAGGTATGTAGCACCATGCGTAAGGAAACTAGGCATCTTGTGTGGGTGGGCAATTACGTCATTTATAAGGGCTGTTAGTGTTTCGTGGGTTGCGTACAGTTTCTTTATCCAGTAATTTTGTACACCATCTGGTCCTGGTGCTTTCCAGTTATGGAGGTTCTTCATTATGTTGGATGTATCTTCCGTTGTAAATGGTTGGTGTTGCATGGCCTCACAGTTCTGAGATGCAGCCTCTTCCTCCTTAATCCAGCTGGATCTCCGGAGTTATAGGAGATTGTTGTGGAAAGCTGTGTTTTCCAGAATTCCTCGATGTCTGTTTTACTGGGGTAACTAGGGGCTTCATTATTATTGTTGTTGTTAAGTTTTCTATAAAACCCTTTTTCTGATTGTCGGAAGAGTGTGTTGTCTAGTTTCCGTTGGTTACTGGTTTTGTACCTTCTCAATCGACTTGTGTAGACGGAGAGCTTTTGTCGTAGACTGTCCAGACACTGCTGAGATGTGATGTTTTCTCCATCCCACTGGGAGTGTATTCGGTTATTGTCCATGATAGTCTTGACAAGCCTTTCTATTCTGTTGTTCCTGACTCCTCGTTGGTACTCGGTCAGTCTTCCAACGTCTTTCCGAAGAGAATTGATTTTCCCTTCAAGTCTTCTTTGCCAAGGTGGTATTCGAGGGGTTTGTCTAAATTGGGGAGGGTCTTGCTTTGGTCTTACTGCGACCCCAATTATTCTGCAGATGGCAGTTGCAGCACAGTAGATGATTGTGTGTAGCGACTCTAACGTATTAGCACCTAAAACATAGCTTGGCAAGATAAATTTGTTCATAGCCTGCAAGACGATACCCAGTTTCTTAGATGATCTTAGTTTGGGAAGAGCTGGTCTAGTCAGTGGATCTGTTCCATTATACTCTCTAAGAGCTCCTTCCATTCCTGCTTGGATCTTCTCAAGCAGGTCAGCGTTGGTTGGCTGTTCTTGCTGTAGTTCTTGAGTCTCGTCCGCTCTTTGTGCCAAAGGTGTTTCCGGCTCTGGATCGATTGTATTTCGACCAAATAGTTCGCGCTCCACTTCGCTCTTTATTGTGTCCAGTTGTTCAGGCGAAATAAGGCCATTTCTCAAGATGACACGATATTGATCTGCGACTCTCTGTTCAGTAACTTGAAGCTCTGGGTACTCACGACAGAACTCTTGATAGAGTATTTGGCGATATCCAGTCTTGTCCTGGCCAAGGTTCGTGATTCTGTAAAACGTGCGCATTATAAATTCATTCATGGCGCCAGTCCATTTCATGCGCTGTCTTTTCAGTCCCGCTTGAGTGAGCGCTGGCTGTTGATCCTGCGCAACACTTTCTGCGGGTGGAGTTCTCGTTCTCGTTTGACTCCGTTGGTGATGGTCACGTTGTTGTTGTGACTGTGTTGGTGAGTGTTCTTGTGGTTCTTCTGGTTCTTGGGCTGTAGCTCTTTGGACGGCAGGGGCCCGCCTCCTCAGCACCCTGCCACCGACGTCCCGCATGCTGTCATGTCCAGCGCCGGCTCCAGACATGCCCTGGCGATCCCCAGGCAGCGGCTCTTTTCCGAGGCATCTATTTCTTAACTCCATTTTCATGGGTGTTGTCACAATTTACCCTGGTGACCCAGGTAACTCGGACCCGTGGGGTTGTCGCTTCCCAGATTATTTAAACCAGACCATCCCGTGCGGGTTGTGGAGAAGGAAGGAAAGCTAGGTAGTAGGTCAGCGGACAGCTGCCCCTTTAGTCGCCTCATACGACAGGCGGTGGGTACCGTGGTGCTATTCTAACCCGGCCACCACACGGGCTTTTCACATATAGCTTTATGATAATTATTATTTCATATAGATCCACCGAGTGCACACCGTGCACTTAGGGTGATTTCTGTTAAATAGATGTTTCTTCTCAAATTCCGCTGTTTCTAAATAGCACCTTCCGCACAATGTGGCTGTTTTCAGGTTTAGACTCTTCCTGGAATATCGTTTATGGCCAGACACGTGCTATGGTTCCTGTTGCTCCAATGATCACTGGGATGACTTTGGTCTCATGTTCCACATCCTTTCAATCTCTATTTGGCCTTGTACTTCAGCCGTTTTCTGCCTCTTTCTGTATGGCTATATCTATTAGTAGACACAGTTTCGTGTGGCACTTCACGATTTTGAATTTGGGTATCCCCAGCATTACCATCTCGTCTGTGTTCACCACATAGTCTGGTTTAACCATCTGTCTACCACTTTAATTCCGTACTGTTTGCAGATCATAGAAGTGTGCAGCAACCGCATTATGTCGCTCTAAATATTCTTTCTTTGCCAAGATCGGGCACCCCGACATTACATGATAAATTGTCTCATTTTCCGACACAGTCTACATTTAGGATCTGCTGATCTTAGTTTTTAAATAATTGGTTGCTATCCTATGCAGAGATAAGTGATTCAGTTTCTACTTTTAGCTTTCCAAATCTGAGCCATTCCCAAGACGCTTCGTTGATAGCGCTTTTTCTATTTCCTTTAATATTTGACCATTTTTTTTTTGTTCCATCTGTCTCTTGTTTCCTGCCTCTTCTTCTCCCTGAGCATTTATCTTCTTTATTTGTGTTTCAGTTTCCAGTGTGTGTCAAAGGTTTGTTCCTTTCTTTCTCATGTCCAGACATGTTGTTTTAGCGAGGTCCCCACCTTGCAACCTCATAGTATTTTAAGTTATTCCAATTTTTCTAGGAATATATTATTATTATCCCGACTTGACCATACAATGTTGGCATCACACTCCCTCTAAGGCACACGTGGTGTGCCTTTAGGGAAAATTCACTAAACCCCAGATATACTACATATCAAAAGGGTTTAGCTCTGTGGGAGCCCTTGCCAGGTTATCAGGCCCGTGGTTGGCGTCGTGGCTGCAGTTCCCCATAAATTTTCTGTCCGGGCTTTCCTAACAGGACGGCTTTTGCTTTTTTTGTTTGTAAAGGTGTTCGTCCAGACCGAGGTATTTTAAATTGTTTAAGAGATGTTTTGGGACTAGTCCTGTCGTTGACATAACAATTGGTACAGTTCGTGTGTTGTTCATGTTCTACTGAGTCTTTATTTGAAATTCCAAATCTCTATATTTGGTTATTTTCTCAGCCTGCTTGATATTTATATTATTGTTGTTAGGAATTGCTATGTCAATTAAAGTTGTTTTCCGAGAGACTTTATCTACCAAAACTATATCTGGTCTATTGTGAGCAACAGACCGATCGGTCAGTATCGTGCGGTCCCAGTACAGCTTATAGTTGTTATTTTCTAAAACAGATTCTGGTTTATATTTATAGTATGGTAATCTTACCGACTGTGATAATTCATGTTTCAGTGCTAGTTCCTGGTGAAGTATTTTTGCCACAGCATCGTGTCGTTCTTTGTATTCAGTTGCAGCGAACGCTTGACAACCTCCTGTGATATGCTGGATAGATTCAGATGTTTGGCAACCGTACCTGCATCTATCGTTGTTAATAGGAAGGGTCTTTAACGATGTACTTTAGGTAGTTCTTAGTTGGAATGACTTGATCTTGGATTGCCAATATAAAGCCTTCCGTTTCAGGGAACATATGACCAGAGATCAACCAGTAGTTCGACGCTGCACTGTCGACATAATCTTGGTTGATGTCATTTATATGTCTTCCATGAAGGGGCTTCTCTTTCCATTTCAGCAGTTTCTGATCTGTGGTCTGGTGGTGTAATTGGACATGTTGTTGTGTCAGTCGCAGTGGTGTTGAGTCATCAACCTGGCACATGACTCTATGTAGATCAGAAAATTCTGCGAGTTTCTGGAAATGACTACGCAAAATAGAAATTTGTTGATCTAATAGTTTACTTAGATCTGTCAATCCTCTTCCTCCTTCATACCGTGGTAAAGTTGTACGTTCGACAGAGCTCTTTGGATGGTGATTTTGAGCTTTTGTTAGTAAAACTCGAACTTTTCGTTGTAATTGTTCAATGTCAGTCTTGCACCAATTAACTATACCGAAAGAGTAACTGAGCACTGAACACGCAATAGGTGTTAATAGCCTGAAACAGATTTTTACTGTTTAGTTTGGTTTTCAACAGTCGTCTTACCCTTCTATAAAACTCTGCTGTTAGGTCCTTTTTCATAGTCATGTGATCAATACGTTGAGCCTGCTTTATTCCAAGGTATTTATAAGTATGACCTTCCCCCATAGATTCAATTGAGGTGCCATCTCCCATTTCGAAGTGACCCCTGCTGTATTTTGCCTTTAACTATATTAATAATTCGGCATTTGTCTAGACCAAATTTCATATGGATGTCACTAGAGAACCCTTCTACTATTTTAAGCATATCATGCAGCTGTTGTTTTGTAGCTGCCATCAACTTTAAGTCGTCCATGTATAACAAATGGTTTATCTTTAATGCTTGTACGTTGTTGTGTTTGAGACTGAACCCAAAATTAGTTGAGTTCAGTTTGTTTGAGAGAGGGTTCATGGCAAGGCAGAACCACAGCGGGCTAAGAGAGTCTCCCTGGAATATACCCCTTCTGATTGGAATAGGGTCTGTTTGTATCGAAACAGTTGGCTTCATTCAGTGAGATTTTGGTTTGCCAGGTGGCCATGGCATGTTCTAAAAAGTTAATAATACAATTATTCACTTTATAGAGTTTCAGCACCTTAATGAGCCAATCATGTGGAACTGAATCAAAGGCCTTTTTGTAGTCCACATATGCCATGTAGAGATTACGTCGTTTGGCGTGGGCTTGATTGCAGACCACGGAATCAATTATCAGTTGTTCTTTGCAACCCATCGAATTTTTCGCGCATCCCTTTTGTTGTTGCGTAATTATGTTGTTCAGTTCACAATGTTTGAAAATGCGATGATTAATGCATGATGTTATGAGTTTGTATAAGGTTGGAAGGCAAGTGATTGGTCGGTACTTTGCTGGGTCCTGTGCACATAGGTCGTCCTTTGATAAGAGGTATGTAGCACCATGCGTAAGGAAACTAGGCATCTTGTGTGGGTTGGGCAATTACGTCATTTATAAGGGCTGTTAGTGTTTCGTGGGTTGCGTACAGTTTCTTTATCCAGTAATTTTGTACACCATCTGGTCCTGGTGCTTTCCAGTTATGGAGGTTCTTCATTATGTTGGATGTATCTTCCGTTGTAAATGGTTGGTGTTGCATGGCCTCACAGTTCTGAGATGCAGCCTCCTCCTCATTAATCCAGCTGGCTCCGGAGTTATAGGAGATTGTTGTGGAAAGCTGTGTTTTCCAGAATTCCTCGATGTCTGTTTTACTGGGGTAACTAGGGGCTTCATTATTATTGTTGTTGTTAAGTTTTCTATAAAACCCTTTTTCTGATTGTCGGAAGAGTGTGTTGTCTAGTTTCCGTTGGTTACTGGTTTTGTACCTTCTCAGTCGACTTGTGTAGACGGAGAGCTTTTGTCGTAGACTGTCCAGACACTGCTGAGATGTGATGTTTTCTCCATCCCACTGGGAGTGTATTCGGTTATTGTCCATGATAGTCTTGACAAGCCTTTCTATTCTGTTGTTTCCTGACTCCTCGTTGGTACTCGGTCAGTCTTCCAACGTCTTTACGAAGAGAATTGATTTTCCTTTCAAGTCTTCTTTGCCAAGGTGGTATTCGAGGGGTTTGTCTAAATTGGGGAGGGTCTTGCTTTGGTCTTACTGCGACCCCAATTATTCTGCAGATGGCAGTTGCAGCACAGTAGATGATTGTGTGTAGCGACTCTAACGTATTAGCACCTAAAACATAGGTTGGCAAGATAAATTTGTTCATAGCCTGCAAGACGATACCCAGTTTCTTAGATGATCTTAGTTTGGGAAGAGCTGGTCTAGTCAGTGGATCTGTTCCATTATACTCTCTAAGAGCTCCTTCCATTCCTGCTTGGATCTTCTCAAGCAGGTCAGCGTTGGTTGGCTGTTCTTGCTGTAGTTCTTGAGTCTCGTCCGCTCTTTGTGCCAAAGGTGTTTCCGGCTCTGGATGGATTGTATTTCGACCAAATAGTTCGCGCTCCACTTCGCTCTTTATTTTATCCAGTTGTTCAGGCGAAATAAGGCCATTTCTCAAGATGACACGATATTGATCTGCGACTCTCTGTTCAGTAACTTGAAGCTCTGGGTACTCACGACAGAACTCTTGATAAAGTATTTGGCGATATCCAGTCTTGTCCTGGCCAAGGTTCGTGATTCTGTAAAACGTGCGCATTATAAATTCATTCATGGCGCCAGTCCATTTCATGCGCTGTCTTTTCAGTCCCGCTTGAGTGAGCGCTGGCTGTTGATCCTGCGCACCACTTTTTGCGGGTGGAGTTCTCGTTCTCGTTTGACTCCGTTGGTGATGGTCACGTTGTTGTTGTGACTGTGTTGGTGAGTGTTCTTGTGGTTCTTCTGGTTCTTGGGCTGTAGCTCTTTGGACGGCAGGGGCCCGCCTCCTCAGCACCCTGCCACCGACGTCCCGCATGCTGTCATGTCCAGCGCCGGCTCCAGACATGCCCTGGCGATCCCCAGGCAGCGGCTCTTTTCCGAGGCATCTATTTCTTAGCTCCATTTTCATGGGTGTTGTCACCAATTGACCCTGGTGACCCAGGTAACTCGGACCCGTGGGGTTGTCACTTCCCAAATGAAATGATTTAAACCAGACCATCCCGTGCGGGTTGTGGAGAAGGAAGGAAAGCTAGGTAGTAGGTCAGCGGACAGCTGCCCCTTTAGTCGCCTCATACGACAGGCGGTGGATACCGTGGTGCTATTCTAACCCGGCCACCACACGGGCTTTATTATTTATTATTATTATTATTATTATTATTATTATTATTATATTGAATTTCCTCAACTACCTCCACACTTCGGCAGGTTGCCTAGGCGCAGGGTAAATCACCTCCTCTGGGACCTGCGACAGAGGTAGGCTCTGATGCGCGGCGCGGTTGATTTCTTTAAACGGGTTTACGGTAGTTGGTCCTATTTGATAACAGTCCTCGAGTACAAACTATGCACCTTGGAGGTTCCGTTTTAAAATGTCTATTGTTTGTAATGTAATATTTTAGAGTTAACTATACACATTATGTACATATTCACTTTTTTGATGCTGTAATCTCAACAACTTGTTAGATCTAAGAAAGTACCTTTCTGAGAATGCGGGCTGTTCCAAGTATTGCTGTTTTTTGGAGCTCACACACATTGTGCTTTCCTGGTATGTTCTTTATATGATGTTTCAGACTGTTCGTCACAAATCCAGTTGCGCCGATAACAATTGGTATTAATACAGCTTTGACTCCCCACATTCTTCGCATTTCTATTAAAAGAGACTTGTACTTCAGAATTTTTTTTTATTATTATCCCGACTTGACCATACAATGTATGGCATCACACTCCCTCTCTTTAGGGGAAAATTCACTAAACCCCAGATATCCTAGATATCAAAAGGGTTTAGCTCTGTGGGAGCCCTTGCCAGGTTTTCAGGCCCGTGGTTGGAGTCGTGGCGGCAGTTTCCCATGAATTTTCTGACCGTCCGGGCTGTCCCTAACAAGACTGCTTTTTGCATTTGTTTGTACAGATGTTCGTCCAGACCGAGGTATTTTAAATTGTCTAATAGATGTTTTGGGATTAGTCCTGTTGTTGACATAACAATTGGTACAGTTCGTGTGTTGTTCATGTTCCACTGAGTCTTTATTTGAAATTCCAAATCTCTATATTTGGTTATTTTCTCAGCCTGCTTGATATTGATATTATTGTTGTTGGGAATTGCTATGTCAATTAAAGTTGTTTTCCGAGAGACTTTATCTACCAAAACTATATCTGGTCTATTGTGAGCAACAGACCGATCGGTCAGTATCGTGCGGTCCCAGTACAGCTTGTAGTTGTTATTTTCTAAAACAGATTCTGGTTTATATTTATAGTATGGTAATCTTACCGACTGTGATAATTCATTTTTCAGTGCTAGTTCCTGGTGAAGTATTTTTGACACAGCATCGTGTCGTTCTTTGTATTCAGTTGCAGCGAACGCTTGACAACCTCCTGTGATATGCTGGATAGATTCAGATGTTTGGCAACCGTACCTGCATCTGTCGTTGTTAATGGAAGGGTCTTTAACGATGTACTTTAGATAGTTCTTAGTTGGAATTACTTGATCTTGGATTGCCAATATATAGCCTTCCGTTTCAGGGAACATATGACCAGAGATCAACCAGTAGTTCGACGCTGCACTGTCGACATAATCTTGGTTGATGTCGTTTATATGTCTTCCATGAAGGGGCTTCTCTTTCCATTTCAGCAGTTTCTGATCTGTGGTCTGGTGGTGTAATTGGACATGTTGTTGTGTCAGTCGCAGTGGTGTTGAGTCATCAACCTGGCACATGACTCTATGTAGATCAGAAAATTCTGCGAGTTTCTGGAAATGACTACGCAAAATAGAAATTTGTTGATCTAATAGTTTACTTAGATCTGTCAATCCTCTTCCTCCTTCATACCGTGGCAAAGTTGTACGTTCGACAGAGCTCTTTGGATGGCGATTTTGAGCTTTTGTTAGTAAAACTCGAACTTTTCGTTGTAATTGTTCAATGTCAGTCTTGCACCAATTAACTATACCGAAAGAGAAACTGAGCACTGAACACGCATAGGTGTTAATTGCCTGAAACAGATTTTTACTGTTTAGTTTGGTTTTCAACAGTCGTCTTACCCTTCTATAAAACTCTGCTGTTAGGTCCTTTTTCATAGTCATGTGATCAATACGTTGAGCCTGCTTTATTCCAAGGTATTTATAAGTATGACCTTCCCCCATAGATTCAATTGAGGTGCCATCTCCCATTTCGAAGTGGCCCTGCTGTATTTTGCCTTTAACTATATTAATAATTCGGCATTTGTCTAGGCCAAATTTCATATGGATGTCACTAGAGAACCCTTCTACTATTTTAAGCATATCATGCAGCTGTTGTTTTGTAGCTGCCATCAACTTTAAGTCGTCCATGTATAACAAATGGTTTATCTTTAATGCTTGTACGTTGTTGTGTTTGAGACTGAACCCAAAATTAGTTGAGTTCAGTTTGTTTGAGAGAGGGTTTATGGCAAGGCAGAACCACAGCGGGCTAAGAGAGTCTCCCTGGAATATACCCCTTCTGATTGGAATAGGGTCTGTTTGTATCGAACAGTTGGCTTCATTCAGTGAGATTTTGGTTTGCCAGGTGGCCATGGCATGTTCTAAAAAGTTAATAATACAATTATTCACTTTATAGAGTTTCAGCACCTTAATGAGCCAATCATGTGGAACTGAATCAAAGGCCTTTTTGTAGTCCACATATGCCATGTAGAGATTACGTCGTTTGGCGTGGGCTTGATTGCAGACAACGGAATCAATTATCAGTTGTTCTTTGCAACCCATCGAATATTTCGCACATCCCTTTTGTTGTTGAGTAATTATGTTGTTCAGTTCACAATGTTTGAAAATGCGATGATTAATGCATGATGTTATGAGTTTGTATAAGGTTGGAAGGCAAGTGATTGGTCGGTACTTTGCTGGGTCCTGTGCACATAGGTCGTCCTTTGGTAAGAGGTATGTAGTACCATGCGTTAGGAAACTAGGCATCTTGTGTGGGTGGGCAATTACGTCATTTATAAGGGCTGTTAGTGTTTCGTGGGTTGCGTACAGTTTCTTTATCCAGTAATTTTGTACACCATCTGGTCCTGGTGCTTTCCAGTTATGGAGGTTCTTCATTATGTTGGATGTATCTTCCGTTGTAAATGGTTGGTGTTGCATGGCCTCACAGTTCTGAGATGCAGCCTCCTTCTCATTAATCCAGCTGGCTCCGGAGTTATAGGAGATTGTTGTGGAAAGCTGTGTTTTCCAGAATTCCTCGATGTCTGTTTTACTGGGGTAACTAGGGGCTTCATTATTATTGTTGTTGTTAAGTTTTCTATAAAACCCTTTTTCTGATTGTCGGAAGAGTGTGTTGTCTAGTTTCCGTTGGTTACTGGTTTTGTACCTTCTCAATCGACTTGTGTAGACGGAGAGCTTTTGTCGTAGGCTGTCCAGACATTGCTGAGATGTGATGTTTTCTCCATCCCACTGTGAGTGTATTCGGTTATTGTCCATGATAGTCTTGACAAGCCTTTCTATTCTGTTGTTCCTGACTCCTCGTTGGTACTCGGTCAGTCTTCCAACGTCTTTCCGAAGAGAATTGATTTTCCCTTCAAGTCTTCTTTGCCAAGGTGGTATTCGAGGGGTTTGTCTAAATTGGGGAGGGTCTTGCTTTGGTCTTACTGCGACCCCAATTATTCTGCAGATGGCAGTTGCAGCACAGTAGATGATTGTGTGTAGCGACTCTAACGTATTAGCACCTAAAACATAGGTTGGCAAGATAAATTTGTTCATAGCCTGCAAGACGATACCCAATTTCTTAGATGATCTTAGTTTGGGAAGAGCTGGTCTAGTCAGTGGATCTGTTCCATTATACTCTCTAAGAGCTCCATCCATCATTATTATTATTATTATTATTATTATTATTATTATAGGTCAGGAGTCGTAAAGTACAGGCATTTGCCTAGTTGGTCTAGTAGGTCTGAGATGTTAGGTAGAGGGTACTTGTCATTGACTATAAGTTCGTTAAGTTTGCAGTAGTCTACGACAACACGCCACTTCTGTTTTCTAGAGGCGTCTAATTTCTTTGGCACCACCCAGACGAGAGAGGAACAATGTGAATTAGAGGGTCGTATTATACCTTCTTCGAGCATTTTTGCTACCTGGGACTTAACTTCTTGTTTGTGAACTGGGGAAAACGGTATGATTTTGTATAAACGGGTTTCGCGTTGTTGGTATCAATACTATGTTTGATTTCGTTTGTGAATGATAAATGATCGCATTCCAGGTAGAATATGTCTGAAAAGTCAAGGCATAAGATTAAGTCTGACTCATGTAAATATTCATGTGTTACGAAAAATAAAAATTAAATTAAGCAGTAAAATGGAAATAAGCAAATTCATACAAAAAATATTAAAATTAAAAATTGTGTATGAGTAAATTGGTTAAAAGAATAATAAATTGCGAATATAAAATAAAATAAACCGAGGTAAAATAATGAAGAATAATAATAAATTCGTTTCAAAAATTATTCTATAGCATAAAATATGGTTGAGAATAATAAGAAATATGTGGATTTTAAACAAGAGAACTGATAATAATAATATAAAAATAAATATAGAAATCGTATCAATTGATAAATAATTAAATCAAAAACTTGATGTTTCTACATACGTTAGTAGTAGTATCGTTGCGTGTTCCTGGTCTTCGCTGCTACAGTTGTTGTCTCAAACAGGTAGGTATTGTCCACGATGATTTGGAAATCTCCACAGTCAGTTAGTATGTACGTGTTCTAACTGTGTTGGACAATCTTACTGACTGTGCCAATTTTATATCTTTGACTTCACTTTACACTTTTTGAAAAAAAATATTTTATTCAAAACATAAAAATCAAAAATTAACAATTTTAAACTTGGAAAAATAATTAAATGTAAATTGAAATTAAAACTAACTGGACAAAATAAAATATTATAATGACGACCGTGTGATCGCTTCGGTCGTATTTATGATTTAATAAAAGCTGAAGTCAGCGAAAAGATATTCACACGATGCGTTCCCACGTTAACATCGAAGTACCAGGAAGCTGTCAGCGTAATATGATACCGTTGCATCATACACGTGTGTACAATTAACACCTAACATATATATATATATATATATATATATATATATATATATATATATATATATTTATAATGTTTATGAACCCCATCTATCGACACGTACATTGTTTAATACGTGTCTCTGTCAACCATGGTTGTGTGACAGTCTTTTACACTCACGCTGTTTTGACCTTTGTCCTCTCGCCAACAGAGGGACCGTCTCGCTACCAACCACAGCTGTGCAGTCTTCGTGTCTCCACCTAACCACTATCTCTACTGTTGCTAGTGACTGGTATTATTGCTACGCGTCTTAAACGGGTTTTTATTCAACATACTATCAACTTTTAATATCTTTTTATGCAGTGGTCTTGTCGGCACATATGCTAAGTGCTTACATAGGAAACCGATGGATTGGGGTTCGATTCCCCATGACTGCGACGGTTTTTTTTTAATATAAATATTTAAATTATTTTGTATATCATTGAAATTTGGTGCGGTTGAACAGACCACGTGGTGACTATTGACCAATGAGAGCTTGGCATGGCTGAGCCCGTGGTAATTAACCAATGTGAGCGCTTCAAGGGGGCAACTACTTATCTACTACCTCACAACCAGCCTGTAGGACAATACGTCAGCTGTCAACCGTGTTCCGTACTTCTGACTCTATGGCCTACCTGTCAGCTGTCAAGATTCCGTGCCATCGTTCCATGTCATACGTCAACGTCCCATACCAACGTTCCGTGCCATCGTTTTATGCCATACACCCCATACCAAAGTTACGTAGTTCTATGCCAACGCACCATACCAACGTTCCATTGTTCTATGCGAACGCCCCATACCATTGTTCCGTGTCAACGCCCCTGTCATCCGAGGTCATTGGCCCCCCAGGCGATTACGTAACACGGCACATGCCGATGAGCGTGCCGGTGTCATCTTCCCCCACATCAAAGGATGCCGCTTCTCCCACGACCTTGAAAATTTTCTCACACTCAAGTCCGGCCACCCCTGCTGCACAACTGGCCAATGAGAACGCTTCAAGGGTGCCTGGCTTGTGACCACACCACACCAGCGAAGTGTGAATGGTGGGGGTGAATATGGTTCAATTTCGGCGTTTTGGGACCTTAAATTCTCTTATGGGAAATTATATGGAAAAGTTAACGATTTTGCGCTAGAACGCCTATAGCTTATCTTCCCATATTTGGTGTTAACGAACAGTTATTATATATAGTGATATCGGCCAGGGTGTATTAAGGAGGTGGCCAACGACGCTTTTAAGAGCGAGCACTAATTGTGGATATTACGGTAAATGATCAAAAGATGGCGCTTCCAATAAAAAAATATAGGGCGAGGGTTGATTTAAATTAATATCATAAAGCAGTACGAAGTGAATGCTATAAAAAAATATCACAGGGAGATCTGAAGTAGGCAGACAATGTAACAAGAAAATCGATGAAATACTGTCGAAGGGAAAATACAAGCCACTGCCTACAGATCCAACATCAAAAATAGAACGGAAAACTTACAACACTCTCAGAGATCAAGCTGAATACATTCTACCAGAGACAAGGAGAAAATTGACGACACACCTCAGCAAACCACCACATCTTTATGGACTACCCAAGATACACAAGGCTGGAGTGCCTCTCAGACCGATTACAAGTTCGCGCAACTCACCAACAGCAGCACTATCGAAATTCCTTCTACCAATCATCCAACCTTTGGAGAGCAAAACATCATCGCACGTCAAGGACTCAAAGCACTTTGTCCAAATCATCGGATCAATGGAACTTGGGCCAGAACATCGCTTAGTAAGTTTCGACGTTGAAAACCTTTTCACGAACGTACCACTAGACGAATCTCTCAACATAGTGAGAAAGAAACTTACTGAAGACGAAACCCTAATGGAGAGGACGGAGCTGCCATTAGACTCAATCATGGACTTGCTTGGATGTTGCCTCAAGAACTGCTACTTTCAGGAGAAGGACCGGTTCTTCATGCAAGAAGATGGATTGCCTATGGGTTCCCCGTTATCACCAACCATTACCAACATCTACATGGAGTGGTTCGAAGAACATGCACTGAGGAGTTTCGAAAAGCAGCCTAAGCTATGGTTGAGGTATGTCGATGACACCTTTATTATTTGGCAACATGGAGAGACAGAACTACAGGCATTCCTGGAGCACCTGAACCAATCCCAACCATCCATTAGATCCACCATGGAGATGGAAGAGAGTGGGTGCCTACCATTCCTTGATTTAAAGTGTCAAAGGACTAGGACCGGAATCCAAACAACAGTCTAAAGGAAGGCTACGCATACAGTATTATACCTTCACTGCAATTCCAACCACCCATAAGCATCGAAAACTGGCATCATCAAAACACTAATCCATAGAGCCAAAAATATCTGCAGCACACCAGAAACCCTCAAAGAAGAACAAGTGAAACTTAGAGAAGACCTTTTGGCGAAAGGATATCCGGAAACGATCATTACCAACGCGGTTGAAGAGCTGGACAAACCACCCAGGCAGGAAGAGGACACCACGGTAGCAAATTTACTATTACCGTATACTAAAGGCTTGTCGGAGAAACTTAGAAGAATTGCACACAGCTATGGGATCAGAATGATCTTCAAAAGCAACGACACCTTGAGGAGCATGATAACAAGAACGAGGCCTGACGCACCAGCAATACCAAATAACTGTATATACAGCATACCGTGTGAATGTGGCAATCTTTACATTGGAGAGACAAAGCGACTGCTGGACACCAGGATTAAGGAACACCGCACAGCTAGTCAAAGGGCAGAGGTAACGAAGTCTGGGCTAGCGAATCACGCATGGACCGAACACCATAATATCAACTGGGACCAGGCTAGAGCAATTGGAGGAAGGAAGAGCATTGGTACAAAAGAAAATTCATAGAGACAGCATATATAGTCTCGAACGAAAATATAATTAGCGAGTCCAGCCTCCAAATTAAAAATATTTGGAGAGCTCTTCTTCGGCCTTTGCCGCTACGCATCACCGGCAACCAACCTCCAGGTACGACGACGCTGATTGGACCAGATAAGACCCAATGACCATGACCGGCGACGCATGACCGGTTAAGGGTAAAATATAAATACAAGGGATACTCTGAATTTCGTATCATTCACCTGATGACGATAGCAGATACACAGCTATTGAAACGTTGTGAGATCAACCACTTCAAGACGATGGAAGTCCAAGGAAACATCACAGGGGGATTTGAGACATTATATCTATCAAATTGATTATCTCTTTGGTCAGATAACTTTAAGTAATTCAGACACACTCCTCAGAACTCAATAAACTTACAATTATTAAATTGACAATTTGGAAATCGTTGACTGACATTGACGCCGTAGTAAACTTAAGCCACGCCGGTAAGGAGCTCAAATTTCACTCAGTTAATTCACTAGAAATGATTGAACAGATCTGTGTGTTCAAGTGAATTATTATTAAAGAAGTTTTTTTTGTGTTAAACAGATCACGGACAATTATAATGACTGTATTCGCAGCAGAGAAAATATTGGCAAGAACTACCTTTGGAAAATCAAAGTTTCACAATGCCTTTACACGTTAATATTATTGGACATATTTTGTGTTAACAGGCAGTTTATAAACAAAAAAATGTGCCGTTAACTAGGAAATACATTAATACAGGTTCAGAAGAAATGGGCAAGTTAAATAATCACTAACTAATTACAAAGGTTGTGATTATTATTTATAATTTTAGATTGAACATGCCCAAATAATGACTGAAATTGTGAGAAGCTTCAAGCCACAGTGATGTATCATTAGATTCAGGTCAACAGAATTAAAAAACAAACAAGACATAGGGATGTATTTTATTTTACAAAACTCATAGTTTATGCAAATACAAAAATTTACAATGAACCAGTCTAAAAGGTTTTAAATCTAATATATTTTAATTGGTAAAAAAAACGTGGTTTTATACAATTTCAAACCAGTTATTCTTCTTTTTAACCGACTTCCAAAAAGGAGGAGGTTATCAATTCGTCGCGTATTTTTTTTTGTATGTATGTTACCAGAATTCTTTTCCTGTGGTGAACCGTTTTGTATGAATATGGTCTTGTTGTATAGAGTATATATCCGGATTGGTGAAACTTCAAATTTGGGAAACATATTGGTCGATTTTTCGAAAACTCCTTATATATGTGTATAGTTTTTTTAACGTTTAATCTATTAAGGAAGATCCCTAGGTGATCTCATATACTTTTCTACGACGTGCAACTTGCAGTTTTGCAGACAATCTCCGAAAATTCCAAAATTCTTATCAAAAATTTCATCGAAATGACATAACGGACATTTCCTCATAAATAATTTAATTCCAACATAATAGTGCCAGAATTTTAGGCACTGGAGATTTAATTGCGAATTTGAAAATTTTCTATGTACATCTCAAGCACATAGGTGGTAAAGCATAGTATTTTCGACTCCTTAAATCAATGAGTACCAAGCTCATTTTGTTTGTATACCCGGCAAATACCTATTTAAATGAAAATTTTTCCATTTTGCGAAGACGGTGCTTTTGGTTGTCACATTCTCGCGGCCTAATAGAAAATTCAGTGACAACACATGTCAATCTAAACTATTGATTGAAATATAAGTTAGGCCTTTTAGCTGTATATACAGGATGTATGGCATATAGGGTGGAGTGGACGATTGGTGGTATAAAAATGTTGAAAAACAATGTGAAATTAAAGTTATATAAGATGATTAAAAAACTGTTATATGATATGGACGTAAGCAAATCATATGGAGAATGCTTGAAATATATGCTGAAGTTAAATTATATTTATACAGTGTGATTAAAAAATTATTTATTTTATAGCACATAAGAAGTTGCATAAAGTGTGGAGAGGAATTAATGTTACACAGGGCGATAATATAAAATGTGAAAAATGAAATAATTTATGGGGTAGACCACAAGGAGTTATATACTATGGTTGAAATATAGGACGGATTTGACTCCGTAAATATGGGATGGATTCTACTCAGTCCTATAGTTTACAGAAGGCAGCTAACAAATTTATGCTTGTCCATGGGCAGTCGTATGTACAGGATGGTTGGTACATAGGGTAGAGTGGAATTATATATAGTTATACAGAGTTGTTAAAAAAAAGTTGAAAAAAAGGTTACATGGCGTGGTCCATAAGGCATAAATATATTTTGGGCTTATTAAGTCAACACGTACTAGTACATTTTATTCGTAAACATTTACCTGTCAATTTAAATGAAAATGTATCTTTGTGTAATGTTGAGGCTTTCGATGTTACCTGGTCCTGTCTATTAAGGTTATACATACAAAATAAAAAATAAAGAATGAAAACTACCTGAGTTCAAGAAAACTAAAAAGTTGAAAATAAAACATTTAAAAAAATATAAACGACTTCCACCTAAAACTAAAAAGCTAAAAATAATTATAACAAAATACAACTCTAGCAAATAAATAACACATTCAATGTTGTTAGGTAACTACCCAGGAAGTAAAAAATGTAAACATTAAAAGGTGCTCATTCTGTACAAATTAATTACCTACCAATCTAGTATATTTTTGAAGTCAGTGCCAAGCAACAATCAAAATTGATGAATTAGTAGATAAGTACGCAATGAAGGATTTTAGATTTGCTAGGCACCGACTTCAAAAATATACTAGATTGGTAGGTAATTAATTTGTACAGAATGATCACCTTTTAATGTTTACATTTTTTACTTCCTGAGTAGGTACCTAACAACGTTGAATGTGTTATTTATTTCCTAGAGTTGTATTTTGTTATAATTATTTTTAGCTTTTTAGTTATAGGTGGAAGTCGGTTATATATTGTTTTAATGTTTTTACACTGTGTAATTACAATTAAGTAACTCAAATTTAATTCGTTCCTTTTTGTGAAAATCCATTGAATTTTAGATTTGTGGTGTAAAACAATTTTACTCAACTACAGTGTAAAAGGTTACAATGTTTCCCACGAGTAGCAATCAATTTAACTAAAAGTAGATGTTTTCGAAAATTGAACATTTTCATTTAATACATCAGACCTCTTTTAAAACAAAAAATCCACTTTTTTGGCCACATGAGGAACTGAACTACAAAAAATCATAAATGAGAATAAAGCTAGTTAATTGCCCAAAATGTCCAACATGAAAAATCAGTTTGGCATGAGTGTAGATGGAGTTTCCTAAGGGGACAGATGGTCAGCTGATGGCCACGACAAGAGCTGTCTTTTGTACTATGTATATGACACTCAGTAGATTTTTAGGGAGGGGGATGTATACATGTAGTAACGTATATTAATTGGTTTCAATGTTACCAAAACAAATGTGATTTTCCCTTATTCGTGAAAAACTGACAATTTTAATATTTTAATAAACTTAAATAAATTTTCAAGCAAGTAAGTACAGATTAGGGTGTATACCCTGGCATAGATGGAAACAATCATTAGTAATTGTGCTAGTTACAAACTTCAGAATTTTTTATGTATTGATTGTGTATTTGTAACTTTAAAAATAAATGACTTACCACTTGATTGTTTCATTCTCTGGTAGGTAAATCAGAGTTTTTAGCGGCCAATAAATAAATGAAATGTAATTGCTTTAGATAATTTTTGATGAAACTATTTTTATATGTATATATTATATGTCATCTACAAATTGGCACAACATTGAAATCGTGAATGAAGCTTGGTCGCCCAGGTACTTCTTGTATAAACAAATATTTGAGATTTGAAGTTTTTTGTTAAGGGTGTTTTCCAAAATGCTCTTTTTCACTAAATTAATTTTAAACTGTTGGCCACATCCAGTTATATTAGTGGTTGACTATAACTTTGTTATTTTAAATGCAATTGCAAACTTTTATAATGAATTCGTTTAAAACTCAAAAATATAGGGCATGTTTTATAACTATACGTATGTCTGCGACTCACAGCTTCCGAGATAATTTATAAGAAAAAAATAACCTTCATTCTCAAATATAGCTGCTAGAATTTCGAATATTTATGAATTCATAGTTGCGGTTGCATTGTGATTTTTTCCTATAAATTAAATAATCTCAGAAACTGACTTAAAATGAATCAAAATGAACACTCTGTTAATACATCAAAACGGCAATTCCTTATTGTTAGTGCCCTCTTTCGCGTAATCAGTGAAGTAATCAAAATTTGTGTCACTACAAAATCAATGTAATGGTATTGAGGTTGGCCCACATACTTAATACACCCTGGTATCTAATTGCCTCAAATCCTAAAGTAGCTTGAGGGAAGAACGGGTAAATTTGGAAGATATTCCAGTCTTTCTTATGCCCCAAAGTAGAACTAAAGGCTAATTAATTACTAGTAGAACCGCCTGTGGTCGAAATTCGACCAGTTGTGTCAATGAGTAATGAAATTCAACAACATATTCATATATAATTAATAGGACTTTATTTGTGCTGAAATTCGTAATTCTGAATTTAATATGAGAAAAAAACAGTAAGTGGAAATTAAAGACAAAAATTTAGTTACCAGGAAATTTCTTAGTATTAAATAATCGCACTTTTAACCGGTAGAATAATATAGAAAATAGATTAAAGGTAAATGACAATTCTATTTGAAAGTATTGAATAGTTATGAAGTAGAAATGGTATATCTAGAAATTGTAAAAATAACATGTTTTACTTTATTATTAATACTTATTCAATTTCCATTTGCACATTTAATAAATAGTATGTAGACGCGAGATGTAAGACAAACATCTAGAATTTTCGAGGATAAATAGTATATGAGTGACATTTAAAATGTTGGTCCATATAACCGGACAATTGCTGAATAGATGAAATGTTTCAGTTTAATTTCAATTCTCTAACATTTAGTAAACTACTCATTCTAATAATTTCACTACATAATACATTTGTTAATTTTTTTTAACCACCCTATGTAAGAATAATAATTCTACTCTGGACTATATTTTAACTACCCTGTATATGCAACTGGTCATGGACCACGCATCATATTTTTTTAACATTTTTTGAGCCACCCGATAAAAAAAATATTTACTTTTTTTGATTCTAAATTTTATTAATAATCTTCTAGAACTATACTTCAATCATCATATTGTTATGAACTTCGTGGTTTCAATTAAAATTGTAAAACTAACTACTAATTATTTACTCTCACTTTCTAGAAACTTTTATTTACATCAACAGCTGATTCGACTATCACAATAATAAATCAACATAAGTTCTTCGCTGCACTAACTAACTGGCGCAATGATGGGTGGGTCCTTTTAAAACTAGTATCGAATCTTCCAATACAATCCATTATCAATTCTTCAGTTGCCGAGCTATTTCGAGATTTTTTTTTTTTGCCCTAACGGCGATCGAGGTCTTGGAATGAAACCAGTGCCGGCTTAGGTAAATTTCGCAACAATATATATGCAAGTCATGGTGGGCTACCCAATATACCATTTCCCTTTCTAACATTTTTTGTCATCACCCTATATAACTACATTGCACCTCTCAAACTATATTGCACCTATCCTATATATGCAACTGCTTGTGGGCAACGAAATGTTGCATTTTTATTATAATATTTTGAAACCACACTGTATAACTATAACCCTACTCCAGCTTATATTTATACTACCCTTTATATGCATCCTTGTATATATTTGCACAGCCTGTATAATTGTAATTCTACTGCGCCCTTTATTCCATGAACCCTGTAAATTCTATCACTAATGGGCTATATTAACTTCTACCCTATAAATCATTTCTTTTTCTATATATGTTTATAATCACCCTGTATAACTATAATTGCCCTGTACTCAATATTCTAAACAGTCTGTACATGCAACTGGGCCACCCAATAAAACATTTGGTTTCTAACATATCTCGAATTATACTCCGCTACAGTGGATATAAAATATTTTTTTACCCACTTTAAAAACTATAATTCCACTCGATCTCATATTTCAATCACCCTGTATAAACAACTTCTTCTAACATTTTTTTCAACCCATTTCATAACTATAATAACTCAAGAATATAATTCTGAGATCCTAATTGCTTACATAACACATTGTTTTCTAAAAAAATTGTATCCACGCTGTATAAATATTCTACTCTTATTTCAACCATATTGTTTCATTTGTACATGGCATAAATATAAATAATTAAAAATATATTTGTATATAACATCTTCTGAGTGTTGTAAGTACCTTTTGACGCACATAGTTTACCAAAATATTAGTAAATTGTTATCAGATTTGTGATAAATGCATAACTAAAGAAATGTATAGATTTGTAATAAATTCATAATTAAAGAAATATATATACTCAATTTGCCAGGATCGGAAATACAATTTATCACTTATCTTTAGTTATTGTACTTACGTAAAATTTTTCATGTGGATTCTTCTATAAATGCGCAAAACGTTCAATTTGATCACTTTAATAGTTGCCGTCATCAACGTTTTTGTAAAAAATGCCGCCCAAACTGAATAGAAAAGACGGTTTTAGACCATACATCTTAGTAAGACTCAATTATAAAAACAATATTGAACACGATTTACTTTCGACGACTGTCAAACACCTTAATGTCAAAATCTGAACTCCGAACATTAATTTAAGGCTTAAGCTATTTGTTCATAGATGGCTCCTTCTCAAATAATTTATCTTTAATTTACTTATTTAAAAAAAATAAAGATTCTTTATATATTCTGCACATCTACGACACATTACCTTTCAAAATAAAAGCCGAAAAAGGGGTAGTGCATTTCCGTTTTCGCCTATTAATAATAGTGTGATATGATTTAAAGTTGTATTGCTTCCATTAGAAAAATTCAAGATCGTAATGGTAATTATTAATATATAATATCTCACTAATATAATAATGAATTAGATATAATTATATTACGATAACTAAATACTCTCTTATAGAATACAAACAGTAACTAATACCAAGAAGCTTACAAAGTATAAAAGTAAACAGAGTAGAATTAAATTTCGTTGTTCTCTTTCATGTCAATTAAAAAGTTACATTGAGAGGAACAGGATTGGAACGCTGCAACTAATTCGTTGTGTAACAAAAGGTAATTGGTTTACAGCAGCATTGATGAAAGATAAGTCGGACTATGTTTGTAAGGGGTGGTTGAATATTCTCCCTTTATATATACAGTTTACTAGATATATTAGCTATAAATTGCATCTGACAAGACGAATAATACTATCATCAAATCTGTTATACATAACACCGTAATACGCACATTTCCTTATTATTAGTTCCGACAACAAATTGCTTCCGTTTGCGTAATGTGATACTGCCATGTAGTATATGGAGAAAATATGGTCACATTTAGATTACCAGCTTTTATTACAAATACAAGTAGTTTTAATCTTTATATAGCAACACATTTAAATTTATAATTTCAGATTTTTCTAAAATGAATTCCCTATAACTTTAGGGGCGTGCAATCTGGAAACTTTGGGGTATCCAAAATATTACTTGTTTTGAGAGTATATAATAGTTTTTATGTCAATTATGTAATTATGAAATCTCTAATGATTTTTCTAGAAAAACTTGAAAGGAATGTCTTCAAACCTTCTCCAACGGGCAGCCTTGTATTGGCCTCAAATTAGATCAAATATGTGTCAGTGATCCCATGTGAATTACAGCCATAAAATTATTGACAAAAATAGTAAAAATGTATTCTAGGGGTATCGCAAGAATGCAATCAGTTTTTTCAGAATTAAGGCAAACTCTTTCATTTTCTTGAAGTGAGAGATCTTCATTTGTTGAGCTTTGTTAAATTTGATGCATTAATGTTGATTAATTTATTTTGAATTTTGAAGTCGAAATGGTTCTTGATTTAAAATTTCTATTCCATTATCTTGCAATGTTTTATCCTAATTCGATGTTCTAAGCCTTTACCTTAAATTATAATTTGCAACCCGCCCGGCTTTGCACGGGTAGCAGAGCTTTAGACCTACTTTTTTTCTATCGTAGTATCGTATCAGCTTATTGCATATGAGGAATATATTTAAATTTTGGTCCTACTTGGGACCGCTTGAGTTGATTTTGTCTGGCGATAGTTTTAATTTTGGGATAACTCCTAAGACATTAAGGTATACTTAACTATAACAGGGCAAAAATGATATTCACAAAATGCTTAACATATCCAACGTATTTAATTTGATAAGGATTGATATCGTATAAATCTAAATAGCTTCCCAGTTACTACAATATAAGTGATAAACAGTAAAATGAATACAGTAAGTTATTCTTAAAAGATAGACATACCCCATCGCTCACTTTTCATAGACCTATAAAAGCGGAAAAGTTTCTCTATGCATTGTTTGGTTATAGCTTTTTTTTGCCGAGGTGAAATCCTATTACGGATTGGCCATGCGCTTGGTTCAATCACGACATGCTGTATGTGAGGCTCCCGGTTACCCGTATACTCACTAAAACACCTCCAATTGCCCTCTAGGTACCTGGAACTATCAACGAAGATATTACGTCAGGTACCCCGGCCCCTAGTCCCTAACCTACCAGTTCCCTAATTTCAATCACCTCCCTCTCCTCTCTCTCTTTGTCCCTTACCACCCTGGCCAGGAACTCTACAATCACTCCCCACTTCCTCTCGCTCTCCATCAACCGTTCTACGACATTCCTCGCCTCTAGAGCGCACCGTAACTCATTCTCTGCTCGCATTCTATACCCCTGCCATCTTTCACACTCAAAGAAAGTATGCTCAGGGGTATCCACTTGTCCACAGTAAACGCACCACTCATCCTCCTTCCTCTTGAATCTGAACAGATACTGCCGAAAGCACCCGTGTCCAGACAGCAGCTGTGTCAGATAATACCTGGACTGCCTATGTGGACAGCCAACCCACGCTTTCAGGTCTCTGACGAGCCTCCTCGTCCAGGACGCCGTTCCCGCATCCTCACTTCTCCATTCCCTCTCCCATATATCTAAGGATCTCTCCCTCTCTTCCTTTCTCACTCTCACTCGATCCTCCCCCCTCTCGACCCTTTCAAAGATCCTACTCCTTTCATCGACCTCGATTCCTATAGGAAGCTGCCCCGTGATGACGCACAGCCCCTCGTACGATACCGTCCGGTAAGCACACGCCACCCGCAGAAGCATCTGTCTATAGGTGCCCTGAATCATCCGCGCATACGTTCCCACTCTCATAACCTTTTTCCATACCGGTGCGCCATAGAGCAGGACAGACCTAACGACACTACACAACACCATCCTTTTCTGCCCCCGCGGACCCCCGATGTTGGGGAGTATCCTCGACAGTGCCGCCACCACCCCCTTGGCTTTCTGGGTAGCCCTTCGAATATGCTCATTTCAGATGAGCCTATCATCGAGGGTGATCCCCAGACATTTAATAAATTTCCTAGGGACCACCCTCACCCCGGCCCAAGAGAAGGCAACGCCTCCTCTCTTCCCAAGGGGGCCCCTCAGAATGACGCATTCCGTCTTCTGAGGAGCTACCCTTAGATGGTTCCTATCGAACCACTCCCTGATGATAGCCAAAGACTCGTTGCCCTTAGCTACCATCTCATCCAGACCCCTGGCCCTCACGACGATTGACAAGTCGTCTGCAAAGGCCAGGCTGACGCATCCCTCTGGCAGAGCCAACCTTAAGATCGGGTCATACAGCAGGTTCCACAAAGTTGGTTATACCTATGTCAAAGGGATTAGGCAGAGTTTTCGATGAAAGTTCCCCGTCGGTTTGCTTTTTTCCGACGTCTTCAGCAAGCATCGTCATATTTCAAACAATTTACCCAAAACTCTAATGAATTATGCACATAAGTCTCTTGAATTTTTCCGTCCATTGCAGAAAACCGTGTTAAATTCCATTCAGTAGTCTTTTATTTTAACAAGGAGGGGTTTTGTTTTATAATATGTAAGGATATATGTCATAGAAATTACCCCTTAAATATTAATAAAAAGTTTATTTTAATTTTTAATCGAGGCGGTTATCAATTCGTTTTTTTTTTCTTGTATATGGCTTACTTGATTTCTTCTCCAGCTGTTAAACCGATTTAAATAATAAAAAGTATACACCTGAATTGGTGAATTTCAAATCTAAAAAAAACCATTGTATTTATTCGTAAAAAGATTAACACATGCCTACATAGAAATGGACCTATATATTTAACATATTGGTCGATTTCACAAAAATCCCTTAATAGAATGCAATTTTAAAAACTATACTAATCGTTATGAAAGATTTTTCTATGATTTGTTGTATTTCAATCAAAACTACCATCGAATTGATTTAACTGGCATTTCCTTATAGAAATTTTAATTCCAACGTAATAGTCCGGAACTGTAGCACTGAATGTGGTAATCCCTGAATTTAAAAAGTTTCTATATACCTCGCAAGCATGTTACTCCGTGATCCCTAGTATAAAAATGACAAAAAAGTGGCAATCGAATACTGAATGAATCGTTCCGTCAGCTCTCCCTATTTGTATATTTCTTCTCGGAATTCTCCAGGAGGTCAAAGAGCCGCCCAGAGATTTCCTTCATGGACTCTAGAATTCTTCGAGAACTTTATCCAAGCAAACCGCCGACGTCGATGGGCCAGACGAACAACATTTCGGATTCCCCGAAATATCGGATATATTTCCCAGATTTTACAAGCTATTGAGCGCAAGGCAATATGTTGTTGCTAGTCAAGCATTTTCATCAGATATGCATCCCGTTTCAGGAAAAACTAGCGCACAGAAACCCCAAATCAGGAGTCATGCTGTGCGTAACTCCGTTAACCTGTAATTCCTAGGATATAAGTGGCTCGAAAAAAAAATCGTAGATGCCCATATTAATTTATCATTGAAATGTTAAAATCACTTATATGTATGAAATAACTATCAATCAGTTGAGGGAAGTACAAATGGCGAATGTTCTTAACTGGAAACAATATATTGTCTTATGTTCAATGGATAAAAGTTATTAGTATATTCTTTGTCATGATTTCTCACTAAAATGTATATATATTAAAATACTAAACCTTCCATTATTTACCAATTTCATTTACTTAAATAAATTCAAGTAGATTTAAATTTGAAATGAATAATTTAGTTGAAATATTAATCCTTTATCTTTTGACATTTTATGTGTACGCATGTTGAAAACAAAGCAAATTGGTGGGAATGATCTGAATACCTTGTTAACACTAACTCTTTAACGCCCAAATTCAACCTCATCTGAATACGAAACGGCGGAAACTCATTTAGAATGCAAAACTGTTGGCATTTATTTATGTAATAAATAAAGGGTGTCGTTATTTTTCATTAGCTAAATTATAAATAATTATAAACAACCCGAATTACCAACAACATTTTTTATGGTCCTAATAAGTTAGATTGATGTTGGGAAAGTGACAACTACTAAAATTGCTGTTATGGTTAAAATACGATCCGTTATGCCTAAATTTTGGCCTTTTATTTAACAAATAAAGTTACAACTTCGTATTTAGTGACCCAAAAGAGACATTTAAGTTATAAAAATTTCGTGTAGGTACAGGAAATATCTAATTTATAATTAATGTGAAATCACTTTTGGCAAATAAGAATTATTTAACAATCTACGAATACAGTACGTAGTACTTCTTATCAAACTGAAAACCGTGTTGGTGTTATTCGAAACTCTTGTTCAAGTTCTCAGAACAAATATTAACGCACCATTAATTTCTGTTAAAATATGAATGTAAATTTATTAATGCTTTAAAATGCTAGTTAAAAAAGAACTTGACCTCTTAATTTTTAATTTTCTTTTACAGTGTTACATCTCATACATAACGTCATAAGTTTTAGAGCAGTGATACTGTGACAGTGATATCGTCTTTGATTTGTTATTTTCTCAACAAAATGTTATTTTTCGACTAAAAAACCTAAAATATTATGGGGTACATCCGTTTGTGAGGAAAAATACATCTGAATTCTCAGAGGATGCAGTGTACACAAAAAGAATTTTGTTTATGAGGTACTACAATATTGCTGTACTTACAGGCACCCAAAAAGAACGGACGAATGGTCAGCGTTATGTCTTATCCGAAATCTTTTAGATACGAGTTATTCTCATCCGAGAGGCTAGCACATCCTGTGTGTCACAAAGTGTCCGTCAAAGTGAGTGGAGCTGACGTAACAAAAGGGAGGATTTTAGGGCCGGTATTACATTATCAAAGATCTTCGATCAAATCTTTTGTAAAACATTTGATCAAATATTTGATATGAATGTCAGAACAAATTTTATTACATAACATAATACACTACATTGTTTGCGCTACTGTGGTGTTTTTATGGCTAAAATTTTAGAATAAAAAAAGTAATTGGCGCCTAGAAAGGAATAGTTTATCAATAGTGGACCTGATAAGCAAAACTTTTTATTATCAGTTTAAGCAAAATGTTAATTCTACGATTGTTATTGGATCAACTGTTGGAATTTTTCCAAAAGGGTGCAGCTGATCCTTCGAAGAAGAATTGAAAACTACCCTAGACCTGAACGTATTAAAAGAGCAGAGACAGATGGCAAGAATGGCAAAATAATTATTTTTGAATGGATGAGGCCACGTTATAGATGTTGATACTATAATTGTCTATTGCTAAAGAAATACACAAATGAAGAAATTGTATTAGTATACAGGATCCACCTACATCATTTTAGTCGAGTACAACACTGCAGTCCATCTATATAGATATGTGATATGATTTATAGCTCACTATTTAACAAAACACAAAATCTGTCGAGTTTTCTTCAACAGTCTTTGTACGTCCACACAATGGTACTAACAGTTTTCATTGTAGGCAGTTAACCTCTTGTTTTTATTTTATATATAACATTATACAAAATCAACTTCATACTCAAATAATAAAATGTTTGCTGTACAATTCTATAATAAACTTCGGAGACGCAAATTTTAATTTTCACTGACAACTAACGCCAAAAATCTTTGATCAAATAAAGGACGACGCGTGTAAATGTGATCAAAGATACATGTGAAATAAATATTTTGTCAAAGATTAAGTAATACACTTATCAAATAACTTTGACAAAGATGTTTTATCAAAGATATTTGATCAAATATTTGGGAATGTAATAGCGACCTAAATAGGTTGCCAAAAGTTTTTAGAATATCTTATATACAGGGTGTAACAATGCAATGCAGATATTTTGACAAAATTCTTAACATATTTATGTTGTATAGTTAAGAACTCTATTATTATGGAGTTTTTGGAAATCTCAATACATCCGGCAAATTTGCCGTGCGTGAATAATACTGTGGAACTGAAAGAGTATACTAAAAAGTGAAGTTTAATAAGTTTAAATTCCTATGAGGGTTTTTAGAAATATGTAGTTTTTGGACTTATTGTATTCATTTATGAGAAAACATTACTGCTAATTTTCAATAGATTCTTAATAAATTCTTTCAAAGGAAGACATTCAGTAAAAAACAATGTTTATATGACAGGTTTGATTTCCTCAAGCAATATAAGAGAAAACTGTATATATTTAAAAAGGTAGTTTTTGATACTACCCTGTAGTTCTAAATTTTCTTCGTCAACTTTGTATGTTATTACATTTTAAGTTAACTAATGTGCAGTGTTCAACTGAGCAGAATATTATAAAATTGTATGACTAGTTTTCGAGATATAGAGTTTGTAGACGCGATATATAATAGTATTCTAAATGTTATTTGTGGCATGTTATTGATTATTTTTATGTTTTCTTGGGAATAACACCACATTTGAAATAAAAAGGTGTATATTGAAAGAAAATACCAAACGTTTCAAAGTCGATTCGTTGTCAGAATCGAATTTATTTCAATTGTGGTGTTATTCCCAAGAAAACATAAAAATAAGCGATATGTACATTTGTAATCGTGAGATGTAAAAACCGACATCTAGGATTTTCGGGGAAACTAGCATATAGAGGTCTCGAACCTGGAGGTGTTCCATGTAATTTCTTTAATCCCGTAACTCCTAGGAACGGACCTCTATTTGCTAGTTTCTCCGAAAATCCTAGATGTCGGTATTTACATCTCGCGTTTACAAATTTACCGATATGTATCAAATACATAAATAAGTGTTCGAGAGGATATTCTCTTGTGGAAAGCGCAACTCAAGGTTTCCGACCAGAAACAATATATATTAATATATTGTCTTGCGTACAGACGAATGACACCTCAGAGTATGGGATATGTAAAGACCGACATCTCGGATTTTCGGGGATACCTATATAGGGTGTTAAACATCGAAATGTCTCCTTTTTCTTATCCCATTTCTTATAATAGACGTTTTATTTCCGTTTATTGCCGAAAATGTGATTTACACTTTGACATAAATATTGCACAAAAGATTTACTATTACTTAATTATTTTTAATTACAGGGGGTTTCCAATTTTTAACATGTTTTTTAGAATACTAATTTTTTGATTTTATTATAAAGTTGAATACATAAGAATTACACAATTAATATAATATTAAAGAAATGAAATAATTTATTATACAGTGTGAATCGTAAATATTGCTATAGTGGGCATTTATTGTTTATTGCATTAATGAGAACCCTGTATAAACCATGCTTCCTGTAATTTTCATATTAAATTCAACAAAACTACGACCCATCACAATATATTCCACAGGTTTGCAAAAACTGTACAAATTTTAAAAAAATTGTTTATACAGGGTTACTCATTAATGGTAAAAACTAATATATGCTAAGTATAGCAATATTTACGACTCACACTCTATATTATATGAGCACGTCCAAGAATTCATTTCTTTAACATTTTAATAATTGTGCGATTAGATCTTATGCATTCAACGTTGTAATAAAAAAAAATAGTTTTCTGAGAAACCATGTTATGTATATGTAATCCAAGAAAATAGTTAGTAATTGTTTTGTTCAATATTTTTCTCAAATAATGTGGAAATCATTTTTTCTGCAATAAGCGGAAATAGTATACGTCTGTTCAAGTTTAACATCCTGTATCTCGAAAACTGGTCAAATAATTTCAATAATTTTCTGCTCAGTTAAACACTGAAAATTTGCTGAGATAAAAACATTTAAAGTTGACGGAGACAATTTAGAACTACATAGTGGAGTAAAAACAATCTTTTTTTAAATATGTTCAGTTTTTGCAATAAGTTTAATATTGTGCGGAGTATAGAGAGACGGATTTTATATTTGTTTAATGTTATATAGAAATTGCAGCACTAATGGTTTGTACAGGGTGGCTCATTAATAGTAAAAAATATTATTTGTCCTTTCTGGCTACATTTATGGCTCACATTGTATATTATATGAACATTCAAGAAATTATTATTTTAACGACATATTAGTTGTGCAATAACATCTTCTTATGTTTCCAACGTTGTGATAAAAACCAAAGAAACATATACGTATTTTTGAATTCCCCTGTAATTCACCGAAAATTATGGCAATTGTTATGTGAAATATTTATGTATGTAATAATGTACAAATTACGATTACTCAAATAACCGGAAAGAAAACACGTCCTTCATGAGAAATCTGATATTAAAAATGAGGCATTTTCGATCTTCAACACTTTGTATCTCGAAAACTAGTGATATAATCTGTTTGAGCCCATGACCTCCTTTTGTCAGAACATCAACTTCCACAACATACCCACATACAATTCAAAAACATTGAGAAAGTCCATTTCCCCATTAGAACGGTGCCTGGTCCTTTACAAGCAACCACAGTTTTATATCGTCAATTGGTAACATATACGATAGCAATCAATTAAACAACTTAAAAAAAATGAACTAAAAATGTTTGTTCCGTTTTCGAGTAATTAACTGACTTCAAAAAGAGGGAGGTTCCCAACATGGGCGGATTCAAGAGAGCCTGAAAGTTAATAAATTTAATATTAAAACAAGATGATCTTAACCCCAAGAGCCTAGAAGAAGGTCACTTCTGTGGGTTTAGACCACATAACGACGAATTTTAATGCAAAGACCAAGAAATATGGGTTGAAAATTAAATTTTGGTAAATTTAGTACAGGATCGTCCCCCCTGAAGCATGAAATCCCCCCCCCCCGGAAACACGTGTCTGGATCCGCCTATGGTTCTCAATTCGTCTGTATCTATATTTTTTTATGTTTGTTCACCGATTACTCGGAAACGGCTTTAGGAATTTCGACCGCTTATATTGGATCCTATTCCGGGGGATCGCGAAGTACTATTTTACTCTATGTCTTGGTGGAGTCGCCGGGGTATTAAAAATATGAAAAAAAAATATTCGGAACATGGGACAAATTGAAAAGAAATTGGATTAATTCCGGGATATCCCAAGGTGCTCCCATATTTTTTTCAATAACATAGCTTGTATCGTTTCTTAGAAAATGGAGAATTCTTTTTACATATTTTCTTATATTCTATGACTTGGTGGAGTCGCCGTTATTAAAAATATGGAAAACAATTATTCGGAACATGGGACAAATTGAAAAGAAATTGGAGTAGTTCAGGGATATCCCAAAGTCGTCCCATATTTTTTTCAATAACATAGCTTGTACCGTTTCTTAGAAAATCGGGACAACCTTTTTTACCTACTTTCTAATACAGTATACTTTGGTGGAAAGTATAGAAAAAATGTCTGTTCAGAACATGGGGTATAATGAATTAAAAAGGAATTGACTTAGTTTCGGGGATCCCGAATTGATTCCATATTGTTTTTCAATAACATAGCTTGTACCGTTTTTTAGAAAATCTGAGAAACTTTTTTAACGACATTTTTATACAATAAGCTTTCATGGAGTTGCTGGTATTAACTGTTCAGAACATGGGGCAAATTGAAAAATAAGATTAATTAATCAAAATAAATGTCACTTAATACAGTGTATTGATAAATCAAACGATTTCTTTTTATTAATAATTTTAAGAGAAAAATTATTCTTCACAAACAGATTTACATGGTCTAAAACGTAAACAGTAATCATTTTGTCACTTTTTTAACTGCAGACAAGCTTTGTCATCAGAGAGGACTTTTGATTACAAATTAGAGTAACTTTATTTTTGTTAAGTTGTAGAATTGTTATCAAATAGAAGTAGTTAGAATTTAAAACTGTATCTATCTATAGCATTGCACTAAAAATTGTATAATAAGTATTTCTGTAACTTGTCCAACTATATACTAGGTGTCAAAATATATATCAATTTTGTTTAAAAAATGAGTTACCTTTATTGTTTTATAATATCTCAAATTGTAATCAAGCAGAGTTTATTAGAATTGAAAACTGCATCCAATTGTGCTGTATTATTAAAATTTGTAATAAATTGAAAGTTGAAATTGAAAGTTGGAAATAAATCCAAATAAATGTCAGTTAATCAACTTCAAGGTGGAGGTTCTCAGTTGGTTAATATATACAGTGTCTTCATAAGTTGAATTCAGACGGAAAACGTTGTTATGAATATTATTTAGAGAAAAAATTGTTCTTCTTAAAAATATTTGCATGGTGGGAAACATATACTGTGATCATTACATGTCACTTTTTCAACTGTACACGAAGTTTGTCAGCAAATATGAATTTTGCTTAAAAGTAAAATGCCTTTATTTATCATAATATATAAAAATATTATCAAACAGGGGTAACAAGAATTATAAAATGCATCTAATTATGCCACATCACTAAAAATTGTATAATGGATAATCATGTCACTTTTCCAAATTGTGTACTAGGTTTGATAAAGAATGTAAATTTTGTTTAAGTTTAAGTAAATTTATTTTTAATAACAACTTAAATTGTTATCAGACAAAGTTATTTATAATTATATATATATATATATATATATATATATATATATATATATATATATAATTTATAATTAAAAACTACGTCTACATATCTACAAAACAAGTTATCCTATTCAACAGTAAACGAGGTTGGTGAAGCTAATAAATGAAAGTAAAATACCTTATGTTAGGCAATATCAAAAAAGTTAATTAGATTTGAAAACTGCATCCAATTAAGCCATTGCATTACCAAAAATTGTAAAATAAATACATTAAAAAAAACAAAAACCGACAAAAGAAAATTAACTAAAAAGCATGAAATATTTTTTTGCTACAATTAAATATTTTTTTGAAGTCAGAGATAATTTTAAGAGCGAAGTTGTGAAGTACAACTTATAAATGTACTTCCCAAAATATTTTCACTTTCGCTTGGCACCGACTAAATTATAATTACAATATTCGCACTATTCGCGAACAGTGCGCGATTATCTTGACAATACAATACTTTAATAAGCCGGACAATATCCAGGAATTATGTTGATATTTTATTTCTTCAGTTTTGAAATAAATGTATTTTTTTAATAACTTTTAATTTTCGGTACATTGTACATGAAAAATACTTAGAATTCAATGCAGAATTCAAAAATAAAATAAAAAAACAAATGGTTCCATTTAAAAAAATGAAGTTGAAAGTCGTAATTTATTTTTGGCCCACCCTGTATAAATGAGTTTATCATCACAAAAACCGCAGTCCAAAAAACCGACGTCTCCGAGTGTTTTTCCAAAAACCAACACCTGAATTTTAAATGAATTTGTTCCAACCCATGCGTCCTCACTGTATATATATATATATATATATATATATATATATATATATATATGTTTATAACATGAACTTTGCGTGAACTTATGTAGCAACTATATTTCGTCGTTCCCAGCTGACTCAGCGACACCTACAGTGTCACATTACAGTACCGCCGAGCATCCTTGGGAATCGCCGTGTCGACAGTGTCGAATCAGCATTCATTATGTTATATATTGCAAAATCTCTCTTGTTTGGCATTCATTATTACTCTGTCTGTAGTTAGTGTATATTGTTATTTTTTATTTTATATTTCAAAGGTTATATTTTTTGTACAAGTTAAATAACTCTTTTTTAAAAACTCAAATTTGAAGAGTGAAGAGTGTGATATAACAAATTGGCGCAGTCAGTAGGATCCGTCTAACGTTACTAGAGCACGAGCTTACTTCTAACTGGTAGTGGCAGATTCTTTCGCTCAACGGAGCAAAGAACCTGAAGAAATCCCAACTGCGGTAAAAAGGAGAACACGGATCTTCCAATGTTCCTGTTAATGTGAGTAGTAGTGAATCGCCTAACGTTTACGATTTTTTATAATTGATTTAATATTTGAATGATTTTGAGATTTTGAATTTTTGATTTATTCCATTATATAATATTTTATTTGATTTATTTTATTACTGTGATTTTATTTCTTCGATTGAGTGAATTATTTGATTTATTGATTTTATTTATATTTTATTTTATTAATACTATTCTATCATCCAAATATCCTTCGTATTTCCCCATTTACAAATTTATTGATCCTTGATTTTAAAACCATTTATTTTATTGATACTGTTTTTCTATAATTTTAATTTTTTTGATTTGAACCATTTTCTCGTTTCAAATTCTATTAAATCGAAATGGCACAATCACAGAACAGTTGTCGAAGAAACCGTAAAATATAGGTTGTCGGAAATATTTTCAATAATTCCAAAAATACTTGTTGGTAATTCACATTAAAAATAAATTAACGGGAAAAGCAGCGGAGTTAATTAACTCTACAAACCCCGCATCGTATCTCGACATTAAACAACTCCTAACTCTTCACTTTGGGGATTCTCGTGATCTTTCTTCATTACTACACGGTTAAAACAACTATCCAATGAGTCTCCCCTAACATTTTATAATAGGCTTCAAGTATTGAGTGCGAAAATGCACTCATGTATCCAAAAAGCTCATAGTCTGACCAACAAGCAGAAAGAGGCTCAACAAATTCGTTGACACCATGGTTTTAAATACCTGACTTACCGGTTTAGAACCCCGATTAGGCCAAATTATCCGTGCCAGTAATCCGAAGGATCTTCTTGAGGCACATTCTCGTTTAAGAAGAGAACTTCAATTGTCCTATTTTGAGGTACAAAAAGTAAATAAATCTGTTCCACCTAAGCCATCTTTTCAGGCTAGAAAACCAACTCCACCTCCGAAAGGTTTAAATTGTGGGCGATTAGGCCACATAGGTGTGGACTGTCGGTTATGATATCAAAATAACCCTCAGTCTTTTAATCAAAATCATAGACCACATGTCATTGGGCCGAATCAATCGTCGAGGCCAAAACCTGTAAACAATAATACAAATCATCAAGGTCAACAATTTAGAGCAAATAACTTTCAAAGACGTCCTTTCAAGCCGAACCAATTTCGACCATCTGTAATACAGTACAGTACAGTAATACACTGAGTATGCGAAAGAGGGTGCTCCCAAAAGGGAAAATGTCGTAACAGTTTCATTTTGATTAATTTGAAGTCAGTTTCTGAGATAATTTAATTTATAGGAAAAGATCCCAATGCAACTAAAAAGAAAATTTTGGCAAAAGAAGCTTGTGGTACAGCAGTAGGTGGTCTTTTACAAGATATTGTTTTCCATTACTAAACCGAAACAATTGTGCGATCATTTGAAATAAAAGATTAGATCATTTTCAAATAATCTGTGTATTTTATTAAAAATTTAAAAATTAACCTCAAACTGGAACACCCTTATTTAGAGGCAACATTTTCATTTCATCTAAAAACTACTTGATTTGATGGAGATTCTTCAACTCTGTTTTTATCAGTTCTTTCTTCAGACATTCAGAAGCTAGAACACAACAGCCACAAACTATCAAACACATAAAAACATTCGTTTTGTCCTTACTGGAGAATAAATGCATGTGATTGTAATTCGAAAGTGTTTTTTAATAATGATTATTTTCAATATTGTATTAGTGGAGTTGATCATGGCTTGTATACAAATTGTAGTATCCCCGATGGAACACTCCATATAATAAGGTGTATGATGTAGATGTTGCGGTTTGTGTAACAATGCTGGTTCAAGCAAGATGTAAGTAAACAATAGTGTAACTTCGCGCGATAAAGTCATGAAGTAACAGTTAATTACTAACCTTATGTGGAAGCCTTGAAGACTAGTCTCGCCGGTAGCAACAACTGTAGGGTGCTTCGTAATTCGTTCCACTAAAATCTGGACGGTAACGTGACACACAAAAAAATGGCAACGAACACTATTCCTCGATCGAACAAAAAAACGCTTTCGTTAACACGAATCCAAAGGCTGTAAATTGTTACGACTGAAGTTAAGTAACTAGGGAAGTCGTAACACAATAAAAAATTGGCGATCAAAAACCAAGTCTCATTAGATTTGCTCTATTAAGGGCAAAAAACAAAGTTGCGGGGAGTAACACAAGTAGATTCAATATTATTAAGTCAAGTGAGCATGGTATAATCAGTTGCAACTATACTATTGAAAGGTTTGTTATTTAAATTATTGTGCTGCAATTATTAAACTGGCATGCTCAAACTGCAATGCATCATCCAAAGATGTACTCTGCCAATTCCTCACTCGAGTATGGTAACTGAAGAAAACTATGCCAATCTTGAAAGAGAAATTGATTAATATTTTTCAGATATATCAGTTGCTTGTTTAAATTGTAGCAGTTATGCACTAATCAAATACACATTAGCAGTGCAGGATTTATGTAAAAGCTAAACAAGCTATAGCTATAGGGCCCCCACAAATGTTCAAGAGAGCAATTGGAAATAAAAACTATTGCAAGCTAAAGATTTACAATTTCACTGTATACAGGGTGCTTCTAAAGTAGGATTCCAAACTCCTGCTCTGTGTAAAACTGATTAAAATAAGTAAAAAGTCCCTATTAACATGTGCCCTAAAACGCACAGGAAGTTATATGCCCTTAAAAGGGCTCAAACAAAACTGTTTTTTTTTCATTAATCACTTTCACTAATTAAACACTGCAAAGCTCAATTGACAGTTTATCGATAACTTAAAATGTTAAGCGTTGTGGCAACGTTAGTCTTTCATTACTTACTTAAGGAGCAGAGTAATTTACACGAAACCATTGGAAATATGGATTTAGACAAATATTTTTTACGTAGAATTGTTAAAATTTTATAAATCTCTATAGAAACTTGGAGAAAAATTTAAATAAAAAAAATACGGACAGAAAACCCCCTTCACCAACCTAAATAGTACGCTTATGATTTGCATATAGAAAAACGAAGTAGCACATGTTATTTAACGTAAAAAGTTATGCAACACCCATACATTCTTTCTATTTATTTTCGACCGTTTTGTCAATAACAGGAAAAAAACACTTGTTCTAGCCCTATTTTAGAAACACCCTGTATATATTTCTTATCTGTAGTTCAGTTTGACCCTCTAGGTATGCGCAAACCTTATTTGGCATTGACATATTGTAAGTCGATATTGTAAACGGTCCCATTTTTCAAATATCTTAAGGAAAAAGAATGACAATACATTTCCAGGTACCCAGGTGGCATGTGTACAAATCAAAATTGGCCAGATCAACAGATCTGATAGAAAAATATACTACTAGAAGAACAAAAAAAGGAACCCTCTTTATCAAGTGATCGCCAACCAGTGAAATTTTTTGGACAACAACACAGCTTATACTATAAAATTGAAAATTTAAAAAAAAATCGTTCAAACAAAATACACAATAATTGATATCGACTCCTCCAGATTTGTGGTAGAAACGTCTCTAAATAATATGAATCACACTATATACAAAACACTATTTATACCTACCTACATAGGAATAATGATTAAACATATTAAAGTTAATTACTGACCTCCTCAACAATCATTTAGAAATTACTTAATTATAAGTGCTTTATTTCCATTAGAATCAATTATTTCATGAATCTAATACTATAATACAAGCAATGTTTGTATATATATATATATATATATATATATATATATATATATATATACGAGGGTGAATCAAATATGAACCGGACTTTTCTGTTTCTCGCCCTGTAGGTAATTCGAGTGGCGTGACGTCTCGATATATGTTAGGCAGGAATGTTAAGAAGAGGGGAGTTCATCGGTTTGGCGAGGCATAGTCGATGAGCTGTTAGTAGCATCATCTTGTGTTTGATCTGTGAGCATCATGACAGAGCAAGAGGTGCATACGTCTGTTGCGCAACGTGTTGTTATCAAATTTTTGGCGCGGGAGGGCATTAGACCGTCTGAAATTTTGCATCGACTATCTGCACAGTTCGGCAATAAAACACTTTCAAGGACCCAAGTGTACGACTGGCACAAAAAGTTTTCAGATGACCGAGAGACAGTGGAAAATGAGCCTCATGCACGCCGTCCCACGACAAGCATCAATGAGGCGAATATCTACGCAATTCGTGAGCTGATTGAAGGTGACCGCCATCTTACAATTAATGCTGAGTATTACTGCGAACTACTCCAACAAGTGAAACTTGCCTATCGGCAAAAGAGGCGGGATATGTCTATCCGAAGTGTGATTCTGTTGCATGACAACGCTCGGCCACATACAGCTGCATTGACTCAAGGAAAATTTAAATGCATTGGGAAACCCTTGAACACCCTCCTTATAGTCCTGATTTGTCACCATGTGACTACCACATGTTTGGGCCACTTAAAGAAGAACTGGGAGGCCACCACTTTGAGGACAACGAAGGTGTAGAAACGTTTGTGCGCAATTGGTTATCGACACGACCAGTTTAATTCTTTGAGAAAGGTATTAAAAAACTTCCGATTCGGTGGGAAAAATGTATACATAAGAGAGGAGACTATGTAGAAAAATAATATGTATTAAAATTTGTATTGATCGTACCAATAAAATTTTTAAAACAAAAGTTCGGTTCATATTTGATTCACCCTCGTATATATATATATATATATATATATATATATATATATATATATATATGTAATTGAGTTCTGGAAAACGGCTGTAACGATTTTGAGGAAATTTTCCCATATGGAAGTTTCGATGGTTAGAAATCGATGTGTGAGGGTCTCATCTATGGGAAAAATCGTTTTACTGAAAAATTAAATTATTAAAAAGTTTATTGACAGTTTGACAATCAAGACGACTGCTTTGTAATTTCTTCAAAGCGTTCAATATAGGGTGATTTGGTAACCTACATAAGAGTGAGACTACTGTTGTAAAAATTCCTTTAATACAAGGTGATTTGGTGACCTATTTGAGAGTGAAATTTTTTTAAACATTCTTTCAATAAAAATTGTGTTTGTATGTTGCGAACATGTAACTGTATTATGCCCCCGTCATATTGTCCTAGCATTATATTGTTATACCTAGACATTTGACATTTATAAGGTGAAAAACCTAGCACGGTAGGCAATTTTTGGATGAGTAAGATCTCATAATTTCGCATGTTAATTTGATGCATATAATATGAATTGGTGGTGTAAAATTATAATTATACAGGGTCTTTCAAAATATGTTAGATGGTCCATAAGAGTTGCTATGCAGGATATGGTTAAAATATAGCGTCAAATGGAATTATAGTATAGTTAGAAGAAAAAAAACGAGAAAAAATAATTTTCTAGAGTACCCCATAAGCAGTTGGAAATTAATGATAGCTGACATACAGGGCGGAGTAAAAGTGTTGTTATGCAGAGTCACTAAAAAAATATTAATAGAATGTTATACCTATAGGATGCTTATTAGCATTTGCATTTACAGGGTGGTTGCATTGTACGTACTGGAATTATAATATTGTATTTGTATGTTCCGAACATGTAACTATTTTATGCCACCGTCATATTTTCCTAGCATTACATTTTTATAGCTAGGCATTTCAAGTTTTCAAGCTGAAAAAATTGACACGGTAGGCAATTTTTGAATGAGTAAGATCTCATGATTTCGCATGTTAATTTGATGCATATCATATGAATTGGTGGTGTAAAATTATAATTATACAGGGTCTAACAAGATATGTTAGATGGTTCATATGAGTTGCTATGCAGGATGGTTAAAATATAGCGTCAAATGAAATTATACTATGGCTAGCAAAAAGCGAGGAAAAATAATTGTGTAGGGTACCCCATAAGCAGTGCGAAATTAATGATAGCTGACATACAGGGCGGAGTAAAAGTATTGTTATGCAGGTCGCTAAAAAAATTTTAATAGAATGTTTTACCTATAGGGTAGCTTATTAGCATTTGCATTTACAGGGTGGTTGCAATATAGGATGTACGGGAATTATAATTATACATGGTGGTTAAAAAATTTTCAATAGGTGGCCATAAGCAAATGCATATACAGGGTAGTTAAAACATATGGTGGTGTGAAATTATAGTTACACGGTGTGATTTAAAATATGTTATATTAGTTAGCTTGTAAAAAGTTGCATATTTAGGGTGGATCGATATTATAGTTATATAAAGTGTTTACAAAAATGTTAGAATATAAATGAAAGAATTTGGAAGTGTTTGTAGAATGGCCAGAAATGGTCGCATATACAGGGTTGTTGGAATATGGAATCGAATCGAATGGGTTTTTCATAAGAAGTTGCATATATAGGGTGGTTGATATATAGGGGGAAGTTGAATTGTAGTAACACCATGTAAGTAAGAAATGTAAGAAAAAGGTATTACGTTAGGGAGTTTAAATTAGTTTACATAACAAACGTATATATGTACGTTTATTATAAAACCTTGATTTTACCAGTGAAGCCGGTCACCCAAGTACTTATAGTTATATGACAAATTCAAGTTAGCATAAAAATAAAATATATAAGGTTTACATATTTTAGAGAAATGTTAAAACTCAAATTTATAGGTACTTTCAAAAAATACATCTAACACTGATTTAAAAAAAAACTAATGTTAGAAAAGTATTCCCACTTTATTTTACATTGGATAATTGTAAAAATACGGTTAATATAAATATACATTTTGATCTCTAATGATAGGCAACTGACTGCACCACAAGTTGTACTGCATATTGCATAGTCAACGGCATTATTCTTAAATTTACATTTATGTAAGCTATTTTGATACTTTTATTCTGTTCTAAGTTCTAACATGTCACAGAATATCATTTGGCTCATTTATTGTTGTAACCTAAAATCCGAAATAAACCGAACTAAAACCGATGACATTTCCTATAAAAGCGACGCAATTTGTCAATTCGTCAGCTGAGTTAGCGGTTTATAGTGTAAAATTAGTAATTAAGGTTTTTAATACCATTTGTTTTGTTTGAAATTTACTCTTGTGAAAATTTGTAGTATCAGGTTTCTAAGAGTGGAAAACTGTCCCAGGTGTAAAATGAAGACTGCTGTCTTTATTGCCTTTATGGCATTTTTTGGTAAGTATTCTTGAAGTTATTTTCCAGGCCTTTGTTGTTGGTAAATGCAAATTCATGGAAAATATAGCAAATGCACTAACTGCCTGTTGTTTCTAATAAATTTTCAGTCATTGTTCACATAGTGCTAGGTGACTCATTCTTGAAGTAAATATATGCACAGAATTTCTAGTTCGTAATAGAATTATTCATTGATTATTTACGACAATATTGTGGTAGCTACATATAGTTATGAGAATGATTAGTGTTTACCCCATTATTATCATAATAAATTGACCTTTCATATTTCTAGGTAAACTTAACACATTTGTGTATTTAAAATTATGGAGTAGGTTATTTACTGTTCTGTATACCTTTGAGTCATATTTTTTCTAAAATTCTTATAACTCATGGGAATCCCTGAAACTGATATATTGTTATCAAGGTTTTTATGATTACTAATTTTATATGAATTCCTGATTCATGTGTTTTAAATGCAATACATGGAATAAGTTCAATAACTGACTTATTTTATATTTATTTCTAGAAGAGACTGACTTTAACCATTTTCACTATATAATTTTTTCTTTAATCATTTAAGTAATTCCAATTGTATGTAGAGGACATACCATAAGATGTTGTAATAAATATACAATTTTTAGTCATGGCAATTTAAAATCTGCAAAGGTTTTTAATAAATATTCATGGTGACTGTACCAAGCCAAGTACAGAAATATCAGACAGACAATTCTTAAAAAAATAACTGTAAGTAAATTGCTTATTATTAACAGCAAATATTAACTTATTGAAATAAGTTGATATTTGATTGTTTTAGTGACATATATTATCATAATTGTAATAATGGAGTCAGTCATGAAAACTAAATATAATTTTCTATTTATAATTATTTGAAAAATAAAATGTAATAATGTGGATGCTCTCTACAATTAGCTAAAATACTTTTTCTTACTGAGTTAGACTGAATTAGACTAACATTGCTGAATCATGCCCTGTTATTTAACAATCTTAAGCGACTCCTGTTTGTACAAACAATTTAATTGTATAAGTATGTGTCCTACACAGTTCATTTTGTTGATATTCGATACAAATATCTATAAGTTTGCACACACTTATTTGAATGTGTAGGTATTTGATTTAAACATTCTAGTCAAACTTGTTCAAAATAAAAAATAGGTAGTTTAGACATATGGATTTGTTTTCAATAATAAGAATGTGTGACATGTTTCTTCAACTATGTATGAAGGTGCAGCGCAACCGCCAAATATCTCTTCGAGATGTTTTTAAAAAGATATATCATACACAAGTGTGCTGCCTAGACATGCACACAAATCGTTTGTAGATATGTATAGGAAAAGAAAATGTGCAGCTATTGTTACAGGAAGAGAGGGCAGTTTTTAGATATGAATTTACTAACCAAATTACGAATTTCTGAAAAGTCACATTTGAAAAATTATTTCCATATGGATGATAACCAATTTAACATGATTTTGAAATGTATCGACTCACAAATTAAAAAATAGGATACAATGAGAGAAACAATTACTACTGAGGAAAGGTTAACTGTAACATTACGTTTTCTAATGGAAAAACTGTGGAACCTTTGGTGTGTCACAAATGTATAACACAGGTTTGCACCCTAACACCAAACCTTTATTTTAAACACCCAATGCCGTTTTAACAACTCTAAGGGTGCAAAACTGTGTTTTTACATTACGTGTTCTGGCTACAGGAAGATCTTACCAGGATTTGAAATTCAGTTGTGCCATATCACCACAGTCCTTACGAATAATTATTCCTGAAACATGTTTATTACTAAATTATTTAGCTTTTATTTTCGACAGAAAAGGAAACTCTCTATACAATTCAAGAAATTCGGTTATAAATTGTTTAGAATAATTTCTTAAGTCACTCATCTTATTTTAATGTCATACGAAGCTCACTACCCTTTAAACTAAATGTTTTTACTCATCTCCTATCCCTAGACGCTGCTAGTTGTTTGTAGAAATGTATCGTACAAACAAAAAATCAAACGCCGCAGATTTCAGAATTTTAGTTTGAATGCTTTGTCTGTACAAACATTCTGTTGAACTACACGTCTTTCACGGTATGCACAAACTAAATTATAAAGATGTTGTAGCATGTAGTGATGCAGTATGTTTGTGCAAACAAATGCATTTTTATAAAATCAATTCATACATGTTGCAGTTAATTTTTTGTACTTAAACTTGATTGTACAAACATAACTTTCAAACATGATGGGATAATGTAGGGATAAATAATGTTGGCGCATACATATTTTAGAAAACTTGTTGGATGTTATTTGTATGACAGTATAGGTGACGAACATTATTTGTATGTACAAACAAGTATGGCAAACTTTCTGCAACGTTTAGGGCAGCCTTTAAATTTAGATAGTAGGTATCATGTACATTCATATGAGTCAGGCAACTTTAAAATCAAAAGCCAGGATTCCATTTTTGAATCTGACATCAAATCAGTCACTGATGATATTTGCTGTGTGATTTATTATTTGGATATAAATTATTTCTAGACTGTAGTAGCACATGTTAACATTAAAGAAGGTACACTGGGTGAGATAGGGACCTAAATAATTTTCCATTTTTATTACATTTCATATTCGTAAACAAACTTTTAATTACCTTCAAGTTTCTGGTTGTCAACTGATTGAAACATGTTTATTATCTGACAAAAGTGTGTTTGTCACTTATCCTTGTCTCAATTTCTCTTCTTCACCTAGCTCCTGCAGTTCTGTTGTTATTTGCATTACAACACTGCACATTGTTGATCATAGATTTTTTTTAGATTTAATTATCCATTAAACACAGGATAAAGATAACATTTATCAGTTGTGCTTTTCACAACTCATTGAAATTTTGCATTTTTTGCATTTTTTTGGGAACTAACAAGACTCGAAATTACTGTTTATGGAAATAAACAGTAATTTTTAGTATTAGTGTGTTATCTTCCAGAAGTGTGTTTGTCACTTATCCTTGTCTCAATTTCTCTTCTTCACCTAGCTCCTGCAGTTCTGTTGTTATTTGCATTACAACACTGCACATTGTTGATCATAGATTTTTTTTAGATTTAATTATCCATTAAACACAGGATAAAGATAACATTTATCAGTTGTGCTTTTCACAACTCATTGAAATTTTGCATTTTTTGCATTTTTTTGGGAACTAACAAGACTCGAAATTACTGTTTATGGAAATAAACAGTAATTTTAAGTATTAGTGTGTTATCTTCCAGAAATACTTAAACATATAATAATTTCTCTCTAAGCCTGTATTAGTGAAAATGCTTTTTTTGTGTCTAGAAGAGAACCAATTCTCTTTGCAGTTTCTGATATTTGATTTGATCTGTATAATCTGCCTTGTGAGCAAGTCCTCATAATTTTAAAGTTTTGTCGAAAGTGACTATGATTTGTTTGGTGGCAATAATTTATATGTATATGTGATCATGTATTGTCTTTATCTTTATAGTCATATTTACTTGTTGAAATTGTTAACACACTTTCCATTTTGGAGGAGTTGGCAGTTCATATATCAAAATTTTGATAAAGTTGTTGCAGTCATGCAGAGCTGATATGCTTTGGTGTCTTGTTCAAAATTTTTTCTGAAGCTCATTCAAGAGTAATAAAAATTTCAGCAAATTTTCGAATGGTTATCTCTTGCTGTCCAATGCATTTCACTGATGACAGATCAGTCTTAAGCATTTATATTTAAGCAATAAGCCCACATGTCATTACTTTGGCTGTTTATTCTATTTACAAATAGTGTAACAGCTTGATCAGTCAAATGCAGCTGATGGTTGTATTGTGTAATTGACATTTTGTAAAAATATCTACTTATAATACTAAGGTTGGTCTGTAATAACTTGTACCTAATTTCATATTAGTTATATGTACTTAGTATAATGTGTAGATTCAGATGTACCCCCTTGAAAGTAATTCTGCAGGCGTTCATGACGCGAAATGAATATCGGTATGTTGGAGAAGGCTACGAGAATTATGCGAACCGACCTGAAGAGAGCAGATGTGACTCTGCCGAAACGTCGTCATTTTACCATCGATCCCGGCAGGGATCAGTTATCAACTACGCGGTTTTTGATTTTGAAGTTGCCTGACTCATATGAATGTACATGATACCTACTATATTTCCTAGACATATTAATAACAAAAACAGAATCTTCATTCGAAACAGAAGTTTATAGAAAACCAACTCATACAAACAGATACCTAAATTTCAATTCAAATCATCCGAATACAGTAAAGAAAGGTGTCATTAAGTCATTATATGATAGAGCAAAGACCAACTGTTCTGATGATAATAAATTCAACAAAGAAAAAATAATTATAAAAAATGTTCTCACTGGAAACAATTACCCCACAAAATTTATCAACAAAGAGTTAAACAGACTTGAATAGAAAACAAACCTTCCGAATCAACCCAGAACTTCTCTTAACACTACTACTATTCAAGACAACAACATTACAGTTACAACTATACCATATATACAGGGTCTGTCAGAAAGATGAAAAGAGTGGGCAACAGATTTAATGTTAAAACAACATTCCAAACAAGAAATACACTGAAATCTTTAATATCGAAAACAAAACCAACAAACAAAACCCAGAACTCAAAAAACTGCATATATAGGATTCCTTGCGAATGCAATAAATTTTATATTGGAGAAACATCGAGACCATTAAACGTACGAATAAATGAACACAAGAATTACATAAAGAAACGACAATTTGAAAAATCAAAAATTTGTGAACATGCTTGGGACCTAGGACATAAAATACAATTTGACAATTCAACTATACTTCACACAGAACAACATAACACAAAACGAAAAATAAAAGAGTCTGCCTTAATTCTTTTGAATGAAGACGATTGTATCGCTTCTACTTCTGTAGAATTTAATCGTATCTGGTTACCGACAATTAAGGAAGAAATTATTAATGGTAACCTCCTTTTGAACAACCCAATATCGGGATAGTTCATCAGGTTTTTCCTAGGTTTTCCCTTATGACGTTAATGGGATCACTGAAACAATAGAATTCTTTGATCGCATTTTTGGCGAATGCGTTATCTTATAACAAAGTCGTACCTAGGAACGCCACTTATAAATTCTAAAGACAACTCTTTCAAATTCTTCTAATTTGAAAGCTGGTTAACTATAATTCATGATCTTTACAATTTTTTGTGCTACCTGTATATCCAAAAAACAACAAATTTTCTAATGTCAATTTTAAATGTCATAAATCAAATTTTCATTTTGCAATCTACATCAATAAATATAAAACCATTGACAACGAAGTCAGAATAGACTTTGAAACGTTTGGTATTCCTGCAATATACGTCGTTTTATTTCTATTGTGGTGTTATTGCCCAAAAAAACATAAAAGTCATCAAGAATATGCCACAAACAACGTTTAGAAGACAACCTACTATCTAAATTTAAAGGCTGCCCTAAACGTAGCAGAAAGTTTGCCATACTTGTTTGTACATACAAATAATGTTCGTCACCTATACTGTCATACAAATAACATCCAACAAGTTTTCTAAAAATATGTATGCGCCAACATTATTTATCCCTACATTATTCCATCATGTTTGAAAGTTATGTTTGTACAATCAAGTTTAAGTACGAAAAATTAACTGCAACATGTATGAATTGATTTTATAAAAATGCATTTGTTTACACAAACATACTGCATCACTACATGCTACAACATCTTTATAATTTAGTTTGTGCATACCGTGAAAGACGTGTAGTTCAACAGAATGTTTGTTCAAACAAAGCATTCAAACCAAAATTCTGAAATCATTTCAGAAATGAAAAAAAATTATTGCAATCATTCATATTTTTGTCTGTATTAGCAATATTAATTCCATGCAACTGCTAATCATTATGTAGTGTGATGTTTACTGGCCTGTAGCAGGAGTGAAAAGACATGTGTGTAGGTGGGTGCTTCGTAGTCATAAGAGCGTAACAGTGTAAATGAAACCGTGAATTCACATTTAATGAAGAAAACTTGATCACTTTATGTTATCTAAATATAAATTAACCAATGTACATCACCTGATATTTCCTGAATTACATTTTGACCTATGTTGCTTCATATTTTGAAAATAATCATTTTTTGAACAGCTTATTTCTGATTTTGTCATAAAAAATTCTGTTTACTATTATAATTAAATTAACTAGCTATATTATTTTGGGGTTAAAAACTTTAATAATTTTCATTCATTTATGAAATAATTGGTCATATGAACTTTTAGACCAGAAATATCCAATGCTTGGTAATAGATTTTTTATATTATTTTTAAGTATTGTAGATGCATAAATAAACATTCAACTAATTATACTTCTTCAAAAGTGTTAATATATATGCATACATATATATACGAATTGTTTGAGTAACGGCTGAATTGGCTAACACAATGTAAGAAAGGTGAAGGTTTTTTCAATTAATAAAAAAATATGACACAATTCCGAGTATACAGTCGTCTCTCATGTAATTGGCAAAAATCAGGGAAATCGACATTTGACCCTTACCAACCCTCACTGAGGTAGCATGATAAGGTATGCCTCATATCCAGTTTAAAATTCTAGAATTATAACTGTATTCTTCGTCTCAATATTCGAGACAATTCTTTCCACAAAAAGACGTTCTCTTCAGTAATACATTTATTATCGCGTTTAGTTATTCAAAGGCCAGTTCCTCAACCTCTAGCCTTGAGTTTCCGATAAAACCGCCCCTTATCTTCAGTTCTCTTTAATACAGTTTTTCAGTCCTTCTCGCAGATCTATAGCTCTTCTTCTTCGTTTCTTCTCAACACCTTAAGTTCTCCATTTTCCACAACTCTTCAACTTCCTCTGCAATCTTTCAATTCTTCAGGGAGACTACACCATGAAAAATTGGTTGAACAGATTCTTTAAATATTTTGCTCCCCTTGGATTATAGGACCTCCGACATTTTCTAGCAAAAAATATATTCCATTCTGTTGGTGGATTATGCATAATATTGTAATGTTTTTTTTCCAACTCGGGTTCAGTTCAGTTCTTGGATTTATTTAAAAACACAGTCCAACTCACTCTAATGTATTTCCACTACTTTTACACAATTCATATTCACAGAAACTACTATTTACATTTTATCTTAACTGTACAATACGACCGCCGAAAAATCAATACCTCCTATCGCCAGCTGTTCAAATTTATATATTTCTCTTCGAATTGTCTGGTAAGTCCACGAACCATCGGGAAACTCTTTCATGTTCTGGAAGCTTTAAAGGAATTCCCAGTAAAGGCAGCGGTCGGCCTGTTGAGAGACAAAACATTTCGCATTCCCAGAAGTGTCGGAATAACGTCCCTTCCACGAATTGGTTGATGGCCGATTGCACCAGCTATCGGATGAATTCTCGTAACAATATAGTTTTTTTGTCTTTTTGTGATATTGTTCGGTATCTCTAATTTTTCCATGTTTTCTTGAAAATCGACATGAACTTGTGATATTCTCTTCATAACATCGTTGTTAAATTTACTCTCCCCTGAAATTCTAATTCGCAAATTTCACTGACTTTGCCGAATCATTTCTTTCAAGTAGTAAATGAACAATTTTTTACTGTTCTAATCCAAGGGTACAGAAATTATGTTATATCAAACGACCGCAGCTGAATGATTTCTGCATTGGAACCACTAATTCGTGAAAAAATATTACAAAAGTAATTCTTTCTGTATTTTGTCATAGACTACATATTAGTTTTATATATTAATAACGATTAAAATTTTTTTCACTTCAGTTAGGTGAATTAATCACTGAAAATTGCCCTTAGAAACAGTTACAACTGTGAGAGTATCTCATTATCGACAGTTTTATTACTTTATTGTTACTATTAAAGATGGCAAATTAGGGTTTTCGGTCTTTTTATTAAATGAACGGGTCCATAAACAAAAATTCCATAGCTCTCGTCGTTTTTGAGATGCAGGGACGTTTTTTTAAATTATTAGCCGTTACCCGCGGTTTCACCCGCGTACGGAATGTACAAAAAATAATTTATGAAACGTATAGGTTATCCTATATAACAATTTTTCCAACTTTTTTAAACACCATACTTAGCAATAAATCCACCAATCCCGAACATATTTCACGCAAACTGCAAGTGCTTTTGGGCCACCCTATATAACAATTTTATTCGACATTTTTTTAATCACCTTTTATAACTAATTCTACTTCACACTATAGTGCAATCATCCTGTACATGCTGCTGTTTACTTGCCTCTCAATATAACATTTTTAAAACCTGCTTATAACTCTACTTCACCTTATATTTCAGCTATGCAACCGCATATCTTCTACGCTATATAACAATTATTTTTTTAAATATATTTTTTTAGCCACCTTGTAAAGTACAATTAATCACCCTTTATATGCAACTTTTTCTAACATTTTGTTAATCAGGTATTCCATATAGTAGGATGCATCTGTTCATGCCCTATATAATAATTATCACCCTAATGGAAATGCCTGTGGAACCCTTGGTGTGTCAAATCTGAAAAGAAAGTTTGACACCCTAACACCAAACCTTTAACACTCACCCAAACTGCAACTGCTTTTTGGGTACCCGATATAACAATTTTAATTATTTTTTTAAACCAACTTGTATAACTATAACTCTACTTCCATCTACATTAAAACCATCCTGTATATACTGCTGCCAATCAGTCAAACATTATAACTTATTTTTGAACCATACTGTATAACCATAATTGTACTCTACAAAATACTTCAACCACTAAATATAAATTTTTTTAAACACTTAACTATAACTATACTCCACTCACTATCTTATCTACGCAACTGCTTATGGAGTACTATATAAACATTTTTAACTGTCCTAGAAAATATGTATGTATATGTAACTTTTTCTAACATTGTTTTAATCACACTGTATAACTATCATTTTACTTCGATCCTACAAAAAAATTTATCCAACCTTTTTAACTATAATTCTACTCCACCCTCTATTTCAACCACCTTGGATATGTAACTACTTATCGGTCACCCAGTATAACATATTTTGTACCTCCCTGTTTAACTATAAATCCATCAATGCCCAATATATTTCACCAAAACTGCAATTGCTTTTGGGGCACCCTATATAACAATTTTGTTCGAGATTTTTTTAATCACCTTGTACGTATTACAACTACCCTGTATGCGCTGCTGCTTATTGGTCAACTAATATAACATTTTTTAAATACTTAACTATAACACTTCTTCACCCTGTATTTCAACTATCCTAACGGATTATGAGCCACGCTATTTCACAATTTTTCCTCAATTTTTTTAACCACATTATCTCCACACTTCATTTAAAGCACCCCTCATTTGCAACTTTTTCTAACCTTGTTTGAATCACACTGTGTAACTATGACTTTACTGCGTCCCATATTTCAGGTACTCCATATATGCAACTGCTATATAACAAATTTTTTCTACAATTTATTACCCACTCCGCATAATTATAGTTTTACTCCACACTATATTTCAATAACCTTGTATATGCAAATAATTATTTGCCAACCCATATAACATTTTTTTACCACCCTATCTCCTTAAAATTCTATATTTCAACCATCCGGTAAATGGAACAGCTTGTAGATAATAGCATTTCTTTGTAATATTTTTTAAACCCACCTGTATAGCTATACTTATATTTCAACCATCTTATATATGCAACTACTTGTGGATATAAAATATTTTTTAATCACTCTATAAACTATAATTCCATTCGATCTCATATTTCAACCACCCAGTATAAACATCTTCTTCTAACATTTTTTTCAACTCATTTCATAACTGTATTAACTCAAAAAAAATCAAAGATCCTAACTGCTTACTTAAAACATTATTTTCTAAAAAAAAATTATCCACCCTGTCTAAATATTCTACCCTTATTTCAACCATATTGTATATGTAACTACTTATAAGCCAAAAAAGGTATAACTAATTCCACTCCCCCTTATTTCAACCACATAGTATATATGCAGCTGCTTATGGTACACCCAAACTAACTTTTTTTTAGATTTTTTAAGTCTATGTCATTCTACTCCGCTTTAAGTTTCCTATATATTAATATATAGAACACCCTGTAAAATTACGGTTGATATATCAGTTGATTTTTTTAAATCGAAACATTCCGAATTTTGAATAAAACCTAAGATGATTCAAGTATCTAATATTTGGTGCTTGCTGTGGAACCTATAGAGTAATTCTCTTATCCATCTCTTGCTAGAAGTTTTCTCTCTATATCTACCGTTTCTGTCAATTTAATGAGATAAAAACTATAGGCTTTGCAATAAAAAAGTTTCAGCAAAATCCGTTCAGTAGTTCTTACGTGATGCCCGAACAAACAAACAACACCCTATGTATTTTACAACACCCTAAGATTCTATACAGGGTGTTCCTAAATTGGAGGTACAAACGAAAAGGGGAGATTCCTTGGATAGTTTTAGGAAGAAAAAGTCCCATAAACATGAGTCCGCAAACGTTCCTTTTTCAAGATACAGAGTGTTAAAGTTTCAATTTTTTTTCTCATAGTATCTGCACTTCACAAGATATTCAAATGAAATTTGGCCTAGATATTACAATTAAGAGTTTACACCTTGTGACATGCCAATTTCGATTGCAAATCTACAGGGTAATATTTTTTCGGGAACACTGTCCACTGTTGTCCTTCAGAACTTTTTTTTGGTGAGCCACTGGTACTTTCAAAAATTGTAAAGAAAAGCTTTGTTGTTATACCAAACTTTATGTTCTCTTGTAGTTTTGTCGTATCTACTACCGATTTCGAGAAAAAAATTTTGAATTATTAAACTAGCAATGATTCTTAAAGATTCGATAAACTGGTGTATTCATCAAAAAAAGTATTACTGCAAGAAACGTACAACTCAAAAATTAATCATAATAAAAAAAACTAAATAACAACAAAGGAACTAAACTACAGCAATTGTTGAAAATGTCCTCCCCCAACCCTTATACAAGCTTCTGTTCTTGTTCTCATAGACGATCGAACTCTTTCAAACACTCCTGGAGTATTCCTAATTGTATCAAACGCGCCTATTATACGATTTCTCAGTTCGTCTACGGTATTCACTGGCGTTATGTACACTAGAGATTTCAGATGGCCCCATAGAAAGAAATCTAAACTATTTAAATCTGGGGATCTGGCGGGCCATGGCTGATGTCCACCTCGTCCAATCCACCTGTTTACATAATTTTCGTTCAAATACTCTCTAGCCAAAAGTGAAAAATGAGCAGGAGCACCGTCGTGCATGAACCACATTTCACGTCGCATCATAAGAGGTATATCATCCAATAACAAGGGCAAATCGTTCTCTATAAAAATGTCTGTATGATTGACCAGTAAGTCGCCCTGGCAAGAAGAAAGGACCAATCAAATAATCGCCAATATTACCACCCCACACATTTAATGAAAATTCCTCTTGAAAATAAGCTGCAATTTCATGTGGATTCTCCTCAGCCCATATGTGTTCATTATGAAAATTTATGATTGAAGTCCTTGAGAAACAGGCTTCATCGGTGAATAGGATTTGGCAATCAAAATGAGGATTGTTCAATAGTCTGTTGAGGTACCACTGACAAAAAATAATTCTTGGATGACAATCTCGAGGCAATAGCTCCTGCACCCTCTGAATGTGATAAGGATAGAGCAAAGAATCCTCAAGATCCGCCAAACAACTTGATGACTTGTATTTAAGGTAATACTAATTTTTCTTGTACTGGTTCCTGGATGTTCTTCTATTTCGTTCAGCACTGCCTCTTCGAGTCGTGGTGTTCTCACACTTCGTGGTCTACCTGCATTAATATTTTTCGCAGAAAAAGATCCAGTTTCTGAAAGACTCCTGTGAATATTAGAGAACATCCGATGACCAGGCATCACTCTATTGGGATAGCGTTCCATGTAAAGACGCTTAGCTTCTCTTGAATTACCACTTGCAAGACCATATATGAAATGCATTTGAGCCATTTCGGAATTCGTAAAATTCGGCATGTTTTGATATTAAAATGCAACATCTTTAATTTGATGTGTCAAAACTAACAATAAATTTATTCATTCACCACTGCCTACTAGGTAGGTAACTAGATTTCTATGACAATTCGGAATTTTCTGAGGATTTCAAGAGAATCATTCAAAATTTTTTTCTCGAAACCGGTAGTAGATACGACAAAACTACAAGAGAACATAAAGTTCGGTATAACAACATAGCTTTTCTTTACAATTTTTGAAAGTACCAGTGGCTCACCAAAAAAAAAAGTTCTGAAGGACAACAGTGGACAGTGTTCCCGAAAAAATATCACCCTGTAGATTTGCAATCGAAATTGGCATGTCACAAGGTGTAAACTCTTAATTGTAATATCTATGCCAAATTTCATTTGAATATCTTGTGAAGTGCAGATACTATGAGAAAAAAACTTGAAAAAAATTGAAACTTTAACACTCTGTATCTTGAAAACGAAACGTTTGCGGACCCATGTTTATGGGACTTTTTCTTCCTAAAACTACTCAAGGAATCTCCCCTTTTCGTTTGTACCTCCAATTTAGGAACACCCTGTATATACAGGCTTCGTAGAAGGTTCGCCAAACTTGGAGGGCAGATATGTGGGCTCATGTGCTATATTATGTACCCCATATAACATCTAGATATCTTACGGTTTTTTTTTTATTTCTTCTCAGATTTTTACATTTGAACCTTTGTAACTTTTTTATTTTTCACTGCATCTTCACCAAATAAACAAAATTCTAATCTATGATGTTTGTTTGCTCATCTGCATTTGATATTTGACACGAATAATTGGTTGAAAAAATTATATGAGTCCACAAATGGCGAGGTTCTATTAAAAAGTGATTACGTGAAACACTTTATCACATTACAAAAAAAAATAGAAGTACATCGAAAACTTCGAATGCTTACAAAAACTTCTCTACTTCAACCCCTCTCCAACGATATATCACACGCATTGGAAAGTAATCAGTATCATAATAAAATTTGAGATTGTAACTTACAAGGTTAGAATTACAAAAAATATATATCAAGTTGCAATAATTTTGTATAAAATTTGTTCAAACCGGCTTCTACAGCTACGGATGCAATCGCGACACCTTTTTCTGACTCATACAGTGGTAGTCTGTAGTCGCATCTCATCCCAGCTTATTTCAAAAGCAATATTTATTCTTTCTCTTAACTGCTCTTTCGTTTCTATTTCTCTCTCATAAACGAGTTGACCCGTCCACATACAAAAAAATCAATGGGAATGTAATCTTCAGGAGCTCTCTGACAGTTCGCCTATAATGTATTAGACAGCCAACTTTTTTGAATATTATTGGCCATCTATTAAGATCAATAAATTGTTCATTAAAAATTCGTCATTTACGAGATAGAAATAGACACCAAGGGAAATAATCAATGTTGCGTTCCAAACAATGCGGGATGATTGATTTTATTAGATGAAATCCCATTGGAAGACAGACCAATAAAATTGGTCAAGAAACTCAAAATTGTATTAGATTATAGTAATGTTTGTAAATTAACGAAATGTCACAACAAAACTGATAAATGAAATTAGAAAAATAGTAATTTTGCATTTGTTTCAAATATCTCAGTTGGAAAATTATGTTAAAATATGACTATATATAGAGTATGAACGTAAGAACATCTACTTTGAAATGTATCTTGATTGTGAATGTATTATTTTTTTCAGCCATAACGAGTGGTGTGTTCGTACCGCCTCGACATGGGCAGAAGAAAATTCATTTGCTTGGGTCTGACCATTGCACATGGGGGCCCACTCACTGGTGTAGAAATCTCACGTAAGTAATATATTAATATTTGAAACTGAGGACGTTATTCCGGTGTCATCTTTTCGTCAAAATCAGAGACAGTAAGGGCAAAGTCGATGATAGTTATGGAATCCATCTGGAACCGCTGGAGAACAATGTGCTACGTAACATTTTCTTCGTTATTTTTTGAAAAAATATATAAACTTCATTTAAAGTAACGATTAAAGTTCAGGGAAATTTGGCAAAATGCATTTCATAAGCATAAATGTCCTGATTCTGGAATATTATTCGTATACATCAGCCTACGGTTTGCTGCAATGCTCACACATTCGGTAGTCTGCATATTGCGTAATACATATTAACTGCTTTATTTGTAAATAATAACCGATAAGGTTTACTTAACAGATATGTCGATACCATTGGCAATGAGAAATTTTACTTAAATATGTGATAAGAAAAATATTTCATTTCTAATTCAGTTATGTGTTCGTTATTAATACATTATTTATTACACTTTTTTGATTAGCCTGTTGACAGATTGATTCATTAATATTCAAAACATTGTTTAATGTCACAACCTAATTAAATAGTGATAATTTGGCATGGTCATTACAGCATATTGCCATAAAAATATCAGTCTTTTACAATGAAAATAAATTCTTTAAATTCGATAAATAACCTAGTTTAATAGTATTTGTAGTAGATAAATTGAAAAGTTCTTAACGCATATATATATATATATATATATATATATATATATATATATATATATATATATATATACAGGATGTAAACGGTTTGAGTGCAAAGATTTTGAAGAACAATACTTCAGGCAAAAACAAATCAATAAGCTTTATAACATTTTCTAAAATAAACTATAGTTTTGCCAAAAAGAACACATAAAGTTAGATTTTATGTAGCCCTTGCTACAGTAAATAATACAATAATTTCGATTTCAAAATGTCGGTAAATCTAAATATGTAAATACTCAATAGCTTATACATCTTTAATAGCCACATTAAAAATGAAAATTGATTATTTAAACTCGAAATATGCTTTTATAATTTAGTGTAAGTTTCTCCGAATAGATATAGCAACGTGGCATACAGACCAACTTATTTACTACATTTTTTACTTTAACGACGACTGAGAGTTACGATTGTTTTTTGCGATTTCGATTCTTGTAAATAAGAATAGATAAACGGTAAAGTGATTTGAATGATATCTATCTGATGTAGACTTCGTGGTTTGCTTTCCATTTAATATATTTTTTAAATAAATAAAATCGGTTGTGATTACTGTGTTAGTTCGAAAATTAAGAATAGTGCGACAGTATTTATTTGTGATAGATAATGGCCGATTATACAATTAGGGAAAGACATGACATGCTCTTAATTTATGGGGAAAGCAGACGTAATTGCAGAATAGCAAGAATGTTATACAGGGAAAGATTTCCAAACAGACGCCTGCCCAATGCTAGGACATTCGTAGCTGTTTCGCAGAGGCTTCAGGAAACAGGTAGTGTAATACCACAAATAAACAATCCCGGACCACAGCAACATAATCGTATCTTAGCTGCTGAGGATCAAATACTAGACCTTATCGACATCAACCCATATCGTAGCACACAGAGTATTGGAAGTGAGCTGCAAATTTCTCACACTGTTGTTCATAGAACATTACGGGAACAATTGCTCTATCCATATCACATGCAGCGGGGACAAGGGCTTTCAATTGATGATTTTCAACCAAGACTCAATTTCTGTCGTTGGTTCCTCAGAAAACATCGACAATTTCCTAATTTTGTGAACAATATTTTAACAACAGATGAAGCAAGTTTTAATAGGAATGGTATAATAAATTTTCATAATACGCATTCGTGGTCTGAGGTAAATCCGCACGAAATACGCCAGTCAGTATTTCAACACCAATTCTCAGTTAACGTGTGGGCTGGAATAGTTGGTGAATACTTGGTTGGGCCATTTATACTGCATGCACGTTTGACAGGTGAGAATTACCTTTATTTTTTGAACAACACGCTACCAGATTTGTTAGATGAAGTGAACCTACAAACACGTTCCATTATGTGGTACTTACATGACGGAGCACCTGCCCACGCAAGTCATCTAGTTGTCGACTTCTTCAATAGAACATTTCCCCATCGTTGGATTGGTCGAAACGGACATATACGTTGGCCAGCAAGATCTCCTGATCTCAATCCTTTAGATTTCTACTTATGGGGACACATGAAAAGTAAGGTTTACACGACTCCAATTATTGACGAGAATGACCTTAGACAACGCATTTTTGACGCTGCTGACGAAATCCGAAATATTCCAGGAATTTTTTCTCGCATACGTGAAAATTGGATTAAACGGTGTCGTGCTTGTGTCGATAGTAATGGTGGGCATGTTGAACATTCGCTGTGAATAATCCGTTGTTTCAACTCAGTTCTATCATTATAATAAATTCGGTAAGTAGGATTACATATTTACTTGTCTAATATAAATAATATTAATTAAATCAGTAATAATGACTCTTCGAATAATTTAACTGGTAAAAAACTACATATACAGATCTCTTGAGTTGCATATCATACCTATTTACCCAATTTTGTATAATTGCATCAAAGAAACCGCCAAATACAAATTCTAATTGCAATACCTTGTATTAAAAACGTAAATATTTTCAACAAAATATTTCATACATTTTTATTTAATTCTAAGGTCAATATCATCAGTCAATACAAAAACACAGGTGTTTATTTTTTTGTCGGCGTAGTCATTCCTTTATTATTTTGTATATATATATATATATATATATATATATATATATATATATACAGGGTGTAAATAATTTGAGTGCATATATTTTAGGTGGAGGTAGTATACACCAAATTAAACAAAAAGCTCTTATACCACTATGGTCAGTAGGCGTTAATAACCAAGAAAATCCCTAAAACATATTAAGTAAATTATTGTCAATCCGGCAACGTCGCTCGCGTTCGAAGCAGATTCACTCTTAGCGCGAATAATAAAGGAATGACTACGCCGACAAAAAAAGTAAACACCTGTGTTTTTGTATTGACTGATGATATTGACCTTAGAATTAAATAAAAATGTATGAAATATTTTGTTGAAAATATTTACGTTTTTAATACAACGTATTGCAATTAGAATTTGTATTTGCCGGTTTCTTTTATGCAATTATACAAAATTGGGTAAATAGGTATGATATACAACTCAAGAGATCTGTATATGTAGTTTTTTACCATTTAAATTATCCGAAGAGTCATTATTACTGATTTAATTAATATTATTTATATTAGACAAGTAAATATGTAATCCTACTTACCGAATTTATTATAATGATAGAACTGAGTTGAAACAACGGATTATTCACAGCAAATGTTCAAAATGCCCACCATTACTATCGACACAAGCACGAAACCGTTTAATCCAATTTTCACGTATGCGAGGAAAAATTCCTGGAATATTTCGGATTTCGTCAGCAGCCTCAAAAATGCGTTGTCCAAGGTCATTCTCGTCAATAACTGGAGTCGTGTAAACCTTACTTTTCATGTGTCCCCATAAGTAGAAATCTAAAGGATTGAGGTCAGGAGATCTTGCTGGCCAACGTATATGTCCGTTTCGACCAATCCAACGACGGGGAAATGTTCTATTTAAGAAGTCGACAACTAGATGACTTGCGTGGGCAGGTGCTCCGTCATGTAAGTACCACATATTGGAACGTGTTTGTAGGTTCACTTCATCTAACAAATCTGGTAACGTGTTGTTCAAAAAATAAAGGTAATTCTCACCTGTCAAACGTGCAGGCAGTATAAATGGCCCAACCAAGTATTCACCAACTATTCCAGCCCACACGTTAACTGAGAATTGGTGTTGAAATACTGACTGGCGTATTTCGTGCGGATTTACCTCAGACCACGAATGCGTATTATGAAAATTTATTATACCATTCCTATTAAAACTTGCTTCATCTGTTGTTAAAATATTGTTCACAAAATTAGGAAATTGTCGATGTTTTCTGAGGAACCAACGACAGAAATTGAGTCTTGGTTGAAAATCATCAATTGAAAGCCCTTGAACGCGCTGCATGTGATATGGATAGAGCAATTGTTCCCTTAATGTTCTATGAACAACAGTGTGAGAAATTTGCAGCTCACTTCCAATACTCCGTGTGCTACGATATGGGTTGATGTCGATAAGGTCTAGTATTTGATCCTCAGCAGCTAAGATACGATTATGTCGCTGTGGTCCGGGATTGTTTATTTGTGGTATTACACTACCTGTTTCCAGAAGCCTCTGCGAAACAGCTACGAATGTCCTAGCATTGGGCAGGCGTCTGTTTGGAAACCTTTCCCTGTATAACATTCTTGCTATTCTGCAATTACGTCTGCTTTCCCCATAAATTAAGAGCATGTCATGTCTTTCCCTAATTGTATAATCGGCCATTATCTATCACAAATAAATACTGTCGCACTATTCTTAATTTTCGAACTTACACAGTAATCACAACCGATTTTATTTATTTAAAAAATATATTAAATGGAAAGCAAACCACGAAGTCTACATCAAATAGATATCATTCAAATCACTTTACCGTTTATCTATTCTTATTTACAAGAATCGAAATCGCAAAAAACAATCGTAACTCTCAGTCGTCGTTAAAGTAAAAAATGTAGTAAATAAGTTGGTCTGTATGCCACGTTGCCATATCTATTCGGAGAAACTTGCACTAAATTATAAAAGCATATTTCGAGTTTAAATAATCAATTTTCATTTTTAATGTGGCTATTAAAGATGTATAAGCTGTTGAGTATTTACATATTTAGATTTACCGACATTTTGACATCGAAATTATTGTATTATTCACTGTAGCAAGGGCTACATAAAATCTAACTTTATGTGTTCTTTTTGTCAAAACTATAGTTTATTTTAGAAAATGTTATAAAGCTTTTTGATTTGTTTTTGCCTGAAGTATTGTTCTTCAAAATCTTTGCACTCAAACCGTTTACACCCTATATATATATATACATATATATATATATATATATATATATATATATATATATATATATATATATATATATATGTAAAAAAGGTTTCGGGAAGCAGCCTTTTATGAGCGATTTTATAAAGAAGTGAAATACACTTTTACTTTGCGAAAGCTCTAGAAATACTTTAATTTCTTCGTCAGTTTTTTGGCTACAAACAAAATTTATAATTATAATATATGAGATAATTTTTTAAATACTTATAGTAAATTGTGATTGTAATTTGAAAAAGTGCACAAACATAGGAATTATGAAATTAATAAATTAGATGTAACAAAATTTTTTTGTGACATTGAGAGCAAAACTGGAAATGAAGTTATAATCAAAAATAACATTACTATGGTGAGTAGAATAATGTATTGTTACCATGTAACTTAATTGTTGAATACTGAAAATGAATTTTTCTTGTCGATGTCTAAAAGATTGTAATAAATGTTATTCAAATTTTGGATATCTGTTTTTTCATTAATATTATTCGGATAATAGTTAATAAATACCATCTCTAAAAAATTTCTTTTGTAATAATTTTATTCACATGCCAGAACTAAAGCGTTGTTAAAATTTATAGTGTGTGAATTTTGAATACAATGAGTGGCAATAGCACAACTTTATTTTCCTAATCTGATATCGCTTTTATGTGAGATCATTCTATTTTTTAGAGTTCTTCAGGTTTGTCCAATATACGTTGCATCACAATTAATACAATCTATTTTATATACAATAGGTATTAGATTTCAATTCTTTTGGTATCTTTTGTTTTGCTAAAAAGATGATTTACTGTCTTGATTGACTTATAAGTTATTAAAATACTAGATTCGTTTTTTTTAAATATTACTGATTTTAGATGATAGATCTTTATTATGTGGAATTGAAATATGATGAAGATTGGCGTTGTTATTGGAATTGTTGCTTAGAATTGAGTTATCTCTTTCTCTGTAATTAGTATTGTTATATAAAATTTTGTTAATAAATTGAGGAGGGTAGGAATTATTTAAAAAGATGTTATATAATAATGTTAAGTTTCTATTAATAAAAGTTTGATGAGTAATTTTGCAAATTCTTTGTTTCATAGTTTCAAATAAGTTATATTTGATTTTCATTGGTTGATGAGAATAATAATTTAAATATCTACCAGAACTTGTTGGTTTGATGTACCAGTCTAATTTAATTATATTGTTACTATCTCGAATAATTTTAGTGTCTAGGAATGGAATACTAGATTCAGCATCCTCTTCTTGTAATGTAAATTGGATATGGTTATTATAGTTGTTAAATACTTGCAAAAGCTCATTACATTACATTATCCAATGGGGATGGCACATATAATATCATCAACGTATTTTTTGAAAAATGGTATATTAAAAGACAATTTAGAGAGACAGTCATTAATGAGATCATTCATAATATATTGAGAAATTATTGGAGACAGATTTGATCCCATAGGAGATCCGAAAATTTGTTGGTAGTATATGTTATCAAATATAAAAATAATTTGAATCAAAAACAAATCTTATAAGTTCAAGAAATTTGGTTTATTAATATTTGTGTGTTGAGCAATTGAATTCCAGTGTGTATGAATGCTGTTTTCAACTAATTTTATTGGAATGTTAGTGTACATTGATACAACCTCAAGACTCACAACTAAGTAGTGATCGGGCAATTGGTAATTGTTGTATGTAGATGCAAAGGAAAATGAATCGTAAATATAATAAGGATTATTTTTATCATAAGATTTTTGAAGAATATCTACCAAAAGACTCGCAATTCCTGAATTAGGAGAATTAATAGATGATATAATTGGTCTCACTGCTAGAGTTGGACATGTGGAATTATATATATTATACTGTTTTGCTTCACTCTGTGCTAGTAAATTATTGTTTTTTAATTGAGAAATCAGACTTCCTGCTTTTTGTTGGATGGTAGAAGTTGGATCTCTATTAACTTTGCGATAATATTTTATATCTTCTAGTAAATCCTTGGAAATTTTAATATAATCATTTTTATGAATAGCTGTTGTGACATTGCCTTGGTCTGACTTTATAATTAAAATTTCAGGATGGTTTAGAGATTGTTTAATTTTATTCAATAAACGGGTATTTATACATACACAGCAAATGTTCCACATCTTTTCCAGTACATTGTTTTTTAATTTCTTATCGTAGTTTCATTTCTACTTGCACCGATTTAAATAAGATTTGTTTTATTTCAATGTATGTCAAAGTTTGTGGTTTGTTGAAACTTCAAACTTGAGTGTTTTTTTATCTTACTTCTTAATTAATTTTATTTGTCGTAATGGAGTTTGCAGTTAATGAGTATGTCGCCATGTATTGGACGCATAGTTGTATTATTGTGTTAAAAGTTAGTATGTCAGTAGCAAACCAAATAAGCTAACATTTAATTGTGTGTTTGTTGTAAGGAGTCTTATCTAGTGTCTATCTTGTTGTAAAGTTATAAGTTACAGTAAATTTCTTATTATCAAAAAATATTTAGGGGCAAAGCTCGCTGTTAGAAAAGATGCATTTTTTGTGTATTCAATACATAGTTAAATATTAACTACTGGTATGGAGCTGTGTATCTCTAATTCAAATTTTACGTATTTATTTGAAAAAATTAACTGAGAAGTTTTCTCGGGATTCAGTTTTGTTTATTATGAAGTAGGTAAATTTTTTGCATTTAATATTAACCACTAGAACATATTTGACATTAAATTAAAAAGTGTCAATTTATCTTCGAACAGCTGTTTATGATAAACTCCTTAAATTTATTCTTTCCGTTACATGTGCTTTTTGTTTATAGGCCGTTAACAATGTTCCTAGTTTAGTTATTCTAAGAAACACTGTAGTAGTAGTAGTTTGCATTGATCTAGGACCAGTTAATAACAAATACTAACGATAAAAAGCTTACTAACGTCATTTAGGTTTTCCCCATTGTTACTTTTCACATTTTTTAAATCATTAATTAAAAGTCAATATTTCAATTGTTTGATTTGCCTTGTGGATAAATCTATTGCCGTGATTCAGAACAGTTACTACTTCAACTTGATGGTTCCATATTTAACAATAATTTTGTTTGTTAGTAAAATATTAAGTATTGGTATGGAATTGTGTTCGCCTAATATAAATTTCATCAACTACTTTATTTGTAGTAAAAACTGAGAGGTTTTCTTGGAATTGATCTTTGTTTATGAATAAATCATGCAGCAAAATTTTAAAATTTTTAGTGTTTATTCAGGTATCTTACCATGTTTGCCAATTAAAGCGTCATTCAAACGCATCTTATATATTACTAGTTCAAACTTTATATTACTTATTTGCATATTAGCCACTAGATTATATTTGAAATTAATTCAAAAGCTCGCAATTTATCTTTAAACAACTATTTTTGTTATTCTTCTATGAAACAACACACCTTGGAATTACATCACTCAGTTATAAGTGCTTTTTCGAAATGCAAATCTTGTTTAATTAATAATTAATAATATTTCAAATTTTGGTATTCTGAGAAACACTGTAATATAATATATACGTTACGTTTTTTTATTGAGTTTTTCTGCATAGTTTCATAGGCGTAATTCGTAGGGGAAATACCCCTAAACTTGAAAGTCCGTATATTTCAAAAAGCCAAACGTTTCAAGGTCTAAATCAGACCCCGTTTTCACTGGTATTAACACAAATGATCAAGAAATGTAAAAAAATACTCAATTAGGAAATCAAACTCATTTCAAAAAGTGTTTAAAAATATCGATTAACGTGAAAAAAATTTTCAATTTTGCGAAAACGGCGTCTATCCTGTCACCGACTACTGGCCTCACAAGAAAATTCATTGACAATACATGTCAAGGTCTAAACTGCTATTCGGTGCGATTTTACATAGGGTGTAATAATAATTAATTTAACTAAACATATTTTTGGCTTATTAAGTGAACGCGTACTAAGTTCATTACACAGGGTGTAATAATAATTTAACTACACATATTTTAGGCTTATTAAGTGAAGGCGTCCTAAGTTCATTTTGTTCGTATAAATGTTACCTGTCAATTTAAAGGAAAATGTATCATTCTGTAATGATGGGGCTTCCAATATTACCTGGTTTCCGTGTATTAAGGTTATACTTAATACAAAATATACAATGAAGAATAAAAACAACCCGAGTAAAAAACATAGCCATACAAAATATTAAAAAATAACTAACCTTTTATTTTTTATATTTTTTTACTTTGTATGTAGGAACCTAACAACAATGAATGTGCTATTTATTGTCTAGTGTTATGTTTTGTTCATTATTTTCAACATTTTAGTTCTACTTGTAAATTGAAATATCACTAACTTCTGAACTTTAATAAAAAATATATTTATTGATAAATTTTATTATATATTAACTAAACAAACATTTTATTAAATATTTTGATTTATTACTCAATTCTGAGGTATCTGGTTGTCCAGCAATCGAAGGGTGCCCAGAACTACATTCATGTTCCACACATATTCTGTTGGTGTGAAAAAATGTTATAATGAAACTTAGAACTTTGAAATTTCGAATTTTTGTATTTTTTGATATTTTATTTACACATTTGTTTTCAGGTTTGTTTTTCTTATAAATAAATTACGATTTTCTACTTGCAAATGAGTTACACCAACGGAAAGGTCACACAGCATTTAACACTAATTTAGTTTCTTTTTATTTCATTAGCATGTTGTTAGAGAATGAATAGAAGGAAATTATAATTAACGAAAGAACAAATCATGAATTTTACAATTATATAAAACTAAATCTTTGCTTTGTTACTTAAGTATGTTCGGTTTATTTTATACTCCCCTAAATTGACTTGTCAAATATCGTATACCTAAATTACTCGTATTTTTACAATTTGCCAAAATAAGAAATTATTTTAACTAATATTGCAATATATCATAACATTATTGATCCAGCTCAGGTAATTCGTTGGATGTGTCCATATAGTCCCCTAATATTTTGATAGCAAGTTTATCTGTAAGTGATATCATTAAGTCCTCTAAACGCCTTAAAGATAGTCTGACATCTGATTTCTAGCTTCTTGGTTACAGATTGCTCGACCTTTATACCTTTATACTCAATATTCAACTTATTCCTAAAAACTGGGATATTTCCTGAGTGCTGGAAACTGTCGAAAATTTGTCCCGTGTACAAATCTGGTAACAAAGATATCATAACAAATTATAGACCTATCGCCATTATTCCTAACTTTGCTAGAGTAGTCCATTTATGATCAGATTTTTCCTATTGTCGGAACACACATATCGCCTGACCAACCCGGTTTTAAGAAAAATTGATCCACATTCACTAACTTATCGATTTTCACCCAGTTAACAGCTGCAGCCAGTGACTTCAAAAGTCAAGTAGACGTGGTCTATACCGATTTTACCAAGGCTTTCGATAAACTTCATCACCCCACACTAATTAAAAAATATCGGTCTATGGTTTCAGTAACTCGCTGGTTAATCTATTTAAATCCTACTTAAGTAACCGCCATCAATTTGTTAGCCATAACGGCTTTAAATTAAAGATATTTACTGTCCGTTCAGGAGTACTCCAATGTTCCAATCTCGGCCCGCTATTGTTTATGATACTCATTAACGATTTATCAAGTATACTGACATCTGAAACTCTTCTTATCTTAAAGTTGAGGGCATCAACGATAGCTTATAGCTACAACATGACCTGCATCAATTAGCTCACGTTATAGTGTACCAAAAACAAACTCTTTTGGAACATCGCGAAATGCAAAGTATGTTTTTATACTTTAAAGAGGAAACCAATACTGTTCGATTATTAGTTTAATAATCAGACTATTGAGCGATGTACTATCATAAAGGAACTATTTGTATATTTCGATCACAAATTCTCATTCTCTGAAAATATTTCCATAGTTTGCAAATCGGCACTGCGATCGATTGGTTTTATTTTGAGAAACTGCAGAGCTTTCATAACATATCCGCGCTGAAATCTTTATATACATGCTAGTGCGCTCAAAGTTAGATTATTGCAATCTTATCTGGCATCCTGTCTACAAGATTCATCATAAGCTTCTGGAAGCAGTGCAAAGAAAATTCCTAAAATTTCTCGCTTTTCGTGTCGACGGCTCATATCCTGTCAGAGGGTACCACCACAATTTACTACTTGACAGATTTGAGATGAGGTCTTCATGCATAGGAATATACTTATCCTTTCATTTCTTTACAAATTGTTTCACAATAGAATTGACTCACCTGTTCTTCTGTCAATGATCCCAATACATTCGCCAAGACTTAATTCAAGAAATAACGCCTATTTTTTCTTTGCTCATACAAATGTGCTTATAAATAAAATCACCATTATTCATCATGTGTAGAAATTCTAACAGCATAATCTAGTAACTGTGATATTAATTTTGACAATTTTGAAAGAATCACTGAAGCATATTTACAACTAATGGCAGGTCAACTCTCTTTCAGTTACTAGCAAAATTCTCTTGTCAATTGTCTCTATTTATTATTTGTCCTCCGTTTTCTTTTTTTGAATATTTAAGATACCGTAGATTATCTGTAACTCTTTTTTATTATTTTTATTTTAATTGTCCTGTAATTGGATTTATATCTGTTGGGCAATAACTGAACTAAACTAATGCCATTACTAGAAGAATAGATATATTTTTACGGATAAATATGAAATGATCGGAAATAAATTAGTTTCAAAAATTGTACTCGTTCAAACGTAAATATTTGGATATGTAGATAGTACATCGTTGTCATTTATATAAATAAATTTGACTATCTGCCAAAAATATAATTAATGTCGTCCTCTCTTGGTGAACGATTTTTATGTTTTTTAGGGCTTGGATCGCATTCTAATCCGATTCTGGGAAATAGCTGACCTGCTGTTACATTTCAACTGATTTCTTTAATTTGTGGAAGTAACAAACACTACCTGGACTTTTTCCAAAAAAATGTATTGGCAAACATTGTACCAATTTAAAATTTAGTCGCAATTTCTGTGTTCTGTATTTTTTAAAGAGATGGCTCGTGCAAAATAAATTTGAAAACAATTGTCAAAACTAAATTGGCAACATTTATATATACAACAACAGCAATTTTCTTAACTGTGGTGTTATTTCCCAAGAAGTACTTAAACATTTATATAATTTAAAACTTTTAAAGTGTTGTGACACATAAACAGACATTGTTTTATAGCCTAACACAAATCCTCCTTTATGTGCCACACTCAAGTCGTTCTGATAACTAAGTTGTTGAATGGGTTCCACAGTTTTTCAATTAACATTACCAACATCTAGACTATAACTGTAAAGAAAATGCAAATTTTTCAGAAAAGTTTTCTTCATATAAAAGTTAGAACAAACAAGATCGGGATTACCACTAGATTGTCTATTTAGACAATCGATTTTCGAGCCATGAATTGTATAAGTTTACACAGATATTAAGTATTAGAAATAATTAATATAAAAACGTAGTGACATATTTAATTAAAATAAAACATTAAAAAAAATACATTCCACCATAATACACAACTAGATTTCAGATATATGACAACATAAAACTCCCCATAATATCCAAAACCGTAGGACACAGAAAATTTTGTATGTTGATTCTAAATTGTACCGTTTATTACCATATGATTTACAAAGTAAAATTCTGTTAATGATATTCAACAAGTGGTTATTAAAGTGACTAATACAGAACTCACCGAAGTTCTTGTGAAATGCCCTTGTGTGTAAATTGATAGTATATTTCCCTTAACAAGAAATCTGAACTTTACAAAAACGTTTTATTTCTTACTTATTTTTCACATTATGTCTTAATATTTATATTTCAAAGCAAGCTGAATATATTTCTTTGTCATATATTTTATAGTTATGTTATTTAAAATTCAATGCAATGTTTGGTTGTGCACACTTAAAGTAAATTTCTGTTTAAAATTTTTAAATCATATTTGTAATATATAATAAATTTATTTCTGAATTTGAATAATATATAGGACCCACGTCAACGATGTTGATAGTTCACGGACGAGAAGCGATGACTATCGTGATACGATAACCATGTTGACCCAAGTTCGAATCTCATCCACTGATTAGTTTTTTTTCCTTTTTGTACTTTTACAGTTATATATATTTTATGTGATTACTCAATTTACTTTTTCTTTATGTTTACTCGTCCTCCAATGCTCACAATATCGCGATATTTCACATGGTCTTGCTTTGTCAGTTCAGATAAAACATCAATCAGCAATCGATTTCATTGGTTAGTAAAATTTTGTGACAAGGAAGATGTTACCAATTTTGAAAAGAATATCAGCCATCATTGTATAACTATATTAATATTTATTGTAGGAGGTTTACCTTTTGTGTTACAGTTAGTACCGTTGAGGTTCTATGTATATTGGGATTTTTATGATGCATTATTAAAATAAAAGTAAAGGAAACAGTTTTCAATTATATATATTTCGCCTATTTGAGGCTTCATCAAAAGTTTTTATAATATTAACTTTTCGAGATTTTTCAATCTATTGAACAAGACAATATTGTTTCTAGTGGAGAACCTACGAATTTTTTTGGAGATTTCTATCCTAGGAATCAGAAGGAAACGGCGATACACACAGTAAGACTTCCAATTTGAAGTCTCTGTGAGCTAAATTTCGCCTTAAAATATTAAGATTTTTATTTTTTCTGCGTCTTTTGGGAAGAACACCACATAAATTCGAAAGTCTAAATCAGACCCCGTTATCAAGGCTAATTAACATAATACAAATGAACAAGGTTGTAATGAGAAATTTAGTAAATCACAATTTGATGAATACTCACACTTGAAATAGATGATACGACACCTTATGGTCATGGAGATAAATTTATACAAACTATTTGCAAATGCAGTTACTGTAAGTTACAATTATAGTATTGTATGTTAGTCATGTTAAAAAATGTATCAATAATGTTAAGAAAGTGACAAGTTTTGTTACATTTGTGATCAAATTGATACAAAAACTATTACAATGAAAACTAAAATAATGTTTAGTATCCTGAAGAACGGGCACTGGCAAAATCTCACCGAACCTCATTTAACGGAAGGGAACTCAAGTCAATTTTTTAATTATTATTGCATATAGAGGAGCACATCATCACTGTTGCTTTTTTAATAGTGCAAATCAATTGCGGGCATAGACAATATTAAATATTATGTATGCCCAAGTGCGACCCACTTCATTCGGGGAGTTATTAACGCTTAAGTGAAGAAAATATATGACCACTTAAAATAAATGTGGACGATCCCTTACCACTTGTATATACAAAATTCTGATTTTTTTTTTGTGAATTGGTCTCTAATCTATATATAAATAGGCAAAGACAATACGGTTAGGTACCATTTTCTCATCTGTCACTCAACCGATTTGCTTTATTTTTGTTTTGTTTAGTAGCTACAGATGACCTTCAGTGCAGAATGCTAAAATTAATTTATAATATTGGTTCAATAATTAAATAATAAAATAATAAAAAAATCATTATTTACATAGTGTCAATGCCAAACAGTGCCGTCAGATTGCTTCTAGAGAAAATCATAAGGTAGGTTGACTCCAATGTGAAAGACAAACTAAATTAAATGTAATACTAAAAGTTTTGGCCCTTCGCTAAAGTTAGCCTACATAGTTATGCTATTGAAATAAACCAACGAAAAATTATAATACATAATAATCGCCGTTATTGGGCGCTGACAAGTTTGCAGTTTGCAACTTTCTTTGCATTGTAAATATGGTTTGTTAACTAAAATCAGAATTATGGTGCACCTCATCAATTTATTTCTGTTATCTTCTTTATTTTAACCTTATACTTTTAATTTAGAGTTTTTTATTTTTGTCGTGCAACTTTCATATAAGTTTAACTAAGATTACAGAAAATTGTGAAATTATGCACAAATTCACGATAAATAGGGAGATCTGACAACACTAAATGCTTAGCCATTTGCCGGAAATATGATTTAAATTTTGACATTTCATTACTTTTTTAGCGATTAAGTTGAAAGTTTTCAATTCATTAAGACAAGATTTCAAAGTATTTTCAAGGTTTCAATTTCAATTCAAAGAAAAAAAATTTCAAAAAATATCTGTATTTAACTACTATTAATTAACAGTATATGATTCGTATTTCTTTATATTTTCTACATAAAAGAGACGTTGTCATGGGTTCGGTGCTACGTTGGTAAGTAAATTTTTTATATTGAAAATCATACTGAAAATTAGTGTTTTCTGACAATGTGGGTATCTTATAGTTAATTAGTTTTACATTACATGGTCCCATTGCTGCAAAGTTCTGACTGTTAAAAACATTTTAAAGATTTGTTTGCATATATCCGGTTAAGTTATTATTTATTCTAGAGTAAAATGCATATTTTTTACATACATATTACCTTTGAAATCGTACACTGCTGGCTTTAAAATTTACACCCTAAATGTTCAAAAAATTTAAAATCCAAAACGCTCTACATGACAACAGAAACCACTGCGTAATTATATATGCGAGGTTGGTTTTCAAATGATAAACACGGCAGTGGCTGGGTAACACTCTTTCAGACCAAGTGATGACCATCTTTTACTATCTTTGGAGTTGCTTATAGTTCAATAGGAAAATATGTAGTGTTGTAAATTATAGATTAGTGTTGATTTTTCGGACAAGTAGTACTAACTTTCGTAGAAAATAATATTTGTAATTTTTTGTTGTGATTAAAATTCTGTCATAAATATAATACACAATATTCCGAAGGTGTTGTGCAACAAATCATCAATCAGCGGATAATGGAAATGTCATTAAATATTAGAGTTTTCATTGAGTTGTTTGTCTTCTCTATTTTTAAAATCGGAAACTTTTAGGTTAGAAAAAAAAATCCGCCGATAATTAGATCGAACATTTTGCATAGACATATTTATGTAAAAATAATCCTACAATTATATACATAAATAAAAAAATATTTCGTGAATTATTTCTATAAATGTAATCCAAATGAAATAATAGGGATAGCAAAGGCCTGGCCTACTTTTCTAATTTCGCCTCAACTCTATATCTTATACAGACAAAATAAGGTCAATAATGTTCAACTCATAATTTTAATGAATTAGGGTCGAATTTCGACCACTGGGCGACCACTAGTATTAAGAAATACTTTTATTACAGTACCCTTAAATTTTGTCGGAATTCACTGATCAGTTGAATAAAAAAATACCATTATGGAACTCTTAATTACGGCTTTGGCTTGTTAGGTACATTTTTTTAATATGTTTACAACACAAACGTTTTAAATATATCTACCATCAAAAGTAATGGATTTCATGGTGCAAATGTCATATGGTAACATTACGCTTGCCAGATTCGACATATTAAATGTAACCCTCATTGTTGTGCTCGAGCGTCGTTGGAACCTATTGGATATTGAAGATTAAATGATGCAGAGAAATTCTTTTACGGGTCGGAATAATGGGTACAGTACTCTCTTCGGGGTGTCATTCTTTTGTACGCAAGACAATATATATAATATATTCAATATCTCTGGCAGGTGAAGTTAACCTGAAAATTTCATCGTGACATTCTAACCTAGGAGTTACGGGTAACATCAATTAAATGGAACGGCTCCAGATTCGGAACCTCTATGTGCTAGTTTCCCAGAAAATCCTAGACGTCGGTCTTTACATCTCGCGTCTTCAAATGGGTACAGTCATTCAAACTTACAAAATGAAAACAGTCCAAAATGATTTTGCGACATTAGTCCCCCTACAAAACAATAACCGTTTAGTGAACGGTTCAGTTTTGTGTTCCAAGTGACACGGTGATTGATACGCAACCAGTTAATGTACGGTAATTTCGATCACCGGCTTCAGGGTAGAATCGGTGGTGCAGCCACCGACTGGTACATGCATCGAGTTGCGCAATAAACGGTTGATGTACCGATGCATTAACCAATTGCCGATCGGTCGACAATCGGTTGAAGGAACGAACCTTTAGTTAAAATGAATGTGACTTTGAACATCGGTATTAATACAAGATTTCTATTTATGTTTTGTATGTGAACTGTGACATGGGGGCCCCTCAAGGAAGTGTCCTACGTCCTCTAGTTTTTTTGTTATTTATAAATGACTTACTGGAATACATATCATGTAGGAAGGTTAACATGTTTGCTGATGACACGACCATAGTTATCTCCGCAAAAGATGAGAAACTCCTGGAGGAGAAAATTGATTTAACAATGATTTCAAATTGGTGTAAAAAGAACAACCTTATTATAAATCTGTCAAAGACTGTGGCAATGGAATTTAAGACAAAAATACGAAATCCGATAAACTTACATATTTTATTCAATAATATGAATTTGCCAGGTAGTCAGGTGTGGGGAAGTGCGCATGACTTATACAGAGTGCTGGTTATGCAACAAAGAATAATGAGATTAATTTTTTTAATTTATCATTCATGTAGAGAAGTCTTCAAAAAAGAAGGAATATTAACAGTTACAAGCATCTACATTTACAAACTTTTAGTGTATATTTATCAGATTCAAGATAAACTTGTATGGCATGACTCCTTTTACAGTTATCCGACGCGAAATTTCTGTATTGAAAAATACAATCATCAATTTATTAAGAAAAGTAGTCACTATCTGGGTTGAAGACTGTTTAACTCACTACCAGAAAATATAATTCTAAATTAAACTTTTTGTTCCATTGGAGAATTTGAAATCTACTAGGAAGAGGGTAAAATGTTTTTATTAGTAGCAATTGTTTGACTTAATATAGTTATATATTTAATTGTTTGCTGTAAATATGTATATCTTAATTGTGCTATACTCTTTTAAAGATCAATGTTAAATCTGATTGGTATTAATAAATGAATAGTTGTAATTCTTATTTTTGCTTTATTTTTACTTCATGTAACATTGGATTATACACCCAATTATTGACATATCTACTTTTGTACCAAAAAGATGTATAAATTGTCTATTGTTTATTGTCTATATATTATTTTCGTTTATTATCTCCTCAATCGATTAATTGTTTTTCATTTGATTGTAATTCGGTGAATAAAATAAATCGCCATTGTTGAAACTCTTCGTAATCGTTATTTCAATTCGGAGAACTAGCAAGCCATGAATTTTCCATAATTCAAAGTAAACATGTTCTCATATTGTTTGTTATTCTATTAAACGTGATTACAAAAACTATTATTATTACATATAACAAGCAATATACAAGCATTAAGTAAAGGTTAAGTTAGGTATAATATAATACACAGATCGATGTTTGGGGCAATTATTTTAGACTATACTGACAATTAGTGATCGCCCAAAGGGCGACGTTAGGAAGGTTCTTTTTGTCAGAGTATATGAAACAGTGGTGTTCTCTAGCGACAGGAAGTTTAACAGAGGTAGTTCAGCTATTATGGAAAAAATGGTGTCATCGTCAAAATCGGATATAATAATTTCTTAATATTGATAATTTTGCTCTAAAAAAGTTCTTCTGGTTTATTGAGATATTTACAACTAGATATTGCAATATTGTTTCTACGCCGCACAGTAAGGGCAATTACCATAAATGACTTCTCAACTAACTCTCGATGGTCGCTGGTTTACAATTTCACCATTCCACTACAAACTAAGTGTCTCCACCGCCGCAACTTTTGCGCGAGCCCAGTTACTGAAATAGCCCTTCGGAACATTATCGCGTACAATTCCAGCTTCGTTGCCATATCCCCCCTGCTTAGGTCCTCACGCTAATGCAGTTTTCCTTCTGCATAATCGCTGCCTTCTTTTTGATATAGCTTGTTTTTGGTTGGATTCGTTGTTAGTCTGTTTCTGACGGAGTTGTGTATTCGGGGGTTGTTGAGATTGATGAATTAATTAATTCACACCCACCAGCACCCAACCAATCACGACACAGCCCTCTCATCACTTAACATCCCTTTCTAATGAACCGATAATTATTGATAAAAGAAGCAGAAGAGTAGGCAGATTGCAGTGTTCGATCAAGACTCTGAAACTCTTTTTTATTTTTCTCTCTTGATAAGGCTCCGAAGCAGGAGTCGAAACGTCGAGTATTTATTAAATTTAGACGCGCTCATTGTATCACTTTTTATTAACGTTAGTTTAAAAAATTGTGTAAAACAGGTCTTTTCAATATTCAAACAAATTTCTTTGAAACAATTTCGTTCAGCTTTTTCTTCGGGATTTATTAGAACGCTTTACTTACTGATGATTTCATGGATGCATTTTATCAGTACTTCAATCATTTGAAATAAAATTTCTGATGACTTCATTATGTTTATTTTATTGCTTAGATGAGAGGATATGCAATAACTTTTCTAGTTTTAATGATTAAAATTTACATGAGAAACTTGTTTTCAACTAAAATCATATAATCACAAAAATTATATGGATCGTTATTTGGTTATTGATTCATGTTATTCTAATGAAGCTGCTAACAACCTTTTGAATATTTAATCTGATTTTGAGGTATAAAATTCATATTTCTGTAATATTTTTAAATCATCCATTATTTGTGAATTAGTTCTTCAAATAAGAACTAAGCGTGTGCATGTAGAATCGGTTATAAATTTATAAACCCGAATTTGTATTTCTTAATACAAATAGAATATGATTTTTAAACGTATTTTAATAACCACTATTACATTGTATAACGGAAGAGATGTCTGCATTGTTTTGTTAAACACGTTCAGAATTTCTGTGGCCTTAGATTTCTAATCTGTTTTTAGGGTTCCGTATATACAATATACGGATACCCTTATAATATCACTCAGGATTTCTGCCTCTGTCACATCACAGCCATTTTCTCCTAAACTACAGGACGGAAGAGATTGAAATTTGGTATCTATGTATAGTTTGGTGACCCGATCAGGAGTACATATCGTACAGGAAAATTAAGGAGAAACCATTAATGTTAATTTTGGGGGGCAAATTATACAATTAAATAAAAATTTAGAAAGAAAAAAATTTTGTAAGATATCAAATGAAAAGTCTCATTCTGAGGAACACAAATATATTTTTTTCATATTTAAAAAAAATATTTAAAAAGATATTAACGAAAATATACCAAAATTTACCAATCCCCCCCCTATCTCCGAAACTATAAAACGTAAAGTTTTGAAAAAAAAATAGATTTATAGGTTCTGACCTGAAGTTTACTGGAAAAATAAGGAGAAACCTCTACTTTTAATTTTGGGGGGCCAATTACAGAATTAAATGGAAAATATTATATATCTAATGAAAATGAAAATTACGACGAAAACAAATATATTTTTTTCATATTATTAAAAAAATTACCCATTCCCCCCCTTATCTCCGAGACCATAAGCTGGAAAATTTTGAAAAAAAAAAATGGAGTTATAGCCCCTCACCTGAACTTTACTGGAAAATTAAGGAGAAACCCCTAATATTTATTGGGGGGGGGGGGGCAAATTATAGAATTAAATGGAAAATTAAAATTGTTTCTAACCCATCATGTTATATATCAAATGAAAGGGCTCATTATGACGAAATCAAATATATTTTTTTCATATTTTTAAAATAAATTAATTAATATATATATATTTATTTATTTATTTATTTATTTATTTATACAATAGGTCATCTTACAGGTTGTCCCTAAGGCAAACCCTTAATAAAGATGACACACAGTGACAAATAGAAAATTACAAATAGGTGAACTCGAACTAATTAATTAACAACAAAGTTCCAAACTTAACAATATCTAAAGAGAAAAACATAAAAACTATTAAATTATATTGTGGATCATGTTTATATATCACTGTTTACGCCTGTATTATAAAACTCTTGTAACGATCTAGTTAAATTTTTCTTAAAATTATAAAAATTGGAGGAAAAGATATCTACGTTTAAATGACAAATTATATTATAAGCATTCATACTTCTTATTAACGGGGAGTTACCGTAGTAGTTGGTAGAATAGTAAGGAACGTAAAAAATCTGTTTGTGTCTTGTTCTAGGAAAACTGCAATTAATTGGTAAATTCTTCAGACACCATTCAGAACACAACATATTGTTAATAACTTTATAAATAAAACAAATATCGGCAAATTCTCTTCTGATAAACAGTGGCTGAAGGTTGTAGAATCTCAAGTTGTGACTATATTCTTGGTAATGCCGAAACCTAAAATACCTATAATTAAGTGCATTTACAAATTTTTTTTGTTCTAGGGATTTTATATACTTATCATACATAGGATTCCATACTGCAATATTCTAAAGAACATCTTACGTAAGAAATATACAACCTTATTACTGTACTATGGTCTTTAAAATCTTTTGTATTTCTTACTATATAGCCCAGGAGCCTTAAGGCTTTTTGTACCATAAAGGAAATGTGGTTATCAAAGCTTAACTTTTTGTCCATAATAACTCCTAAATCTTTAATTTGGGTTACTTGAGGAATAATATCATTATTGATGGTCATATCAACTAGTGGTGGATTAACTAATCTTGAAAATAGTATACAATTGCACTTCGTTACATTCAATATTAATCTGTGGACTTGACAGAAATTAAAAAAGCTACAAAGGTCGGCTTGCATTAATTGGTAATCATTAATTGTTGAGATTTTTCGATAGATTTTCATGTCATCAGCATATAAAAGTACATTACAAAAAGAAAAACATTCAACTACGTCTGAAATGAAAATACTAAATAATAAGGGACCCAAGTGGGACCCTTGTGGAACACCCGAATTAATAGGAGTGACTCTAGACTTTACATTGTTTAGAGCAACATACTGGGTTCTGTTAGAGATATATGAACAAATAAGATCCAGTACCATTCCATGCACACCGAAATTTATAAGTTTGGCGACCAGTGTCGGATGATGTACCTTGTCGAATGCTTTGGAAAAATCGGTGTACACAGCACATACTGACTGACCGTTTTCCATCCCATTATATATATACTGAATGAAAGGCACTAAATTAGTAGCTACTGATCTTTTCTTAAAAAATCCGTGCTGAAATATGGTAAGACGATCTTTAACCAGAAAGAATAGCTCTTGAGTCAGAATTTTTTCAAAAATTTTACCCGTTAAATTTAATAAAGATACTGGCCTATAGTTATTTACAATATTCTTAATACCAGACTTAAATATGGGGACAACTTGGGCCATTTTCCACTTATCTGGAAAACATCCGCTTGCCAGTGACTTGTTAAAGATAATCCACAAAGGCTCGATAAGCTCATTAGCACAGTTTTTAATAAAAACGGCTGGAATTCCGTCAGGGCCCGGACCCTTGTTAATATCTAAAGATTTAATTGCATTAGTAATCTGATTTTTAGAAATTGAAGTAATATCAAAATTTACATTGGAATTAACATGATTAATCAATGAGGGATTCTTGTCATCAACAAAAACTGAGCTGAAGTACTCAGAAAAAGCTGAACATATTTCTACAGATCCTGTGTATTCCCTATCCTTATAATTCATTATCAAGGGCAGTGCGCACTTTTTACGTTTATTAGACACATGCGACCAAAACTGTTTCGGAGATTTGTTAATGTTTTCCTCCAGTTGTGTAACATAATTTTTATAATCTTTGTTTATTGTTTTTTTAACTTCTTTTCTCAATTCAGAAAATCGTGTATAGTCATTAGCATCCTTATATGTTTTCCATCGTTTATGAAATTTGTTTTTCTTCTTCATTAATTGAATTAAATATGATGAAAACCATTTAGGATTACCATGTTTGTTAAAAACCTTAACCGGAACATGAGTTTCAATCGCGTTATCAAGAATATTATAAAAAACATCAACACAAACATTGATATCATCATGATCCAGTACTTCTCTCCACAAAATATCATCAAGATTACTTTTGGTATTATCATAATTCGCCTTATAAAATAAGTGTTGTCTGTAGGGCTTACGCGTCAGTAATTTTTCAACAGATAATTGTAATATTATTTCTAAAGCTTTATGATGCAAATCCTCAGGGACAAACGGTGACAAAGATTCATGAACACTTATATCAAGATTATTTGATAAAACTAAATCTAAAATTTTTTCGTGAGAATTTGCAATGTTATGGAATTGTTTTAATCCAACAAGATAAATAAAGTTTTTAAAATATTCACTTCGACCATCATGTCCTGAGGAAGGCGAAAAAGTATTCGGATTCTCATTATTAGTTTTCCAAGTTATATCAGAACAATTGTAATCACCAATAAAAAGAAAACATTGTTGTGGGTTGTTGTTTATAATATTTTCAACTTTCTCAAAGTGAGTTATAAAATCTTCGTTTGTACTATCTGGGGGTATATATACACAACAAATGAATAGTTTTTTACCTTCACTCAAGGATAATGATACCCATAAGTCTTCAATTTTTCCATTTGAATGCCACGAAGGTAAAGTCTTTGATACTATATTACTCTTAACCCCTATCAAAATGCCACCACCATCACTTTTACCACTATTAATTAAGTCACGGTCTCTTCTATACACTGTATATGTGGAGGGAATTAATTCGGAGTCCAAGATTTCTTCTTGTAACCATGTTTCTGTAGCACAGATAATGTCAAAATTACCAGAACGTACCGACTGAAAAAAACTGTTTGTTTTAGTTCTTAATCCGCGAGTGTTCTGGTAGTAGAGATGAAATTCTTTGAACTTGAAAAAATGCTACACAATAATCTTAATACAAGAGTCTTAATATACTGTCACTAAGGCACTTCTGGATTTCCAATCTTCTGCAGTACATCAATGGAGGAAATCAAAAAGGATTTGGAGGATTCCGATTTTTTTATGTATATTTTGCAGTCCTTGACCCAGCAGTACTTGTAGTTATTAGATAAACTGAATTCCCTTGCTTGTTTGTACAGAATTTTATAAAAAGGAGATAAATGCTCGTTAATGAATATTTTACCAGTACTGAAAGCAGATTTAATCAATTTATCTTTGTTTGCACGAGCCGCTTCAATGAATTTCCTTTTCATGACTTGATTTTTAAATTTTATAATTATATTGCGGTTGATATTAGAATTGCCCTTGTTGTTAGGATGGGTTTTCACCCGATGACACTCGATTATATGGTTATCAGCCATTCTAAATTCGATCAGCTCTGAAATACTTTGAACAATGAGCTTTAAATCCTCATCTCTTTTCTCAGAGACTCCGCACAATTCAATATTACATAATCTGCCTTGTTGTTGTAAATTTTCTAACTCAGAACTCAGTTGTGACCATTGTTTTTTTAGGACATTTACTTCTTCTTTAAGCCCTGGAACAACGCTTACGGTTTGTTGAAAGTGATCCATACGTAATCCAAAGTCGTCGATTTTATTTCCATAAAAATTTAAAGATTCAATAATTTCGGCATGTTTAATTTTGAAATCTTTCAATTCAGATCTAATTAAATTAACTGCTGTTAATAACTGATCAATTTTAGAGTTGTCATCGTTGCAATCCATTCTGCATTTTTGACAAACCCAATTAACACCGGAATCCGGAGAGAATTCACAAAAACTACTAGGTAATTTCACACATTTTAAATGATAGTTTTTTGTGCATTTGTCACAAGAAACACCTGGATTCGTTCGGGTCGTAGAGTTATTACAAAAAGTACAAATGCCGGGCATCACAAAAAATGTCCGATGTAAATTTATGACTTTGGAAATCACTGTGACGGGAAATATTTTAATAAAAATTGTAATGAAAGCAGACCTTATATCTATATGCTGAGTTTCCCAGATGGCACATGAACACTTTAATTATGCACTTGTCAAATTTCGTCTCTTATTTATAAGTATTAACCACTTATTTACGGGATTAATTAGGAGTACTTCTAAAACACGACTTAACTCACTTCGCTTCACCCGTGTCACCGTTTAACAAAAATATAAAAATATACCCATCCCCCCCTAATCTCCGAAACCATAAGCTGGAAAATTTTGAAAAAAATGGAGGTATAGCCCCTCACCTGAACTTTACTGGAAAAATAAGGAAAAACCCCTAATATTTATTTGGGGGGGGAGGCAAATTATAGAATTAAATGGAAAATTAAAATTGTTTCTAACCCATCATGTTATATATCAAATGAAAGGCCTCATTATGACGAAAACAAATATATTTTTTCCATATTTATAAAATAAATTAATTAAAAGATATTAACAAAAATATAAAAAAATTTACCCATTTCCCTCCTTATCTCCGAAACCATAAACTGAAAAATTTTGAAAAACTGGAAGTATATCCCCTCACCTGAACTTTACTGGAAAAATAAGAATATTCATTTTGGGGGGCAAATTGTAGAATTAAATGGAAAATAAAAAATTATAATTGTTTCTAACGGGTCATTATGACTAATAGGTACAAATATATATTTTTAAAATTTTTTTAAATTAATATTTTAAAATATATTAAAAAAATTACCCATTCCCCAAACTCTAAGACCTCTTTTTTTTGTTTATAATAAAAAAAATACCTAATTCTATTATTTGGTCTCCAAATAATAGAATTAAACGGAAAATAAATTACTAGAAAACCCCCATAGTAATTTTAGGGACAAATTATACAATTAAATGGAAAATAAAGATTCAATTTTCAAACGCATCATGTAATATATCAGATAAAAGGCTCATTATGTGAATTACAAATATATGATATTTTTAAATCATTTGTATAAAAGATATTAAACATCGACTTAATTCCCACTTTAGAAACTACACTATTTAAAATTTGAAAAATATATTTTATTTATATTTTTAAATAATTTGAATAACAGATTTAATAATTTATAATTTAAACTTTGACCTATTTTGCCGTTTTTCTTCCAGTCTACAGAGCCTCAAAACTCAGACAGTAGATTATAAAAGGCATTTCTGAAAGTTTATTAGTAAAATAAAACTCTAATGTTACTTTTTGGGGGCTAAATTAGAAAATTAAATACATATGTATTGTGATAAAAATCAAGCGAATCCTAAAGCAGATAAAATAAAAAGTCTATGTGTGGAAAATCAAAGTATATTTTTTATAAATTTAAAACGTTTCCTTTAAAAGATATAAGGGTAAGTATAAGAAAATGCACTCATTCCCTGCTTGTCTGAAACTGGAATATACGAATCTTGAAGGTAGTACGGAACCCTAAGTATGCGAGTCCAACTCGCACTTGACCAAATTATTTAGAAGTTACAGATACTGTTATTACATTTCATGCAATTATATTGTTCGAAGAAGGAAAGAAGGCAATACTTAAACTTTTACATGATGTGTACCTATTTACCTCTACAGACAATTCCGAGTTCGAAACAGGTTTTATACCCATGATAGGACCCTTAAGAAATCGGACATAGCAAGGATCGATCCTACCGCCGACCGATGATTCCAACTGATACGATCGCAGCGAGCTATAATCGCCTAGTAAAGTCACATTGTTTTGAGCCTTTCGACTCTCGGAACTCTATGATATATCTTTGCCACCTTTGACTAGAAAGGATACGGCCTTGAGGCGTACATGCATAATCCCACGGTTGGTAGCTTCGCACCATCGCCCGCTCGAGCGAGTGCGTGAACCAAATTTTCTAAACCTGTGGTTTCTCTCGTACTGAGCAGGATTACCATTGCAACGACGATTCATCAGTAGGGTAAAACTAACCAGTCTCACGACGGTCTAAACCCAGCTCACGTTCCATATTAGCGGGTGAACAATCCGACGCTTGGCGAATTCTGCTTCGCAATGATAGGAAGAGCCTACATCGAACGACCAAAAAGCGACGTCGTTATGAACGTTTGGCCTCCATACGCCAGTTATCCCTGTGGTAACTTTTCTCTTGCTGAAAACTCTTCACGCCAAAAGCCTGGACATGGTCATTTCCTTGTAACAGCGAATAAACAGTGTTAATAATACGACGAAAATTGTTTTATTATAACGAATAAAGCTTTTCACAAATTGAAAGTACATTGATCTATTTAGAATTGAAAAAAGAGTGTAAACAGAATACTGTTTTCCTGAGATGTTTTACTCATACTGTAGGAAAAGTGACGCAGTCATATAGTCGTCAATAGAAAATTTGTACAGAATCAGAAAATCTCCAAAATGTTTTTTTTTTCAAAATTCATAAAAACTTCTAATGATAACTCACGATACTGATATTAACTGGGCTCAATATCGATATTTTCTCGTGTTTCGACGAAAATTCTCCGGTATATAAATTTTGTGCAGAATTTGAGAAGATATGGAAGTAGAATGCAAACAAAAGTATTAAAGATATAAAGACAATATTTGTATTTAATAGTAATACCTACAAAACTTTATTTTACATAAAAATGATAAAATATTTTTTAAATAACAGAATTATTAATATATACTTGTTTTTTTCAGAAATGCGGCACAATGTCACGCCACCAAACATTGTATTGACACTGTTTGGACTCACATGACATTGCCTCCAGATAATAGCAGTGTTTGCCAAATTTGCCTTGATATGGTAAAACAAGCTCGAGATCAATTGGAAAGCAACGAAACACAGGTTAGTGTTAGTTTCTTAACAGAAACATACACGAATAGAAAGATTTTATTTTCCTTCCTTTTTGGAAGATTATTCTTTTTTGTAAACCAAATTTTTAATTGTATTAACCCCAGGTTAATTTTTCAATAGCTTCTTTTAATGTAATTTATTATGTGAAAACCCTAAAAGCATTTCAATTATAAGTATCTCTGTAATTTTAATTTTTCATAATGTTTTACTCGTTTTTTTCTTATGACGAACAAAGTATTTAAAATCATATCTATATCTGTCTTAGTATATAACAAAATGAATTAATATATACAATATTTGAAAGTGCATGGCAAAATCAAATCGAATATTGACCTCTTTACTCAATTCAAATAAAAGCCACTATTAAAGGATTTTAACTGTTAACATGAAAATGCTATTCTATATTTCTAGTCCCCCAATCAGAATGCTGAAGATACGCCCCTGGCTGTTATTGTAAAATTATTAAATTGTTAATGGTTCCTCGATAATTCTAAATTGTTACAAGATTTTCATATCCATATAATAAAAATACATTCACTCCGTGCACTCTAAAGTAAAATGTACCAAGAGTACCATAACATCCCATAGAGGAAAGTATCACGGGCCCAAGCTTGGCCCAGGTTTGGCCCAGCTATGTAGAACTCTGGGCCAAGCTTGTAAGCCAGGATTGGCCCAGCGTTGGTAGAAGTCCGGAGTGATAACGATGGGCCAGGCTCGATTACCAGTTCTGGGCCAGGCTCGGAAACCGGGACTGGGCCAGACTCGGTTGCCAGGACTGGGCCAGACTCGGTGGCTAGAACTGGGCCAGGCTCCGTTGCCAGGACTGGGCCATGCTTAACCCAGCCTTGGCCAAGCTTCGGGTAATCAATGACATGGCCAAAGCTGGCTCAGCCAGCCTTGGCCGAGCTTGGTTAATCATTAAACAGCCATGGCTGGGTTTTCCAGTTTTGGCCCAAGCTTGGGTAATCATTGGCATGGCCGAGGCTGGGTTAAGCAGCCTGGCCCAGGCATGGGCCAATACAGGTACCCCAAAGCTAGGTTTCCCAGTGCTGGCCCGAGCTTGGACCCTATGTCAACTCTGGGGGCTTCCTGCATGGGATATTACGTTACTAGTAATATTTCACGATTTTCAGAAAATGTCGCTAACGTTTACTAAAATTTTCCCAAATAACCAAGTTAGGCGTCTCGTCGAAAAGAAAACTTTTGCCAAATATTAGTTTGATGTTTATCATCGAGAAAAAAATCCCTTTCTTCCGGACCAATAGATCTTTTGTCCAGAAATGAAGACAACTTTCTTATTTTATATTAAACCTTTTTTTTGAATATTTTTTGTCAACCTATTTGTAGTCACAAAGTTACTGATTTTTAAGATATTTAATATTGTTTTGGAAAAGGCTTTGTTTTCTTTGTAATCTTTAAGATGGGCTTTCGATTAATATTTTTTCTTTTTGTAATTGATATACAGAGTGTTTCAAATTTCAAAATGTCAAAATCAATTTTTTCAAATGAATATTTGTTTTATTTTCTCGAAGCAGCATTAAATTTTGCATAAATGAATATATTGGTTTCCTCTACTGGTACTTGATAGTTTTTGACCTACTAAGCTTTTATGATTACATTTTTGCATTTTCACAGAGTTTTTGAGATGAACATACGTAATAGCTTTAAAAATATGGAAACAAACCTATTTATGACATTCTCTATTAGTTTATGTGTATTGTTATAAGGACAACTCAATGTAACAATTTTATGTTTTATGTTAATCGATACATCATAGTCGGCTGATGTCAAGTAAATTTGACAAATTTGTACATTTTCGTATGTAAAGTTAGTGTTTGTGATTTATTACATTTTTTAATGCATTTTTCAACGTTCAAAATTCAAAATATAAAAACTTAATATAATCAAGATATTTTAGATATGTTTTACATTCATTGCGATCGTAATAAAATATTAACTTGAACTTGCTTTTTACATAACAAATTGTTTACTAAAATGAATCCAAATTTTAAAGAATTACGTTTGTAACAAAAAAATGGATGCCAGAACCAGTGAGTGAACAGTTGCATGCTTTCATATAAATGGAAAAAGTTAGATATCATCTGTTAGTACGATTTTAAGGGAACATAAATTTCGTCCATTTTCATCTGTAAGGATTCAAGAACTTCACCATGAAGACTTTTAGCTCAGGTCGTTTACGAAAATATGTGACAAAATTAATAGTAGAACAAAACCAATATCAACGTGTTCTAATTATAAAACATGAATAATTGACATAAAATTCAACATTTTTGATAGGTGCGTTTTTGTTTTTTAACAAAAGGAAACAAAAAATCGGTAACAATTTAGTTTTTTACCTTTTACACAAAATCTCCCCCCAAATTTACGATAGAATGTCAACATAATTGTAAAATGAATTTCTAGATCTAACAGTTAACAAAGTAAATGGAAAGAAAACATGACTTTTCGATATCTTGGATTTGAAAGTAAATAAAAATAACAAGTCATCTCAGTCTGATCTAACGATCCACCGCACTTCTGTACATCCCTATCAACAAAATCTTTTTAACGATTCTATGATTCGTAGATTACTGCCCATAAAAAAATACCACATAATTTTCAGAAAGAACTGGATATATAATCAAGCAGATAGCAGTAACGGGTTTGAAACTGAATTAGTAGAAAAAAATCTTAGAAATCAAAAACAGAAAAAGGAGAAGTTTATCCAAACACCAAAACAACTAACGATTCATATAATAGTGTAACTTATTTTGGCACAACAAAACAAACAATAGTGTTTGGAAAATTGATCAAAAATAACACAACAAAAATCTATCCAAAAAATAAATTGATATTGTATAAATGGCCATGTGGCTCAAGTCCGATATGGGTCAAACCGCCAGAGCATGAAAAACGCATCTATGATGTCCTAATTCTTTCATTGATAAAAAAAAACAGATTCTAATTATGTAGAACATCTTGTGAGAGAAAATCATTTTTTCACCGTAAATTTTTATAATAAAGGCAGCAACCATTATGAATCCCTAGAGATTAATAAGCTTAAAAATTCCGGTAAATTGTTAAACTTTAATAAACCTATTTAACTAGTGTTGTGATACTGAACACTTCCATGTATCCCATGTTAAACCCTCATTTAAATAATCCTTTTCAAATTTAAGTATCTGTTAGTTACATCAATAGTTATACCTATTATGTTTAGTTCTTGATAAAGCTATGTAAAATATATCAAAACGCGTTAAACAGTGTTTAAACAAATGAACGTCTATGTTTATGAACGTAAAATTGTGGAAAGTACTGTTGTAGTTAATATCAGTTAATTATAATGAATTTCCATCAAGTGTCGCCAAATCAATTCATTATTTAAACAAATAAAGAAAAAAATTAAAAGTTATAACAAAAAATAAACACATACTTTACAAGTAAATTTATAAAGATCAGCCAACAAAAAAGCAAATGTGGTCACTAGGAAAAGTGTCAATGTTATTATAAACAAAACATCAAAGGCAAAGACTCTTCATAATTGCTTTTAAAAATTAAACCTTTACACGAAAGTGTAAAAACACAGTTTTGCACCCTAACACCAAACCTTTATTTTAAACACTCAATGCCGTTGTAAACCAAAGAGTATGGTTTACTCCTTGATGATGACAACTTAGAGTTATTGAAACGGCGTTGAGTGTTTGAAATAAAGGTTTGGTGTTAGGGTGTTAATACTGTGTTTTTACATTTGTGACACACCAAAGGTTCCACAGCATATTCTTTACACGAAATTTCAATCAGAACAAAAGACTGTCAAACTTAGCAACTTTTTGCCGACTCATGTCTTTTTGCATTGTTTCCAAAGAAGACTCAAGCATGGCTTTGCGTAGTTCAAGAAAATGCCCAGCTAATGTTTGAAAAACTAAAATTATTCATTCTCATTCTACCCAAGATCTGAAAACCATTTTATTTGATTCAGCGAGGAAATAACTTTAAAATAATACCACATGACCCTACCCATCCCAAAACAGTGTTCCAACTCGCTTGCGATCTTCAATCCTACACCCAAAAGGAAGATTTGACCAACCTTTAGTTTTTATTTATCAATACTACGAGTATTTGCCTATTCTGAATATATAATAACAAAATTACATCAAAGTAATGATACAAGTTGGTGACTGCTTTGCATAATTTTTTTAATTTAATTTTTGAGAACCACAAAAAAAACCTTGAATAGTTTTCTAAGATGTAACCTCTGAAGCATGAAGGTAAAATATTTTATAGCCAATGAGTACAATTAATCATGGATGAAAGCAGGATGTCTACAGGAAGAAATTAATTGCCACATCTAAAATGTGAATTTACTTTACATTTTCCTATTATCAACTAAAATAAGTTATTGACTCTTAGCACGCTAAAAGGTAGTTTTTTGAAAATATCTAACTAAAATTTGGAATTACTATATATTTTATAATTTTTTTGCAATAAAATTTGAGTATTAGGATAGAAAAGTAATTAAAAAACATAAATGTTCTGTAAGTACAATTTTGAATTTGGTTACATAATAGGGAAGAATAAACGAATTTATCAGTTAAAATAGTCATGCTTGTAAGTACTATTTTAGCACACAAACTTGACGAGTCAATAATAATAGAATTTATATATAAATAAACTAGCAATGTTATTTTCCGTTGGAAAAATAACTAAATTGTCTCATATATCACGAAATACATATAAAGTTTGACGTTTTAAGTCGATTTTGTTATTTCTGTATGACTTGTATTTAATAACATACGAGTATATTCTCTAGAGCAATGTTTTTGGAAGTTAACATTGATTTATATATAAACCAGAATAACATAAGTACAATTGTAATAATATAATAAGATAATTTAAATATACGATTCTAGAATAAACAATATCGTTTTTCTATTATGCTAATTTGTCGTAATCAAATCCGATATGTCAATTTAATTTGAATTTTGTGATAGATGTACACGGTTTTGTTATATAATATTAGTGGCCTTTTTGTAAAGTTCATCGTTTCAGCATATTTGTATGGAGATAATTTTAGCCACTCTTCTCTCTACAAGAGTCTGGGAATCAATAGTCTAACAATCAATAATTTTAACATTCTGTAGAATTGCGCCTAATATGCTTCTACAAGTAATAGTGATTAGAAGAATAATAAAGAAGGGAACACACAACCGGAATATTTGTATTATCAAATTCATAAATAAATCCTAGAGGAATGTTTAATTATCGGACCTATTTCCTGAAGATTAGTTTGTTAATTGGTTCAGAATTATGGTGATCTCAATCTCTAAAATAAAATATCCGCGGGTGGGTCACAACCGGTAGGCGGCTCCATAGGCTCTGTGCAGAACAACAAATTTATAGGAAAATATATTGTTTTAAATATCAACACCTACAATACAATTAAACAGAAGCAATTATAGCATAAAGGGAATATGCGAACGATGAGGCAATGGTAAATATGATGTCTACAAATATCGTGTATGATATTGAGGATGAAGAACTAAGTAGTTGTATAATAATATCGTGTTCGTATATTAATATATTTGAAGAGATATGTACTGTTTAATTATTAAAAAGTATTTTATAACTTTATAAGATAAATTATTAATTTAGAATTATTTAGTTTGTTTGATATATATGACGATATTTTTTAAATAGTTTTGAGGTTATGCACACTTTGACCCTAATCATTTATATCTCATTTATATAAGTGATGCTACTTTTTTAGCTTCATAAAGTAACTCTGTGCCGTGCTTATATCAGTTTTATTACCTGTCAGAAAAAAAAGGTTATTTTGCCTGTACATGGGTATTGCTCTCCTAATCTTTTTCTGCAAGAATATTTCAAAATTAAAAGGGGAATAAAGTGTAGTAGCGAAATTTCGAAAAATTGCCCGGATTACTGGTTGTCTCTTCAGAAATCTTTCCTCACAAATACTTGAAAGAGATGTCTACAGTATGATCAACCAATATCCTAGGGTATAAATAGTGTTTTCCTTATTGTGTGATACTTCTATATATTTGAAGACGTTATCAATCATTGCGTGTTTTAATTGAACGCTTTTTAAATATTCCCTTTGATATGATTTTTTTGTGAGTTGTGAAATGGTGATTGAGACAATCTGACTGGTTGGTGATCACTTGATACTGTGGGTTCCGGTTTTTTTTTAAATCTCTTTAAATTCTCCATCCCCGGTCATGATCTATTGAAAGTGCCCCAAATTCTGCTTGTTTACCATCATACAGTCCTTAACTCTTTTCTGTTTAAAATCATTTCTTTTAACAATATATTTGTTTTATCCTCTTCTACCCATTGCTGCCGGTGGTGTTTAATACACGGTTGGCCAAATCTGATTTGTCCACATGTCTTCTCGAAATGTTATATTCTTTTTCCATACTTCTAATGGTCTTGAAAGGACCAGGCACCTTTCTTATGGAAAAATGGACTTCCGTCAAATTGTTTGAACTTTTGGTATGTTGTAGAAGTTGACGTTCTGACAAAAAGAGTCCATGGGCTCAAACAGATTCTATGACTAGTTTTCGAGATACAGAGTGTTAAACATCGAAAATGCCGCATTTTTGATATCAGATTTCCAATGATAGACGTGCTTTATTTCGGATTATTGGAGAAATTGTGATTTATACATTATTGGACATAAATATTTCACAAAACAATTGCCATAAGTTTTGGTGGATTACATTACATATTGAAAAAATGTATTTTTTATACTACCCCGTAGTTTTAAATTTTCTCCGTCAGCTTTGTATGTTATTACATTTTTACGTTAACAGTGTTTTACTGAGCAAAATATTATTAAAATTGCATGACTAGTTTTCCAAGATATAGAGTGTTAAACTTCGGAAATGTCACCTTTATCATATCAGATTTCTCATAATAGATGTGTTTTATTTCCGTTTATTGTCAGATAACGTGGTTTGCATATTGTTTGACATAAATATTGCACAAAAAATTACTATTAATTACTTTTTATTACAGGGTGCTTCCCATATACGTAACATGTTTTTTTAGAAAACTCATTTTTTATTATAACGTTGAATACATGAGAAGATCTAATTGCTCAGTTAATATAATGTTAAAGAAATTGATTTTTTGACATGTTCATGCATTATACAGTGTGAGTTGTAAATATTGCTTAAGTGGGCATCTATTACTCTTTCCATTAATAAGTAACCCTGTATAAAGCATGTGTCCTGAATTTTAATATTAAATTATACAAATCTACGACTCATCACAATAAATTCTACAGGTTTGCAAATATTGTACAAATTAAAGTATTGTAGTTTATACAGGGTTACTCATTAATGGTAAAAATTGTATATGCCCACTATAGCTATATTTACGACTTACACTGTATAATATATGAACACGTCCAAGAACTCATTTCTTATTAATTGTGCGATACATCTTATGAATTCATCGTTGTAATAAAAAAATGAGTTTTCTGAAAAAACATGTTATATATATTGGAAACACACTGTAATCAAAGATAATTAATGGTAATTGTTTTGTTCAATATTTTTGGCAAATTTTGCGAAAATTATCTTCCGGCAATATCCGGCAATAATACACGTCTGGTATGAGAAATCTGATAAGAAAATGGAGACATTTCCCATTTTTAACACCCTATGTCTCGAAAACTAGTCATACAATTGTAACGATATTCTGCTCAGTGAAACACTGAACATTTGTTAACGTAACAATATATAACATACAAAGTTGACGGAGAGAATTTAAAACTACAGGGTAGTATACAAAACTACCTTTTTTCAATATCTATAGTTTTTGCAATGAGTTTAACATCCTGTTGAGTATCAAGAGACAGATCATATATCTGTTTATTGTCTTATTAAAATTGCAGTACTAATGGTTCGTATAGGGTGACACATTAATAGGAAAAAACAATATATGCATTATCTAGCTATATTTATGACTCACACTGTATATTATATGAAGTGTATCCAAGAAATTATTACTTTAATGAGATATTAATTGTGCAAAAACAACTTCTTATGTTTTCAACGTTGTAATAAAAAATATATTTTTTCCAAAAGCACATGTTACGTATTTTTGAAATACCCTGTAATCCAGCAAAATTTATGGCAATTGTTTTGTGAAATATTTAGGTCCAATAGTGTACAAATCACAATTTCTCTGCTAATCGGAAATAAAGCACATCTATCATGCGAAATCTTATATTAAAAATGCGGGATTTTGTATCTCGAAAACTAGTCATAGAATCTGTTTGAGCAATGGACTCTTTTTATCAGAACATCCACTTCTACAACATACCAAAATTTCAAACAATTTGACGGAAGTCCATTTTTCAATAAGAAAGGTGCCTGGTCCTTTCACCCTTATATATCACCATAAACACAAGGTACACTGTACACACAATTCTGAAAACTGTGAGTTACGTTAAATGGCTTTAATGTTTTTAATATCGTATTTGTTTCCTAAGCGATTAATTTTTTTCGGAACACCCGGAACATGTGGAATTATGTTCATATTTTTTTTACTTCTTGTGTTTAGTTGGTATTAGTGATGTCTCCTTTGGTAGTTCTGTTGCGATCACCGTTGTACATCGGTTATAGATTCATTTATAAAAGCTCTTGAATTTTGATTCTAAAAGAACAAGAGGCTGATGTCTCAGTATCAAATGACCGCCAACCAGATTGTCACTGTCAAAATTTTGTGACAAACAAAAAATATGTTAAACCGAAAATTTAAGAGCAGACCTGCAATTACAACACACTGACTAATAACGGCTCCAAATTTCAAGTTGAAACTTGTCCAAATACAGATAAACATCACATTATATGCAAAACACAATTTATACACAGGAATACTGATTGATCATATCATACATATCTCTTTCCTTCAGAATATCTGTGAGGAAGAATTTCCGTAAAGACAAGTTATCCCAACATTTTTTTTTAAATTGCCGTACTACATTTTGTGCCGCGCTTAAATTTCAAATATCTGTTTCAGGAAAAAAACGAGGAGAGAAAAATACCCATGTACATGCAACATTCAGAAATTACTTAATCAATGTGTGTTATCTACATAATCATATCTTCTAGAGTTATCAATGTTTCAAATCTAAACTATTATTTTTTAAAAAACATTTAAATATCTTGCAAGAAGTAAGTCTTGTTATTTATATTATTGCAAAATAAAATTAAAAACCTACAACAATTAATCAGATATCCTGAATCTGTACTGTCCTTATCATAAGGCAATTATTTCAAATAAAAAAGTGTATAAATATTTATCATATTGAACCTATTGCCTCATTGTTTATTATTTTTAAGTTTACTGGATATACTTGAACAAATATCTCCATATCAGACGTTAACCATGGGATCAATAGCAAACAAGCAAATAGTATATTATAATGTTTGGCGTGCTATCGGCGGGATTTGTTTGCAATAATGAAATAACTACTATTGTACTTTGTCATAAATCAAAAACCATAACATTTGGAATCTAGCCCATTCGACTAGATTAGAATAGCCTCGGTTGTCACCTGATATTAATCCCAACATGTGTGGGATTACTTGGATAGGGTCAATTTTAACTAAATTAACCCACCCCGAACGACACAAGAACTGATTTTTGCTGCTACAGAGAAATGGGAAAATTTGTCTCAAGAGATGCTTAATAACTTGATTAATTGGATGAACAGACGTGTGGATACTGTTATAAGAAGCAATTCCCAATATTATTTACTTTTAGTTAACTTCGAGAAAATTTTGTTTAAATTTGTTTATTAATTTTAGCAGATTTGTTTTTTTTTAACTTATAAATGTACATTTATATTCATCGAATTAAAATCATTTAAATTATTTAAAAATATATATTTTATTTAGATTGAACCCTGACATTAAAATTCTTTATAGATATAGTCTATAACTATGGTTTGTAAAAATTTTAAAAGTGAACTTAAATAATATTCTATGCAATAGCTTAACAATATATTTTTCTATCGAACATTCAACCATTTTTTAACCGACTTCCAAAAGGAGGAGGTATCAGTTTGTCGGCATCTTTTTTATTTATGCTCAGCGATTGCTGAAAAAGGGCTTAAATTTTAGTTATTTAAATTACGTTATATTAACGATCGCAGTTCAATAAGTCTTCACGATTTCTCTAAAACGGCTCAATCAATTTGGATACAAACCGACTGTTGCGGCGCTAGTGTTTTTATTTTAATTCTATATATTGTATATTTTTTAACTCTACTATAGAACGTTCATCTTTTTGTGTATGTACCCCTTTAGATAAAATTCTTTATTTACAACCGTTGCAGATATGTCCGGTTTTCCCAAATTTTTATAGTATTAATTTTTATTTAGGCAATCCGATAACAAGTTTATTTTTAAATTCCATTTATTTTTGCATTTATTACACAAATCGTTGTTTGTATTGTTAATACTATTGTTTGGTTTACAACCACCTTAAGGATAAGCTGTAATTTTAATTCCTAATCCTCGGCTATTGCCATTTCCGACTTGCCGGTCTCAGATGACCAGATGTTAAATTTATACGGGAATTCCCGTCTGCAATTTCGCTCTTTGCATGTATACACCCTCCAATTTCTATTCGTTGTTGCCCCTCCTAGATTTAAGAATTTTGTTTAGTTAGGTTTTAGAATAAGATTTCATGATTCAGTATTGAACTCAAACTTGTACTTATAACATGTTATACCTAAATAGACAGTTTGTAATTGCGTAAATTCGTCTATTTATTTTGCACTAAAAAACATCAACAGCCGTCAAGAAAACCGAGTTTTTTCTTCGGCTCAATATCTGCAGCAAACTAGTTGCAGATCGTTCACCGACTTGATTCCGTATACTTTTCTATAACGAAAAATCTACCGTTTTTCATAAAATCTGAAAAATATGTGCAAAATAACGTTAAAGTCAAAATAAATGACAAATTTTCTACACAAACCTCTAAAATAAATTATTTATATTAAGAAAAAAAATCATATTTTTGTGAGATTAATGTTTTATTTGCCCTATTCTGAACGGTTTTGGTCGAATTTTCGACTCAAAGCGCACTACTAATGGAAGTGAAGATTAGACCAAAAGTTGATGGAGCTTTAAAACAAAAGACAGAAAACATATTGTGAATATTGTTCAGTACAAATTAATTGGTAAAGAAAAAATAAACCGATATATTTAACAATTGTGCGATTATCATTGGTGAAACTAAATGGGATTGAATTTCTTCTTAATGTGAACCATACTTCGCAATGTTCTAATAGATTTTATTTTTGTTGTTCCCTGGATCCCTGCTGTATCCCAAAAATGCTTGATTTCTAACTAACCAAATTTTGACGGTTACCAATAAATTTATCAATTCGTCACTGCAACCAAAAACTTAGAATTTGTAATTCAACGTTGAATGATAATGAAATTTACTTTCAAAAATTAGAATATATTGCTGCATATCCTTAAGTAATCTGAAACAAATATTTAATTATTAAGAAGCTTAAATTATTTCTATCCGGATTCATAAAGGGAACAAGGTGATCTTGAATGAAGTTAGGCAAACACCAGGTTCATAGTAATTTTGATTCGTTTTTACAGGAATTGATCAAAGAAGTCTTTGAAGGTACTTGTAGTCTTATACACATCAAACCTATTGTAGAAGAATGTGACAAAATTGCTGACGATTATATACCTGATTTAATCGAGACGTTGGCATCTGAGATGAACCCTCAAGTTGTTTGCTCAGTAGCAGGATTGTGTAACAATGACAATGTCGACCGTTTGCTAAGGGATCAACTGAATACCGATATATCCACTGGACGTCTTAAGCGGGATAGATGCCAGGATTGTCATACAGTTGTTGGATTGGCTGAAGAGAAGTTTAACAAACTTACCAGAGATGAAGTCTTGGAGAATTTGTTAATGGTAAATATCAAAGTTTTCATGAACAGATTCTCTTAATATAGATTTTTTATTGTTTTGTTTTCAGTTGTGCACATTCAAATTTAATCTTATAGTGATCCCTTCATTTAAATTACATTAAAAGTGTTTTATTATTTCAATATGTTAATAATTTTCCAGTTCTGTGGCAAAATGGGCAGTTTTTCAGATGGTTGCAGTAACATTATAGTAACTTATTTTCAAGAAATCTATACGCACATTCAAGATCATTTCAATCCTAATGAAATATGCTTGATGTCTGGAGAATGCAGTGCTAAATTCCATACACATAATACAGCTAAAGTAGAAATCACTCCCATGTCCCATGTTGGTTATGTAGCTGTCGAGTAAGTATGAATTTTTTTTTACTTAACAATTTTGCTTTCATTAAATTTAACTACATTTATTTTTCCTAACACTGAGAATGTCTTAAAATATCATATTATCGTATATTAAAGATATTTGGAAGGAGGACCATTTGGGACAGGGGTGTACCCAGCTTTTGGTGTACGGAGAGGGGCAAATTAGAAAAAAAAATCCTAGAAGGGGCAAATCGGAAAAAAATGTCCTAGAGAGAGAGAGAGGGGGACAAATTAGAAAGTTTTTGGTTCAAGGGGAGGGGCAAGTCAGCAATTTTATGGGAATATTTATTGGCTCACGGCAGGTTTTTCAGGTCAGGGGGGGGACAGTTGCCCCCCTCGGTACGCCCATGATTAGAGATAAGATAAAACATCGAGAAAAATCAGTTACAAATGCTAAAAAAAATTAATATGCTATAATTAGGTACTACTAATTTTCGTTTCTAATACAATTTTTTCTAATTAACTTTAATTACTAAATGAATTAAGTAAAAAATAAAAATTAACTCTTATTAACTCTTGGAGCCTTCTTATTTTGTTTATTTGTCTCGAAATTAACTAAGCAAAAAATGTAATAAAACTGGAACCCATTTTACTTTTTTATAATTACTCTCTTTAATTGAACCTGTATATTCTCATTGTCCTTCTAAGTATGATTCCGTGGTCGTAAATATTTCGACCTTAAGATTCCAACCTTAACTTTTGCTTGTAACTTTGGAAAAAAATCTCACAAATATTTGGCACCTTCAAAATTTTCATCAAATGCTTAGTAAATTGTTGGAGCCACAGTGGGTTACCAATTTTTATCCAGTCTTTATTTCAGGACATTAAAGTTGCTTTCAAACTTTCAGAACTTTTGTTAAAGATAATGCTCAGATAAATTTTTATTATGCTTACACAACAAAATCCATCTTGGAGGAAAAAAATGTTATTACCCGAGTTTCGTTGTAGATAGAGACAACCCACAATTTGTTTTATTTTTCGTTGGGTTAAATTATCAAATTGTACGCTCTAATAAGATGGTTAGATATTTGCTACTGAGACAGCAGTAAGTATCTTACTTTTTGTTTGATTTATATTACGTTCAATGTGGTTTGACCTTATGAGACATCGGCTTCTACATGTATTTTTTAAGCGTTAATATTTTATGTTTTTCGTGAACTCGTGCACAATTATTAAACTTCCCAACAAACTCTTTATTTACTCACGTATCATACATCAAAAATACAAATCAATAATTTACAAAATAACAGAACTAATTCCTTGAAATAAACTAATGTCAGTTGTTACTTGAGACTATTGGCAACTCGTAAACCAACTAGATTTCTACTAACTCCCATATATCTTATCACTACTCTCTTTTTCGGCAGAGCCATGGAGTTTTGTGTCGTCCGCTGTTGTCTGTGAAGTCGGTTTTTTTCATAGAATGAATTCGAGATCTCACAGATTCCGTAACGTAGTGTAAACCGTTCATTAATCGCAGTTTGGACCTTTTTGAATAGATGGCGGCAAAGATGGCACCTGGTAACACTTGCCACACTTGAATTAGGCTCGGGACGAACCTCTACATGGTTGAAAGACGTTCTGTCTTCATTTTGCCCTTCGGATTCCAGCGAATACCTTAAACGTCACCTTTGACCCTCTGAACCACTTGTGTAGCCCATTCCAAGCTGATATAAGATTTGGAGACTCGCCTTTGCTCCTTTGGTAGTTGTTTAACCAGATTATCCCCTTGGGGGAATTCATCACAGGAACTGAGGTATATACTTATCTCTATCATGCTAGTTGTTACTACCGACCATGGTAAGTTGTTTTAACTCTTTCCACGATTGTGCGAGATTGTAGATGGAAAGGAGTCGTTCTCGTTTTCTTGATGCCATACATCGTGTAAACTTTCTGAAACTGAAAGTTTCGCCCTTGGGCCGAATGTAGCTCAACAGGTACACCAAACCTACTGAATAGGTGTTCCACCAACACACGTCCACCGTATTTGCTTCCTACTTGGGTATGACAATCGCTTTGGTCAATTACTGAAATATGTATTTGCTGTCCATTTCGGACTCGGGAAATAACTCGCCTACATCAAAAGCAATTCTTGCAAATGGAACATCCACATTGTATTGTTGCATTCTCACCTAAGTACGAGTCTTCGAGTTTTTTTTTGGACCAGACTCTGACGTCTTTGTACTAATTGTTCACCCTTGAAAACCGTTGTCATATCTTCTCCAGTGCCAAATTCGGTTCATAGCTCCATTTTCTACTTTTGGGAAATTCCATTGGAGCCACAATGGCATCAGGATGCCCGAATGGCTAACTATTTCTTCTCATCGAAGTCTGGTCCCCATTTCATGTTCAGTGATTGGATAGGTTCGTTATTTGGGTCGGGCATTTTGGGTTTATATACATTGTTCCAATGTCCAATCATCATTCACCAGCACTCGAATCTGTATTGTGCACAGTCTGTTCGACAGGGTCTTCTTGTTAACGCATCAGCATTGTTGGATAAACGACCTGATCAGTGTTCTACCTTGAAGTCGTATTGTTTATTTCTCCATCCACTTGGTCAATTGTCCCACAGTCACTAGAGGACTGTATGATCAGTTCTGTTTAAGAAGACAGCCATAATGATATTTGTATTTGTGAAAATGGTCAATAGTCTTGATCATTGTTTTAGGATTTTGATAATCAACTGCTATAAGACTCGATTACCCACTCTTCGCCAAATTGCACATGGAAAACGATAGATAACCAAACCGGTGTTGCTGTCGTCGGTGTTTACGATGAACTTGCCTTACTGCGTAGAAAAAGCTAAAATTGGATATATGTATAAGCTGGTTTCAATCATACATAAGAGATATATATTGTTATGGAATTGAATAGATCAAAAGTATTTTTTTTAAGAAACACTAAAGGTAAATTGTTTAAAAGAGTTGAGAAAATATAATGTTATGAAATTGAATAGATCAAAAGTATTTTTTTTAAGAAACACTAAAGGTAAATTGTTTAAAAGAGTTGAGAAAATATAAATATTGATTGTATGTAGGTTCATGATAACAAAGCCTATCAGAGAGGACTAATGATAAAAGAATTTTAAGTATAAGGAAATAAATAAAGTAAAGATAAGATATTTACTCAATAAATAATGTAAAAAAAGTGGAGTTAGATGAATAAGCAGTTAATTACTAATTTAATAATAAATGTTGTATGTAAAAAAAAAGGTTAATTTGGTTACCTATAGAAAGATAAAGTCAGATAATTGATTTGTGAAAATAGATAACCTATAGCGTAAAATATAATAATATAAAAAAAAAGAGACATACCTTGTTAGGAATTGGACTACAAATAGAATATGTTAATTAAAATAAAATAATCCCTTTTATAATGTAAAATCCAGGAGAAGTAACATCCAAGGCTTATCCAAACGTAGTAACCAGACATTTGAAAAAAAAATCATTCTCTAAAAAAAATAGTTATATAAAATTCAATTAACAGAATGTAAGCAGGATAAATTTTGTGTTGGTAGGATAAAGGTAGGAAGAAACTACAGGGAAATATGTTAAGAAGTAGGGTTATTATGTAAAGAGAAAAATCACAACTACAGTCACTAAATTTCAGCAAAAGATATAAAATAAATTGATTGGTAAAGTACCATAACTATAAATTAATACTATAAATTAATTTAGGAATAAAAATAGAATAGAAATCAATGGAAGGAAAACATTAACATATGTCACACATTTAGGTTGGAAAATCTAAATAAAAATTCAATGATAAATGTATCCAGCTTCATAATAATATATCAATAAAAGGAATAGGAGTCAATAAACATGATTTATTAGATAGGAAGGTGAAAAATAACAGATTTTAAGAGAAAATTAAAAATTACAGATTCATCTGACAGATCAAACTTTGAAATTAAATTACAAAGATAATACTGAAAAAATAGGAGAACCAAATAGATAGAAATGTTCAGGAAATGTAGATTCATGTAATTAGTAATAACAAATTTGTATAGATTAAAATTATTTTTAAAATAATATGTAAACAATCAATCACTTTCAATTGTTTTCGATTATCCTATAAAAATAATTACAAACCTGTCAAACTCTCTTTTGAATTTTGATCTTCGAAGTGTAAACATCGTTCCTGTGCGTGTTTTAAATAAACCCATCAAGACGCTTGTAAAAAATTTTGTTTAAAAAAAAACTTTGTGTGTAAATAAGCGAATTCAGACATTTTGAATTTTAAAATAAGTTTCATAAATCAAGAAGAAGCAATTTTGGTACAACGAACATTTAAAACCACAAAATCTATAAAAGTGACAGAACAAATTACAAAGTTTCAAGTCGTAGTCAGAGAGCTGATTGGTAATAGACTATACAGTGCGATAAAACCAGCATTAGAGCATACCAATAATCATAATGGAGCAGTATTGAAAAGGTGAAAACTGAATATATTTGTATCGAGGTAAAAACGAGTTGGAGAAGATTATGCAGAAACAGTGAAGTCAAGGAAGGACAGAGTGTAATTAGATAAGGTATTTATGAAAAAAGAATAATCTGTTGATAATAATAAAGAAAATGTGTATGATTTGTTAGAATTAGTTTTAGGTATAATTTAATTGTTGATTGAGTAAATAATCTATCTCCACTTAAAGAAAACAAAAATAAGTTATATAATAGATAATTTCTAAAGTAAGTTGTTAATTATAAAAGAAAAAGTTCATGTTCATTGTTCAAAATATTTCATTTTTGTTTAACTAAATAAAAATAGTAAAGTTTTAATTTCCAAATTTATTTGTTGTGTCAAAGTAAATTTTAAAGAACACAGAAAGAAAAATAATTAATAAAAAAAACAATTTCAAGTTAATATAAATAAAATAAAGATAAAAAAAGGTAAGTGAAAATTAAATATAAAATTTATTTTAATGAGCCCAGAACCCAACCTGAGATGGAGCGTTATCATGTCTGAATTTGCATACAATAAATAAATCAATAAACTAATAATATATTTTTTAAAAAAATCAAATTAAATAAAATGCTAGCCGAGGAAAATAATTAAATCACTAAAAATTGATAAATACAAGAATAAATAAACTAATAATATTTATTATAATATCAAAATAAAATAAAAATACCATAATAAAAATGGTCACCCAACGTTAGGGGCTTTTAAAATTTCTTGCAGCAATAAATTTTAACCAGCAAAATAGTGATTCAGAAATTTTGTTTAAAAAAACTTATAATTAAAACATTTTTGAAAGGAAAATTATTATTATTCAAAATTTATATAGGGGAAGGTAAGTCTTATAAATACTATTGTGAATATATTTTTTTTGAACATTATAAAATAAAATAAAAACAAAATGCCTAAAACGAGACGGACAAAGGACATCAAAGAAACAGAACAGGATAGAGTAGAAGAAGGTGAAGGAGATCAAATAGAAACCATGGCAGAGTCAGTTCAGGAAATGGAAATGGAAGTGGCAATGGGAGAAGAGCAAGAAACTAATCAAGAGATAGGACAAAAACAAGATATACAACCAGAAAAAGTAGTGAATATAATATGTGAAGAAATCATAGTGTCGGAAACAAGCATTACTAAGGAACATGAACCAGTACAGGAAACCCGAGAAAAAGAGATAGATTTAAACCTATTTATGACAATCCTGTTAGAAAAAATGGATAAGAACAATGAAGATCTAAAAGCAGATATAAAAAGAAATAATGAAAAGATGGATAAGAACAATGAAGATCTAAAAGCAGATATAAAAAGAAATAATGAAAAGATGGATAAGAACAATGAAGATCTAAAAACGGATATTAAAAAAGAATTAAAGAAAACTAGTGAAAATTTAGAAAATAAAATTGCTAAGTGCAATGAAGAAATTAAGAGAATTAATGAAGTGATGATTAAGACTACAAATAATTTAAAAGATGATATTGTTAGAATTAATGAAGAAGGAAACAAAAAAATAGAAAATATCAGAAAAAATATAAAGCAAGTAGAAGATAAATTCGAGAGGAAACAACAAGATATTAATACAAAATTAATAAATGGATTGGAGATTGAAAGAGCTGAGAGAATGGTACAAATGGAAACATTAGAAAACAATGTTCATAAAAAATTGAATGAAGTTGAAGATAAAATTCAAGATAATGAACAGCAAGTTAAGAATATTGATGACAGATGGAAAGACGCTATAATGAATTATAATGAGGTGTTAGAGACAAAATTAATTGAAAACGACAATATAATTAAAAGAAAATATGAAGAAATTGAGAAAAACATTGAAGAAAGAAGGGACAGCATAGTAATAGAAAGAAATTATGGGACAGTGGATATAGGTGTTAAATTTGATGGTAACATATCCAAATTGCATCCATGTTCATTTATCCAGATAATGAAAGATCAAGTGCAATATGTGAAAAATATAAAAGAAATCAAATTAAGGATAAGACAATGTTTAACAGATGAAGCTTATAATTGGTTTGAAGCATTTCAAGGACGCATGAATACATTGGAGGAAATAGAAGCAGAATTCCTTAACACATTTTGGGGACAAGAAGCACAAGCCGAATATAGAGAAAAATTATTCTATGGAAAGTATGATCCAAAGAAAGGGAATATGGTAAATTATGCGTTTCAATATATTATACCAGCACAATATTTAGAACCAAAGTTGATGGAAAAGGATATTGCTTTATATATTGCCAGACATTTTGATAAAGATACACACCGAATTGTAAGAGCACAAAATATTAAAACAATAGCAGAATTTACTGAATGTTTAAATTCGATACAAAGGACAATAAATGTGTTAGAGATTGAAGCCAATACTAATAACAATCGACAACCAAATTATAATAACAATAACAGGGTATACAATATAAATAATGAGAGAGGATATGGTAACTATAATAACAATAGACAAAGGAATGTTGGTACATATAACAGGAATGGAAATGATAATTATAATGGAAACAGAAACAGATGGGAAAATGGAAACAATAGGAACCAAAGACAATATAATGAAAATAGATATATTTCAAATAATGGGAGACAAAATAATTGGAATAATCAAAATTATGGAAGACCAAATGCCAATAATAATAATAATGAAAGAAATAATTCAAGTAGCCAGAGAATAAATAGTTTAAGAAGACGAAGAAGTGATGGAAATATAAGAAGAGAAACTAATGGGAATGAGAATCAAACAAGACCAAGACAAAGAAGTTTAAGTCAACATAGAAATCAACAAAGTCAAGGTGAATATAGAAGTGTGAGTCATGATAGAGAAGCACAGCATGAAGAAAGAACTGATATACAACAAGAACAACCAAATTTTTAATTGCGCACGAAACCATAGGTTATAATGTAAATAGTAGTTATAGGTGTAAAAATAAATTAATAGATGGTAAAAACAATTTGAGCTGTATATATCAACATCCCAGAGAAATAATAAATCTAGATGAAGCTGAAAATTTTGAAAAGGAAGGAAATGAGTTAATTTTTATAAAAGGATGTATAAATGGAAAAGAAGTTAAGCTACTAATTGACACTGGATCAGAAGGAAGTTTGCTAAAGGAAGAAGTAGTGGAAAAGTTAAACTTGGAAGAAACTAGCAATATTAAAATAAAGAAAATAACAATATTATCTGCCAACAATAAAAAAATTTTTGAAACCAATAGAATGATAAAAACTAAAGTTAAAATCGGAAATGTAGAATTGGACATGGAATTCTTAGTGGTGAAAAATATTCAATATCAAGGCATTGTAGGAATGGACATACTGCGGAAATACTCAGCAGAGATATTAATTAATAAAGGAATTATCAGCATGCAGGGGAGAAAAATTGAGTTTGAAAGAGAAGAAGAGGATGAAATTGAAAATGGAGAGCTGAAAAATAATGTCATAAATGGTAAATATGTAAATGAAGAAGGGAAGTATAAGTATGATAATAAGGAGCAAGGAAAAGGAAGAATAAGAATAGAAGAAATTAATTATGAATCAATAGAATGTCCTGCAGAAGAGAAATTGAAGATTATACAATTATTGAAGAATTACAAGGAATTAATATCTGAAGAAAACCGTATTGCCGAAAGATATGTGCATAGAATACAAGTAAAAGACATTAAATATTTTAAAACCAAGACCTATCCGATACCATATAATTATAGAAAGAAAATTAAAGAAGAGATTCAAAAGATGTTGGAGGCAGATATTATTGAGACAGCAACATCAAGCTACATCAATCCAGTTGTCATAGTCAAAAAAAGCAATGGAGATTTACGTATTTGTTTAGACGCCCGAACTATCAATAAATTTTGCATTCCACAATACGAAGCTCCAGTAACGATAGATTCAATATTGAGTAGCATTACAAATACTAAAATATTCACTAAAATTGATTTGAAGCATTCTTTTTGGCTCATTCCACTGGAAGAAGATTCTAGAGATTACACTGGCTTTCAAATAGATGGTGTTATCTACAGGTTCAAAGTAGTACCCTATGGGATTCAAAGTGCGTGTGCCTCATTGAGTAGAGCTCTACACCAAGTGTTAGACAAATTTGATTTTGTTCTTCATTATATAGATGACATTTTAATATTTTCAGAAAATAAAGAGAAGCACCTAAAACATGTAGATGTGGTGTTAAATGCATTGAATATAGCTGGCTTAAAAATAAATATAGATAAATGTCAATTTTTTCAAGAGGAAATTGTTTATTTAGGGTATAAAATCACTACCAAATCTATAGAAATGGACCCTGAAAGAACTAAAGTTATTCAAGAATATCAGAGACCGCGTAATATCAAACAACTAAGAGGTTTTTTAGGGATTGTTGGATATTTCAAAAGACTTATACCGGATTTGACAAGGAAAGAGGTACCTTTGATTGATTTACTTAAGAAAAACCAAAGATGGAAATGGGATGATCAGAAAGAAGAAGCATTTCAAGAAATTAAAAGATGTTTTGTGAATCAAGTAAAAATTTATCATCCAAATTACTCTGAAAAATTTATTTTACAAACTGACGCTTCAAAAGACAGATTGGCTGGAGTATTAGTACAACGATATGATGGAAAAGAGTTTCCCATATATTTTCTCTCCAGAGTAACTAAGAAACATGAGAAAAATTATGCTGCTTCAGAAATGGAACTAGCAAGCATAATTTTCTGTGTCACCAAACTTAGATTTTTAATATTGGGGAATGAATTTATAATCGAGACTGATAATGCTGCATTACTTTCTATATTAAACAACAAATATGGGAACTGTCGAATCCACAGATGGTCATTGCTACTACAGGAGTATCAGTTTAAAATTGTTCATATCAAAGGAAAGGAAAATATATTAGCAGATGCATTAACCAGAGTAGATGGAAAAAGAAATGAAACATCGATTAGAATGGGAATCAACATATTAACAGAAACATCAGGATTGTTTTCTCTTGAAGAGATATTTAGAGATCAGGAGCTTATGGATACAACACAATTTGGAAAGGATATAAAAAGAACAGAACATCTAACTCTATAATATATCAAGGGAATTGGCAACTAAAATTTTGACAGCATTACATACAAAATATGGACACATAGGTTCACAGAAATTATGGAAATTATTTAGAGAAAATTATATTTCAAAAAAAGATGTTACGATAGCAAAAGAGGTTACTAGAAAATGTGAGATTTGCCAGAAGGCAAAACACAAAAATTTTAAAAATTACAATATACCCAAAACAATATTAGCAAATGAAAGATTAGAACTAGTAGCAATTGATTTTATTAGTAATATGATATCAACTGAAAATGACAATAAACATATTTTAGTAATTGTTGATATATTTTCCAAATACATAAAACTATATGCTTGTAAAAGAACTGATGTCAGAGAATTAAAGAAAATGTTAAATAGATATTTTAATGAAATAGGAAGACCAAGGAAAATTATATTAGACAATGCCACTTATTTTAGAAGTAAAAGATTTGAAAAATATATGAGGGAAAATAGCATAACATTAAATTTTACATCTATCAGGCATCCAAATGCCAACCCAACTGAACGTTATATCCAAGAAGTGATTAAATATTTAAGAATATATGCAAATAAAAACCACAAACATTGGGACAAACATTTAGGAACTTTAGAAGAAATAATAAACTGCACTCACAGCAACATGACAGAAGAAATACCTTATTGGATCATGCACAAAGAGTATCCAAGAAGACCATGGTTATTACAACAACTAGACTATAATATTACAATAGAAAAAATAAATAAGAGAATGCAACAACAAGCGAAAAAGTATATTAAGAAGGAAGAAACTAGACATAAAAAGAAAACAGATTTTCAAAAAGGAGAGTTAGTTCTGGTGAAAGCTTTAAGACATACTAATAGGGCTAAAAACAAATGTATGAAATTAATGATGCCTTTCGAAGGACCTTTTGAAATAGAGAATAAAGATGGAGTTAATAGCTATATTTTAAAAGACATAAAAACAGGCAAAATCAAAGGAATATTTAATATAGACAGTATATTCAAATACCACTCTTAAGAATTTCAAAATGGGATTTTGCTAAAAACCATAGTTTTATCAAAATGCTTATTTTGAAATTGGGAATTTGTTATGGAATTGAATAGATCAAAAGTATTTTTTTTAAGAAACACTAAAGGTAAATTGTTTAAAAGAGTTGAGAAAATATAATGTTATGAAATTGAATAGATCAAAAGTATTTTTTTAAGAAACACTAAAGGTAAATTGTTTAAAAGAGTTGAGAAAATATAAATATTGATTGTATGTAGGTTCATGATAACAAAGCCTATCAGAGAGGACTAATGATAAAAGAATTTTAAGTATAAGGAAATAAATAAAGTAAAGATAAGATATTTACTCAATAAATAATGTAAAAAAAGTGGAGTTAGATGAATAAGCAGTTAATTACTAATTTAATAATAAATGTTGTATGTAAAAAAAAAGGTTAATTTGGTTACCTATAGAAAGATAAAGTCAGATAATTGATTTGTGAAAATAGATAACCTATAGCGTAAAATATAATAATATAAAAAAAGAGACATACCTTGTTAGGAATTGGACTACAAATAGAATATGTTATTAAAATAAAATAATCCCTTTTATAATGTAAAATCCAGGAGAAGTAACATCCAAGGCTTATCCAAACGTAGTAACCAGACATTTGAAAAAAAAATCATTCTCTAAAAAAAATAGTAGTTATATAAAATTCAATTAACAGAATGTAAGCAGGATAAATTTTGTGTTGGTAGGATAAAGGTAGGAAGAAACTACAGGGAAATATGTTAAGAAGTAGGGTTATTATGTAAAGAGAAAAATCACAACTACAGTCACTAAATTTCAGCAAAAGATATAAAATAAATTGATTGGTAAAGTACCATAACTATAAATTAATACTATAAATTAATTTAGGAATAAAAATAGAATAGAAATCAATGGAAGGAAAACATTAACATATGTCACACATTTAGGTTGGAAAATCTAAGTAAAAATTCAATGATAAATGTATCCAGCTTCATAATAATATATCAGTAAAAGGAATAGGAGTCAATAAACATGATTTATTAGATAGGAAGGTGAAAAATAACAGATTTTAAGAGAAAATTAAAAATTACAGATTCATCTGACAGATCAAACATTGAAATTAAATTACAAAGATAATACTGAAAAAATAGGAGAACCAAATAGATAGAAATGTTCAGGAAATGTAGATTCATGTAATTAGTAATAACAAATTTGTATAGATTAAAATTATTTTTAAAATAATATGTAAACAATCAATCACTTTCATTTGTTTTCGATTATCCTATAAAAATAATTACAAACCTGTCAAACTCTCTTTTGAATTTTGATCTTCGAAGTGTAAACATCGTTCCTGTGCGTGTTTTAAATAAACCCATCAAGACGCTTGTGAAAAATTTTGTTTAAAAAAAAAACTTTGTGTGTAAATAAGCGAATTCAGACATTTTGAATTTTAAAATAAGTTTCATAAATCAAGAAGAAGCAATTTTGGTACAACGAACATTTAAAACCACAAAATCTATAAAAGTGACAGAACAAATTACAAAGTTTCAAGTCGTAGTCAGAGAGCTGATTGGTAATAGACTATACAGTGCGATAAAACCAGCATTAGAGCATACCAATAATCATAATGGAGCAGTATTGAAAAGGTGAAAACTGAATATATTTGTATCGAGGTAAAAACGAGTTGGAGAAGATTATGCAGAAACAGTGAAGTCAAGGAAGGACAGAGTGTAATTAGATAAGGTATTTATGAAAAAAGAATAATCTGTTTAGGTATAATTTAATTGTTGATTGAGTAAATAATCTATCTCCACTTAAAGAAAACAAAAATAAGTTATATAATAGATAATTTCGAAAGTAAGTTGTTAATTATAAAAGAAAAAGTTCATGTTCATTGTTCAAAATATTTCATTTTTGTTTAACTAAATAAAAATAGTAAAGTTTTAATTTCCAAATTTATTTGTTGTGTCAAAGTAAATTTTAAAGAACATAGAAAGAAAAATAATTAATAAAAAAAAACAATTTCAAGTTAATATAAATAAAATAAAGATAAAAAAAAGGTAAGTGAAAATTAAATATAAAATTTATTTTAATGAGCCCAGAACCCAACCTGAGATGGAGCGTTATCATGTCTGAATTTGCATACAATAAATAAATCAATAAACTAATAATATATTTTTTTAAAAAATCAAATTAAATAAAATGCTAGCCGAGGAAAATAATTAAATCACTAAAAATTGATAAATACAAGAATAAATAAACTAATAATATTTATTATAATATCAAAATAAAATAAAAATACCATAATATATATATATATATATATATATATATATATATATATATATATATGTAGCTCTCTTGATGGTCCGGGTGTTCGTCCGTTGAAAGTTTTGTCCCTGTAAAGGAACTGTCGCCTGACGTTTCGCCAAAATCTTTACAGGGACAAAACTTTCAACGGACGAACACCCGGACCATCAAGAGAGCTACACATAGTTCCGTCCGTGCCAACTTGTTTTCAAACATATATATATATATATATATATATTAGATGGTTTCCGGGAATTCATCTGCGTAGTTGATAACTGATCCCTGCCGGGATCGATGGTAAAATGACGACGTTTCGGCAGAGTCACATCTGCCCTCTTCAGGTCGGTTCGCATAATTCTCGTAGCCTTCGTAGCTTTCGCTTCTAGTTACTCGAATAGAAAGATTCTAAACAACTGTCAGGATCAGGTTCGACGTGCTGATGTGCTTTGTTGTGGTGGTTTTATTGATGCTTTTTACAGTCTCAGCATTATTTGCTGCTAACTGATTTGAACACAATTTCGCACCATCTTTCAATAATGTCTATAACGTTCCTTAGATCAAATAGAAAGATTCTAATGTTTATAAGGTTCCTTAGATCAAATAGAAAGATTCTAAACAACTGTCAGGATCAAATTCGACGTCTTAGTGTACTTTGTTGTAGTAGTTAGATTAATGCTTTTTACTGTCTCGAATTTATTTGTTGCTAACTGATTTGAACGCGATTTCGCACCACCTTTCAATGGTGTCTGTAGCTTTCCTTGGATCAAATAGAAAGAATCTCTCTATAAGGTTCCTTGGATCAAGTGGAGGGATTCTGAGCAACTGTCAGGATCGGATTCGACGTCTTGGTGTACTTTGTTGTGGTAGTTTTATTGATACTTTTTGCAGTCTCGGCATTGTTTGCTGCTGACTGATTTGGGCGCAGTTTCGCACCATCTTTTAATAGTGTCTAACGTTCCTTGGATCAGGTAGGGGGATTCTGGGCAACTGTCGGGATCGGGTTCGACGTGCTGGTGTGCTTTGTTGTGGTAGTTTTATTGATGCTTTTTGCAGTCTCGGCATTGTTTGCTGCTAACTGATTTGAGCGCAGTTTCGCACCATCTTTCAATGGTGTCTGTAACGTTTCTAAGATCAAATAGAAAGAATCCCATGTCTATAAGGCTCCCCATTATAGTTAAACAGCTTTCAAATTGGAAGAATTTGAAAGAGTTGTCTTTAAAATTTATAAGTGGCGTTCCTAGGAACGACTTTGTTATAAGATAGCGCATTCGCCAAAAATGCGATCAAAGAATTCTATTATTTCAGTCATCCCATTAACGTTATATGAGAAAACATAGAAAAAACCTTATGAACTATCCCGATACTGGGTTGTTCAAAATGAGGTTACCATTAATAATTTCTTCCTTAATTGTCGGTAACCAGATACGATTAAATTCTACAGAAGTAGAAGCGATACAATCGTTTTCATTCAAAAGAATTAAGGCAGACTCTTTTATTTTTAGTTTTGTGTTATGTTGTTCTTTGTGAAGTATAGTTGGATTGCCAAATTGTATTTTATGGCCTAGGTCTTAAGCATGTTCACAAATTTTCGATTTTTCAAACTGTCGTTTCTTTATGTAATTCTTGGGTTCATTTATTCGTACTGGGTTCATTTATTCGTACGTTTAATGGTCTCGATGTTTCCCCAATATAAAATTTATTGCATTCGCAAGGAATCTTGTATATGCAGTTTTTGAGTTCTGGGTTTTGTTGGTTGGTTTTGTTTTCAATATTAGAGATTTGAGTCTATTTCTTGTTTGGAATGTTATTTTAACATTAAATCTGCCCACTTTTTTCAATCTTTCTAACAGACCCTGTATATATGGTATAGTTGGAACTGTAATCTAGTTCTAATCTAGTATTCGAGTAACTAGAAGCGAAAGCAGAAAGGCTACGAGAATTATGCGAACCGACCTGAAGAGGGCAGATGTGACTGCCGAAACGTCGTCATGTTACCATCGATCCCGGCAGGGATCAGTTATCAACTACGCGGATGAATTCCCGGAAACCATCTAAAACATTTAGTGCTCGCGAAAACTTAAAAACAAATATATATATAGATAGATAGGTAACTCTCCGGGCAAAACACGTTCACTAGATTACAGCGCTTAAGTGAATGGTTGAAGGAACATACAAGGCTGGAAAATTAAACACGGATTAATATTAAATATATTATATTTTTTAAATTCTTAGTCATCCTGATTTCTGACTACATCTTTTGCCAAGATGCAATCAGAAATGCAGGATGACTAACTATTATGTTTAAAATGTTATAAAAGGAAAGGAAATGCAATAGTAAACAATTTTTATTGAAGGTTACATAGTTTGTCTTTATTCCAATTGACCTTTTTTGATTGATTTTTTTTGCTGTTGATATATTTCCATGTTCTAGCAGCAGGTGGCGTTTTTAATTCCCTCAAAGTAGTTGCAAAAGATAAATCTAAGCAAATATCCTTTTCACTTTCCAAATCAGGGTTAACATTCTCCTTAGTTTTCTCATCTAAGAAATTGTACAATAATGTACTGTACTGACATCAAAACTATTATGAAATACCATTGCATACCATGGTTATGAAGTCATCAAGGAATGGCACCAAATTTCAAGTTCGATTTCCTTCTTGTTAAGCCCCAACAAATCTTGTTTTCTGAGGGAAAAGTGAGCATCACACACTCTGTAAGACATCCTAATTTGTTGGGGCGTTTTATTCAAGAGTTTTGCTATTAATCTGGTTGACCCAAATTTGAAGTAGCTGCAAATATATTTCTTTTATTATACAAAATATAAATATTATTTAGTAAATACAGTTACATATTTTCATAGAATTAATTTATTTACCTCAGTTTCTTTTGGGAACCGATGTATCACTGAATTGAAACTAATATTTCCACAAAAGGGAACACAGCAATAGATTACCATAATTTTAATGAATACAAATTAAAATGAAATTTGAGAGCATCAACTTAACGTACAACAATTCACATTTCAGTAAACAACAGAAATTAGAAATTAAAAATACCGATAAATTTATCAAAACAGAACGCGGAACAAGTTTACCTATGTTTTCACAAAACAGTAGTTTCTTTATTTCTAAACGTTTGTCCTTTATTCTCTATATAAAGGTAAGAGGTAAATATATTCGTGGACACAATCCACGCAACCATTAATATTAGAAAACTTATTCTATTTGTCAAATAGCGGCGACTGAGGATTGGAGTGTATATTTGTCTTTATTAACCGACTGGTTGAAACTCTGAACGGACAATTCCTATATAGTTACCCGTGCATGGTTTCAATCGTCTGAATGCAATTTCAATTCCAATGTAACGTCTCTTTCTTGGTGGCTTACCAATTTAAAAGGTAAATCTTGGTGGCAAATCCCCAACGAACGAACAGTCTGCATTATGACAGTTAATTCTAGGGACTGGCCAGTCACGAATGACTTCTATTTTCTCCTCATTTCCTGCCTCAAAAACTTGTATTAAAAACTCGACCTACCTCTAAAACATTAGGATTGTCTCAGGCTGATATTGTTAATTTTAAAGAATACGTCACCGATGTTCTTCAGCTCGGAATCAAATATGTGACCCGACCAGAATGTCATCGAGTACACTAGGCATATCTTCCATATCATCCGATTCAGTAAAATCCATTAATGTCTCAAGCGTAGCGGGAGCGTTCCATAAGCCAACCGACTTGGCCGTAAATTGGAAAAAGTCTTTTTTTTTTGATAGATAACGCTGTCTTTTCTCTATCACCTTCATGAAGTCCAACTGGCCAATATCCACGTTTCAAGTCTAAGGTGGACGACCAACGGGTTTCTGTTAGGGAGGTGAGGGTTTCATGAATTCCAGGGGTTGGATAGCTGCCTTTAGTTAAATCGTTAAGTTTTCTATGATCTACGCACATAACCTGTTGATTCCTTGATTCCATCCTCCTTCCTTACTAAAACGAAGGGAGCAAATCATGGACTGATAAACAGTTCGGTAACTCCATCCTGTCACGTGGGCTTGATATTTAACTCGACTGCCTGTAGTTGCCCCAATGGTAGTCCCTAGGTGGTTGAGCCTTTCAAATATCTACTCGCTGTTGGATGATGTTTGTACGCCGAGTAGTACCACCTTGACAATTAAATACTTGCCAAAGATTTAAGATAAGTATATAAGTCTAAGGGTATGTTCCGTAATTGGATTTGGTTATTGTAGTTAACAATTTAGGGTTGGTATTTCTGCTTCCTTAACAAACGGGCGATCGTTCCAGCACCAAAAACGATGGTTAACGTTCAATTAGAGTCAGCTGTTTGTTTGCATATTATCAGATTTTGACTGATCAAATATATTTCTGCGGTCTGATTAAATGTATGTATATGAAATATTAAAATAAATGAAACAAAAGACTAAGAAATACGAGTACATAGCGTGTATTCATTGAATATAATTACGTAATACGTATTTTGCATTAGTGATAGCCTGATCAAATTTTTGTCCTACCAATCATCGATTAAATTGTCTGTACAACTATGACTATCAGATCAAAACATATCTTTGATTATTCTAAAAATCCCTGCAATACAGATTTCAATAAATACTGTTAAATTGAAAATATTACTCCAGATCATTTGATTGACACATTTCGCTGAATGACCTTGAATGGGGTTAACCGTAACCGGTGTTACTGGAACGTTCGTCCGTTAGTTAAGAAAGCAGAACTGCCAACCTGAAATTGTTATTTACGAAAACCGATGCCAATTACGGAACAGAGGGTAAGGAGTGTGCAATGATCGGTTGACGGTTTTAATTTTTTTTCCCTTGGACCAGTTTCCTTTGCTTTTCTGTTGTAAGAATGTTCATAATACATGATGGTCTCTACTGGTAAACTACTAACATATTGTACCAAAACTACATACTTTCAATTAAACGATGACTTTTACCAACAGGATTTTGGCATGGCCATGGGTTCTTGTCTCTCACCAGCATTGAGTAACATATTTATGGAAAACTTTGAACAACAAGTAATTTTATCAAAAGAAAATAAACCTTTAGTTTGGTGGCGTTACGTTGACGACATTTTCGTAATTTGGGAACACAATCTTGAAGAACTAGATAAATTATTAAATGATATAAATAACAAAGAGCCAACTATCAAATTTATCCTTGAAATTGAAGAAAATAACAAACTATCTTTTTTAGACATATTAATAACAAAAACAGAATCTTCATTCGAAACAGAAGTTTATAGAAAACCAACTCATACAAACAGATACCTAAATTTCAATTCAAATCATCCGAATACAGTAAAGAAAGGTGTCATTAAGTCATTATATGATAGAGCAAAGACCAACTGTTCTGATGATAATAAATTCAACAAAGAAAAAGTAATTATAAAGAATGTTCTCACTGGAAACAATTACCCCACAAAATTTATCAACAAAGAATTAAACAGACTTGAACAGAAAACAAACCTTCCGAATCAACCTAGAACGTCTCTTAACACTACTACTACTCAAGACAACAACATTACAGTTACAACTATGCCATATATACAGGGTCTGTCAGAAAGATTGAAAAGAGTGGGCAACAGATTTAATGTTAAAACAACATTCCAAACAAGAAATACACTTAAATCTTTAATATCGAAAACAAAACCAACAAACAAAACCCAGAACTCAAAAAACTGCATATATAAGATTCCTTGCGAATGCAATAAATTCTATATAGGAGAAACATCGAGACCATTAAACGTACGAATAAATGAACACAAGAATTACATAACGAAACGACAATTTGAAAAATCAAAAATTTGTGAACATGCTTGGGACCTAGGCCATAAAATACAATTTGACAATTCAACTATACTTCACAAAGAACAACACAACACAAAACGAAAAATAAAAGAGTCTGCCTTAATTCTTTTGAATGAAGACGATTGTATCGCTTCTACTTCTGTAGAATTTAATCGTATCTGGTTACCGACAATTAAGGAAGAAATTATTAATGGTAACCTCCTTTTGAACAACCCAATATCGGGATAGTTCATAAGGTTTTTCCTAGGTTTTCCCTTATGACGTTAATGGGATCACTGAAACAATAGAATTCTTTGATCGCATTTTTGGCGAATGCGCTATCTTTTAACAAAGTCGTACCTAGGAACGCCACTTATAAATTCTAAAGACAACTCTTTCAAATTCTTCTAATTTGAAAGCTGGTTAACTATAATTCATGATCTTTAGAATTTTTTGTGCTACCTGTATATTTAAAAACAACAAATTTTCTAATGTCAATTTTAAATGTCATAAATCAAATTTTCATTTTGCAATTTACATCAATAAATATAAAGCCATTGACAACGAAGTCAGAATAGACTTTGAAATGTTTGGTATTCCTGCAATATACGTAGTTTTATTTCTATGTGGTGTTATTCCCCAAAGAAACATAAAAATAATCAAGAAACAATTTATTTCTGCACCAGTGGGAATCCGGTTGTCGTTGTTTGACATATTCAGTACTCGAATAGATATGTCTTTGCCAGTTAAACTGCCGGAGCACCAACAATCCAACCCAGCTCACAGGATTTTGTTGTAGCTGCTCATTAATAATTTGTTCTGTTCGATTGGGAACTTTTGTTGAAGATTTCGATACAGCTTCAATGGAAATCATGTTTGTAAGGACAGACAGTGTCAATACAAATTCCCTATTTAACTTTAACAGTGCGTTTGTTCTGCGGAATTCTCCTTTTTTACATATAGAAAATTTACTTGAATGTGGTATCATTTTCCACTTCTGTATTGTGGTACAAGAAGGCTGAATGCAGTGAAACTAAATACATTAAAAGTAATAACTTAAAATCGTACTCTGGTACCTGTTTTCGGTGACATTCAAGTAGCTTGTTTACTCTCGAGAAAAGTGCCTGGAGGAATGTCTTCTTCTTCCTGGCTGCAAGACACTGCTCTTATCCCTGGTTTAAACATATTCGTCTGGTAGATCTGGGTAGTATCAGATGTATGAAATGTGTAATATCTGCTACAAATTATTGTAGACATTCCAACTTTTCGTGTTTTCCCAGTCAATTGCACTTTCTATAACTGATTCAAGTATTGACTTTCATCTCTCTTATTTAGAACTAAAATAATTTTGTCAAACTTACCTTGTTCAACCACTGGAATGCTCTGGAGAAGTTCTAATGCTGAACCTCTTACAGAAATTATCAGAAAAGTAGATGTTTCTTGGCTATGCCATCCAGTGCTTCAAATATTTCTTTGTACATACACAAAAATGAATTGCTTTCTAATTTGGGTGGTTCATACGTACTTACGATGCTCTGATATTTTCCTCTTTGTAATTGAATCGATGTCATCCATGTAATTTATTTTCGAGCGTATCTACTGAAATGTTTAGTAACTAACTGCATTAGATGTTCAAATTGTTTTTTTTTCTTCAATTTTTTAGTCAACTTACCTTTTTTTCTTGTAAGATTTTGTGTTCATCTAGTCTCTTTTCTTCTATAATTTTTATTTCCTCTTGTCTTTTTTCTTCTAATTTGGCTATAGAAACTAGTTGATTCTCAACAAAATTTTGAGCTAACCATTCTTTACTTTGTTATCGAATTTGCATCTCCTTCTTTTCTCGTAAATCAAAGATCTTATTTTATTGCTCACCAAGGCTTACCGTTTTAAAGATTCCTTTCATCTTACTTTCTTACTTCTGATGTACCATATATTGCCAACAAACTTTTTTTACTCACATATCTTACGTCAAAATCTCAAATCATACCTACTAGTCTTCTGTCACTTCTTCTCAATTGAGACTGCCTTCACCACAATTCGTAAACCTCTTTGTCACTACTTTTTTCCACAGAATTTTTGAGAAAACATTTTGTGCCATCAGTGGAATATTATTTTGATACAATTGAACTTTTTTGAATAGGCGGTGGCAAAATGAGACTTTGTAACACCGTTATCTAACAAACAACTGATTTTATCTTTTTTTATTTCAAGTGCCTCTAAAGAAAAAGATGATCTTCCCTGTGAACTTTGCGAGCAGTTGGTTACTCATTTGAAAGATCTATTGATAGCAAATACAACAGAAGAAGAATTTGATAAAGTATTGGAAGGTCTCTGTAAGCAAACTGGAAAGTTCACCAGTGAATGTCTCTCCTTGGTTAATCAATATTACAGTGATATTTATCAGTATTTAGTCAACGAACTGAACTCTAGTGAAGTTTGTACAATGATTGGAATCTGTCACCCATCTTCTGATAAGGTAAGATAACATTATAGTTAAAATATGTATTTTAAATCATAATGTTTTCAAATATCGGTGCGTAACTTCTTTCAGATTATTAGTATCTTAACGTTAGAACCAGTGAACTGACAGCACTGGTTTTCATTTAAATTACATTTGCTTATAATCATTTCTCTTAGGAAAGTCCCATTGCACCTCTTTTACCGCCTAAGACTGCAAATCTTGCGCTCTCTCTTTCTCAGCCTGAAGCAAAACCGTTGGTCCACATCAAAATACAATCAGACAAAGCTACGATGTTTCCACCATTGTTATTACCGCCTGGTCTAGTTCGGCAAGAAGAACAACCTCAGCAGTTGCCTATAGATCTTCTCATGCCTCCCCATACTCAGGTTCTGTACAACAAAGAAGTTTGTCAATTTTGTGAATACTTTTTGCACTACGTACAAGAGGCAATCACCGAACCAAAAACAGAGGTATTGTACATTTTGTCTATATTAAAATTTATTTCTACTGACATGTGATAGTTTTTATAATTAAACTTTCATTTACAAATGAATGTATTAGAAACCTTTAACGTAATACTATTAAATAATTAATACTGACTCAAAAATCTTTGTTACAAAAGTGTACAAAATGTTCACGGTTTTGCCCATGACTAATGCAATGGCAAATTATTAATCGAAGTGCAGAAACGACACTAGTAATAATTTAGAAAACATAATTAGTTAAAGAAAACTGTATGTTATGTGTATCATAATGAGTTTAAAATGTGTATAGTTATTTCATGACGCATTCAAACAAAAGAAAGATAAATTCACTCAAAATATTGATTAAGTTATTTTAAAAATCCTGTAATAATAAGAATGTAAGTAATCAAGCTAACCTGGATAAATTAACTTAACGGTTCCATCTTGGAGTTGTGAATCTTTTTTGTCCATCCGTCTCGAAATATTAAATTGAGTTACTGGAAAATGCTCTTATTAAATATTCACTAAATGATCTTTAATAAACGAGAACCAAAAATTTTACCAGTTCTTGCAGAATTATCATTGAATTTATTTGTTTATGTGAAAACCTCAGAAGCGCAACTTTTTAGTAATATTCAAACTTTTGATAAAATCAATAAAGGTACAAAAATTATTAGAAAATTAAAAGAAAAATTTACTCGACTTAATACATTGAAAAGCTAATAATAAACACAACGCCATAACTAAGAGTCATTACATAAAACAAACAACTAAATAACTTCGCGCACATGCTATTTGTTATTATAACGTGATTTTTACTTATCAATTAATACATCAATGGTTAAGAGGTGCACTCTGAAGAAAACCCCCGATTGGTGAAGTTTTTCAATATTTTGTATTTGCTTGTCTTAAATTGACGCAATGTTTTAATCCATAAGAACTTACAAGCACACCTTTAACTTATGTGACATAGTAATACACATAATAAAGTTTTAGCTTTTTTAATTACGCATCTACTTAATTTGTGTAAATAAAGTAGCATTTTTGGTATTTTCAGGACAAAATAAAACAAATTATTGACAAGGCATGTGAGAAACTTCCAGAGTCAATAAACAATACTTGCGTCGATTTCGTCAACACTTACGAACCCGCTTTAATTGCTCTCCTCGCTCAAGAACTGGATCCATCACAGATTTGCCCTCTAATTAAAGCATGCCCATCCTCAAATAACAAAGATGTCGAAATATTCATGCAAGCGAAAGGAGATTCGAAATGCCCGCTTTGTCTTTTTGCTGTTACCAAATTGGAAAGTATGGTTAAAGACAAAAAAACGGAGGTAGGAGAAAGAGGATTTTATAAATGTAATTTACATTTGTTTCCCCAAAAATTAAAAAAAAAATGAGGTGATGTACATATATTTTTTCTAAATAAAGATGTGTATATTCTGGTGCCAATAATTGTGGAGGTAGTTATCGGATTTTGTAAAACTTCAGTATATATTTAATAAAACTAGGTTCTTTCTAAACAATAACCTATTTTTTATGTTTGTTTATTGGGATTATGTCTTCTCTCTTCTTTTCGGTGAAAGATCATATATGTTTTTATATAGTATATCCTTTTAACCTTCTTAATAAATACTTTTCTACTATTTTTTGGTACACAAATCAGTGTATTGTATAGACTTATTAGACATTGTTATTGTACGTATAGAGAATTGTAGAAAACGACTTTACCGAATTGAATAGTTCAAACTGTATTCTTTCACGATATATCTTCACATGTTATATACATAATATAAATTGTTATATTGCGCTATATTTACAAAGATCTGTACATGATCAGGATTTTTTTCTTAGTTACATATTAAGCAACATTACTATATAATTAACATATTAGCTTACATTGTCGCACTTTCCAGTGTAGTGTTGAAGATTAGTTGAAATGTTAGTCTGGAAAAGGTAGACAATGTAACTCGTTCCTCGAAGTTTCCTTGGACTTCCATTGTCTTGAAATGGTTGATCTCACAACGTTTCAATAGATGAATGAAGGAAAATTCAGATTATTCGTCGTATTTATAACCTTAGCTGGTTCGGCGGCGCTGATAAGGGATTAAGGGACCCCCTGAGAATGATCAGCGACGCAAGACCTATTAACGGTATAAATACGACAGATAATCTGAATTTCCCATAATTCCCTTGATGACGAATTGAAATTTAAAGCTATTGAAACGTTGTGAGATCAACCATTTCAAGACAATGGAAGTCCAAGGTAACTTCGAGGAAGGAATCACATTGTCTACCAGTTTTAGACTAACACCTGTATGTGTATTTGACATATCAGTGAAAAACCAGCAATTCTGTAAATACAGTTTAATATTAATAAATAAATATATTGTAAGTCTGACCCTTAGCAGCAATGGACCCAATGTTAGAAATAACTTCTTTTTTATAACTAGTTATATTTTCGTGTAAAAGAGTTAGAAACTATCAGTTTAACTTATTTACACAGGAAAACATTAAAGAAGCTTTGGACAAACTTTGTTCGCACTTACCCGAAGATATGAAGAATGAGTGTGTAGACTTCGTTCATACCTACACCAATGAATTGGTGGAAATGCTCATTGATGACTTGAACCCAGAAGAAGTCTGTGTTTACTTAAAAATGTGCACAAATGACCGACCACCGAAAAATCTACCTACTTACGTCCAAAAACCAGCTTTAGGAAACATTGGTAAGTATGAAATTAAGTGCTTAAAGTTTTCAGCAATATAATAATATTTGGTTCCTCAAAAAGTTGAATTGTAACCTTGCTTTCAACATAATCTATGTATACCTATAATTTTGGTTATCAGAATGCAATTTCACAACTGGCAGTACTGTTAGAAAACTTTCACCAAATACTTTTTGTTAAGATTAGTTTGGTAATTATGTTTATTCCTGGTAGAAGCGAACCAAATATGTGGTTTAACTGGACCAGTTATATATGAAGTGGCTAATAGACTATTCGGTGTATGCGGTGATTTTGCATACACTCATATAGCGTATGCGTGGGTACCTAGTACCTATTATTTAAAAATATTTTCCAGTATCCCTGGTATTTAATTTTTTTTAATGGAACACCCTGTAATTGATGTTTAATTTAAATTGTTACATTTCAAATCGACGGTCATTAATTAAGAATAGTGAAAGGTAATTAATGAACAAATAATTATACAGGATTGCAATGGCCTCCGTTAAATTATCATAAGATTCAAACCTCTTTAACTCTCTTACTTTAAATGGAACAACCTGTATCTAATAACACTAAAGTATACACTTTTTAAAATTCCGTTTACTTCAATATGTTGAGGGCCGAAGACTGCCGTCCACCAACTATCGGTTTTCTTTATTATCCTATTAACTCTGGATTCAACTAAAAAAATAACTGCTATCCGATGGTCTGCTAGAGTGTATGTGTCTTCGACTGCCGTTGTTGTTGCTTTTTTTACATTCAGCCGGTTTTTGTTGCGTATTCGCAACTTTTTTATCATAATGAATAACTCCAATAAGTTTTCTTCATTTTTAGCGGCGTGAAATGAATGTTAATTGCGATCGGCCTGGTATGGTATATAATTTTTTTCAAACAGCCTCTGTAATAGAAAATCATTTTATACAAAATATGCAAGCGTTACTGTATCCATTTATTTTTGGAATTATTTCGTTGCTTACAACGTTAAATTCAAATATTTAATTTTTCAGGTCCTCTGAATTTGTGTAGTTAAGACAATGTCATTAGCAAATTGCAGATAGTCGTGCTATTCTCAATCTTTAATTTCGGAAAGATACTAATCCCATGGTCAATAGATTCAGTGTTTTGGTTTCACTCTGTCCGACTCATCAGTTATATTTTAGTTGATGCAATTACCGATTATTAGTTGGTTTTCATAACAATTGATTTTCAATTTCTGTTGCCCCAACACTATTCTTTCTTATAAGCTTGTAATGCTTTGTATAATTTGCACATTATGTCTGGTATCAAGTTTTAGCGGTATTGACTGTATCGTATCATAAGAAACGTGAATAAGGACGATATGATATGCTAAGGTTTTGATTTGACGAAACACTTGTATCTCTAAAATATTGGAGTAGAAGATGCCCTAATGCAGATTAAAATAAGTATTTTAAAAACATTTACTAATGCATTTTAATATGATGTAGACTATTTTATGTTTATTAAGTTCAATATTAAATTATAGAAGTTACTCACATAACCTAGTTCAAATAATCTAACTTTGTCATTACTTGTATATTTTGGACAATTACTCCTAAAACCCCATTTACTTTTATTTTAGTTTACTACCACTGCTACATTTATGGTAATAATAATTGTTGGCTTAATGAAATTGTTACAATAATCAAAATAAAAATCGTTTTATAATAATTATATTTTGCAGAAACAAACGCCATTCCTGATAATACAGTTAATGGAAAAGTAATTGATGATGACATATCTGCATCCTCAATTGAAGACAGTCCTCAATGTGTCCTTTGTGAATTTGTTATGAAAGAGATTGAAGATCAACTTGAAGATAAAACAACAGACGTAAGTTTTCATTAGTGGATTTTGCTTGTCGCTTTAGTAAAAATCATTTAACACGTTAAGCGCCATTTGTATCATTTTGGATACAAGTAACCTTGATCATTTGGGCCACCTGTATCCAAACGGATTCAAAGGACTACGTTTACTTTAATCTGACTGAATTCAAACAGATGCAACGTGTGCGTTTAAATGTATAGGGGACTATACCGTTGGTCTAAAATTTGGTTTTAGCCTGAGATTTTTTTTAGGAATAAAATAATATTTTTTTAATAAAATATATACATTATATTTGAAATCTGTAACACAATATTTTTTCTAATGAATGAATTCTGATTTATGGGTAATAAAAAAACATTTCAAACAATAAATTGTTTCACAAGCAAAACTACATTTGTAGCAAGTTTGTGAAGATTTAGTTTGGGCATATTTCCAATCATGACTGTTTTTTAGCCTTTCCAAGCAAGCCGACCATCTCCTTTTCTTATTATCAAATCGATACAAGTGGTCAAAAACGTTAATTCATGAAAATGGGCAACCTGTATCCATTTGAATATAGGAAGTTTTTTATGAAAAAAAAAAAAAACATAAATTATATAAAAATAGTTAAAAAGAGCATTTTTCATACATTTTTACTAAGTTTACACAGTGGCTCACAGGGTTTATTTTTTTAACATTGTGGTGCTTAACGTGTTAATTTACAAAAAAATGCTACTATTGATTATTTTTTATTTTAGAAGGAAATTGAGACTGTCGTCAGAAACATCTGCAATATTATGCCGTCCTCTATTAAAAAACAATGTAACGATTTCGTCACTCAATACGGAGATGCTGTTATCCAGTTACTCATACAAACTCTGAAGCCCAACGAAATTTGTCCTATGCTAAAACTTTGTAATAACCAAGCAATACAAACAATGCATGGTAAGTTGCTTATATTTGCGTTTATCTAACTGACAATATAACCCTGTGTTTAATGGTATCCACAGAAAAATATCTGAAGCAAATAATATCTTTTAAATTGTCCTGAAAAATCACTGGAAAACTTGACTTTCAATGTTAACCGAAAATAATAACTTGTTACACCACTCGTGAAATACCAAATTTGTTTTCATCAAATTTATCATTTTCATCCCGTTGCCAAGTTTTAATATTTCGTTTGATTTACACAGTAAATTATCAACGAAACGTCTGCGCCCATAATTTACATGTAAAAAATACATTAAAAAAACAAAACCTACTTCAAAAAATTAACTAAAAAGCATGAAATGATTTTTTGCAACAATTAAATACTTTTTATGAAGTCGGTGCCAAGTAAAGTGAAACTTTTTGGGAAGTACATTTATAAGTTGTACTTCGCAACTGCGCTGTTCAAATTGGCACTGACTTCAGAAAAAGTATTTAATTGTTGTAGCAAAAAATTATAGGCGGTTTTTGTTTTATTAAAAATGTATTTATTTTACAATTTTTAGTGATGCAATGGCTTAATTGGATGCAGTTTTCAAATCTAATTAACTTTTTCGTTGTTGCCTAAAATAAGGTATTTTCATTTATTAACTTGACCAACCTCGTTTACTGTTGAATAGAATAACTTGTTTTCTAGATATGTATATGTATTAAGAAAATTTTGTATATGATTCTAACTTAGGAGGATCCAGTATATTGTAGAAATGATCTGAGTATCATCATTCTTTAGGTCTGTTAATTATACTGACACACATTTAATAGTTTCCTCTCTGCGGAATCTTATAATAAATCGTTATTCAGTATTAATTGATATAGCAAAATAGGACGTAGTTTTCAATTCTAATTAACTTTGATAACAATTTGAGTTATTATTAAAAATGTATATTCTTTATCAAACCTAGTACACAATTTGGCAAAGTGACATGAAGATCTATTATACAATTTTTAGTGGTGTGGGATAATTAGATAAATTTTATAATTTTTATTACCCCTGTTACATAAAAAATTATATATTATGAAAATGAAAGTATTTGACTTTTAAGCAAAATTCATATTTGCTGACAAATCTCGTATACAGTTGAAAAAGTGACATGTAACGATTCCGTTTGAATTCAACTTATGAAGACACACTGTATATAGAAACCAACTGAGAACTTCCACCTTGAAGCTGATTAACTAACATTTATTTCGATTTATTTCCATCAATTTTCATTTTTTTACAATTTTTAATAATACACACAATTGAATGCAGTTTTCAATCGTAATAAACTTTGTTTCATTACAGTTTGAGATATTATGAAAAAATAAACAAAATTGTTATATTTTTTGAAACCTAGTATATAGTTGGAAAAGTTACAGAAATACTTATTATACAATTTTTAGTGCAATGACATAAGTAGATGCAGTTTTTAATTCTAATTACTTCTTACTTGATAACAATTTTAGGTCTTAACAAAAACATACTTTATTTTGTAATCAAAATTCCTCTTTGATGTCACATCTGGTTTATAGTTAAAAAAGTGGCATGGAATGATTACTGTTTACGTTTTAGACCATGCAAATCTGTTTATGAAGAAAAACTTTTTCTCTGAAAATTATTAATAAGAATATGAGTACACACTGTATATACACATTAACTGACATTTATTTTGATTAATGAAATTTATTTACAAGTTATCCCAAGTTCCGAACAGTTGATATCGGTTACTCGAAAATCCTAGATTCGGTCTTACATCTCGCGTCTCCAAAGTCTCAATTTATTCCATGTTCCGAATAAAAAAATTTCCATATTTACAGGAACGAACTGCCTTACGTTATTTTTTCAACTCCAAAGATGATTTAATAATTCTAATGATTATATTAGTGTATTTTTGTCATGCCAAAAAGCGCAGCCCTCTTTCAACTTTTATTTTTTTTTGTCTATCATTTTCTGAATGACCCTACAGAATTCCACAAGATTTTGCAACCACCATGTTATTTTTTAAACTACCCTGGATAAATATAATTCTTATTGGCTGTTTCTAATATTGTTTGAATCACCCTTTATCACGATAATTTTAATTCGCCACATATTTCAAGGGTATATGCAACTGCTCATGGTCTACTCTGTATAACAAAATTTTTCACATTTTCGAACCACCCTATTCAGGCTAACTGCTGATGCTTATTTAACAATTTTTTATTCCACTGTATAACTATATTTCTACTCCATTTTTACTGAACCACCTTATATACGCAATTACTTATGTATTTTTGAACTACATTGTATGATTATAATTCTACTCAATCTTATTTGTATACGCAACTTCTTATGTATTTTTGAACCACATTGTGTAACTATAATTCTACTCCACCTTATTTGTCATCCTGTAAATGCTACTGCTTCTAACATTATTTGAACCCTTCTGTTTGTAATTATACTCTGCCCTATAATTCTCTGTTAATTATAATTCTACTCCACCCTTATTTAACCACTAACTACATTTTGTAACCCCGCTGTATAATTCTATTCTATGTAACTGTTTATGAACTCTACAATATAACATTTCTTTTTAAGATTTTTTCAACCCACTGTTAAGGCCCTTAAAAGAACTTCGCTTCAAAAAGAACTAACTTCAAATCTATCAAAATGATCCTGTACGATCAATATACTTTTATGACATTTCTTGATACTTAAGTTTAGAAGAACTTTAGAAAATATGAGATATATTTTAACGTTTACCGTCTTTTACGCATATTTTTCCGTTTTTTGAAAAACCATGTTTTACATCATAGAAAAATATACATAAAATACACATATATAACATTTGGTCAGCGCATGCAAATAAGGCAACTAACTACTCAGTACTTTTTCTTCCGAGGATTTACAAATATTGAGATATATAAACTCTTGTTCTTTTAAAATTAGCATATCAAATATTTATAATTTTAAACTAATACATAGTTTTACATTTTTAGTTGAAATTTTGGAGTGCCCTATATGTCAGTTGACTGTAGAAGCAATGGAAAAAATCTTGGCAAATCCAAAAATAGATCATGAAGTTGAACATGTTCTTGAAAAAACTTGCAGAGGGGTTCCTGTTCAATATCGGGATAAGGTAGGAAGTTCAATTTAAAATTACTTCGTTCGCTGTATATGAAAATGCAAATTGCACTGTATATAATCGCACACCGCACTATATTTAGTTTGCAGTATTGAAATATTGTTGTCGAACTCGTAGTTAAGTATTTTAAATTGATTTACTTTTAAGTGTTCCTCTTATTTTTACCTTTAACAAGTGTGTTACGTTTCGAAATATTAACTAGTAGTATAGATTGATGGTAAGTACAAAATTTCCCTTTCAGGATGGTAGTACTGACAAAAAATCGTCTCACATAAATCATCCCGCATAAATAAAAAGGGTTTGGTGCTTTTTTAACTCATTTGAAATCTAATGATGATGGAGGAGGTTGTAAAATTATATCCATAATACAATTTATTTCCTATGTTAATTAAAATTAGAAGAAAATACTCTCATGTATTCAAATATTGTTTAAGGGAATTAATATATTAGAAATAACAACGGTATTCAGGTGAAATTATAAATCATTTATATTTATTTGAATTAGATGAATCTATATTAGAATTTTTACTTTTTTAAACCCGACGCTTGTATAATAAACAGGGTGGCCTAGTGGTGTGTTAACGGAAGATTGTGGCTATATAGGTAAATATTTAAAAAATCTGCCACCAGAGAAACGTGGGGGTTAGTGAGAGATGCAAGCTAAAAATAATTTTACTCGAGTTGCGGTACATTGACGGGATGCTTCAATCCAACTTCCTATATATTTTAGGATTCTTTAGTCAATTTTAATATAATTTTATGCATCTTACATGGTACAGAAAACGCACCGTTTAGCCGTTATTCGATATTTTGTCAAAATGAAGGCGTTTAAAAACGGTTCAAAATCAGCGGGGTCCGGTATCATAGGAGGCTGTAATTGTGGAAATTGTTGACCACCCTCCATACTACCGTAAGCAAGAATGACAATGATTAATTCTATTTATTGTGCCAGCTATCTTTACTGTAGAAATGTTCAGTCATGAATAACTGATTGTTTTCAAACTGTATCAGGATATTTTTTCACGTTATCTGATAACTCATTTAATTTCATTTCGTTCGATGTAAAGTTATGTGTATCTATTTCTAACAGTTTCTGAAGGTATCAAGAAATGTGTGCTTTCTTATCGTTCATAAACAGGGTGAGTTTATTTTTATTATCAGTATGAGGATTGGGAAAGATTTGCAGTTTTACTGGCCCAATTTAATGACACTTTCGGATTTTTGTAAAAAGTCATGGCTTTCTAGATATTTTGAAAAAACGAAATACTGTCGATTTAGTCAAATCCCTCTAGCTTCTTTGTTTTTGATTTTATAAAAAAAGTGTAAATATCAAAATTGAAGGGAATTGTATCCCGAATATGATTGTCATGACCTCGTTTGCATGACAGCTCTCGTTTTCGAGATATGACACAAACTTTTCTTTTTTTGTATGGAAATCATAGTTGGCTATGACCTCAAAAAATCGGACATTTTTAGAGCTTTTCAACGATATAATACTCGATATAGTAACGGAGTTATGGATGCTTTTTTCTTTTATTTTCACTTTTAACGTAGTTAACCATGAAATAGATTGATTTATTAATAACTATTCCAAAAAACATTGAACGATTTTTTTATTAGGTATATCAGATATAACGAAAAAACTAAATAGGTGGGTACTTAATAAAACTTAAGAAATTAAGGTACATAATAATGGTTACATTATATGTTCGAAAGTCCACCATTGCTATTTAGACAAAAATTGCATCTTTTTAAGATTGACATTACCGCTTTCCTCACAGACAGCCTATCAATTTCTTCATTTGCTTGTAATACCGCCTCCCTTAGGTCAACAACTGTCTCATACTTTCTTTTGTATACTTTGTTTTTTAGCGCACCTTATAAATAGAAGTCTATAACTGCCAAATCGGGAGACCGGGGTGACCATTCGCGTGGGCCATTTCTTCCTATCCAAGAGTTTGGATAGATATTATCTAAGTGTTGTTTTACTAATAACGACGAGTTAAGAGCAGGTGCTCCATCATATTGGAACCACTCAATTTCTAAACGAGTTCTCAAATTCAAATTATGCAACATTGAAAAATGTATTGCAAGAAATGCATGTAGCGCTCCCCAGTAAGTGATTCGTCATAGATAAAAGGCCCCAGAATAGTAGACTCTATGATACCACACCAAACATTAAAACCAAATTTTTTCTGGGGTCGTCTTTGTTCTACATGGAAAAGGTTTTCTTTAGCTCAGATATGCTCATTGTGTCTATTGAACATACCGCAGTTAGTAAATCTAGTTTCATCTGACCATAATACCTTTAATGGAAACTGTGGATTGTCAAGGCACATGTCTCTAAACCATGTACAAAACAAAATACGTCGATGTTTGTCACCAGCATGCAAAGTTTGAGAAACTAAAAGTTTGTACGGGTGGAACTTGTGCGCTTTCAGTACCTTAACTACAGTTCGTTGAGATGTGCCAACTTCTGAGTTGATGTAGATGGATTTTGATTTACCATTGCCAAAACATTAGAGCAATCTAATTTCGTTACATTTCCTCTGATATGAGATTATTTGAATCTGCTTCTAATACTTTCCTTATTTGGTTCTAATTGTTAAATTATGTTACTGAATTTGGCATATTTTTCTGAAAATGAAATGATTAATATTGGAGAATGCTTAAAACATCTTATTAGCATGTCGAACATACAAAACACTATATCCCGATAGTCTGCGTCATCGAAGGGAAGAAACTTTTTAAAATCTTTTGGAAAGATTCATTGATGCACTTAATATTTGCTATTCTCAAAAACAAGAAAGGACAAAATTAATGGTAACAGAAGGTAATGAATTGACTACTTTAGTTGCTTTAGTAGAAAATGTCCTTGTTAGTACTAGAAATGTGTAGATCTTTACTGATACGATTCAATGTTCCATATCATCCAACTGTTTCAAAATATTTGAATCACCACCGTCGTACAACCGAATCAGTTGGAACTGGAGCGTCTCACATCTACTTGCTCAGTCGATCATTTCGGTCTTCGCATCAGTCAAAGTTTGAGAGAAAAATGAAACAAATGATGCATTGCTTCTGCAATGATAGTTCGCAACGAATAATTCAAAGCCAAAGAATGCCGATGCGATACGACAACAAAACTAATGAAACAACTCCCCACAGTCGCCGCTCGCCTGTCATTTGTGGTGTTATGAACTTTAACAGCTATTCAGTAAAAAATATTTGAGAGACTTACTAAATATTTCATTTGAATAGCACTTTAAATGAAACTAAAAGATATGGATTGCATATTCACATACACTTAGAATTGATAAGTTAACTTTTCTAGGGGTTGAACGAAATTTGTACAAGGTTGTGTTCTATGCTATATGTGTGAATGAGTTGTAAAAGCAAATAATATCTTTTAAAATTGTGTAAGCAAATTTTTTACCCGCTAAGAGAAAAATTCCGGTAAGTAATTATCAAATTTTTAAATTCAATTGTTTATATCGGGCGAAACTGTGTAGCGTTGAAAATTCATTCGAAACAACTGAGAACTGATCTGAATTCTGTAATCACTCGGTGTTCGCTCGATTTGAAACGATCATCAGAATGATGCATTTTTACTATGTCTAGATATCTTGAGAGGGATTCTGACAAGCATAGAACCTCTATTATGAGAACAATATAAAAATCTAAATTCCAGAAACCACAATTAATTTTAGCAGTTAGGTAAAGAGCAAAAATTGAATGAAAATTTGAATTTTTTGAATCAAATTACTTTTCAACTGTTTAGTGAATAAACACAACTTTCATTATTGCTTGGACCAAAAGCTACACATTGTCTGAGTAAATAGTCAGAAAAAGGACAGTTAATGTTTGGACAGGAATATTCGAAAACTGTGTTGTTAGTCCATTTTCCTTTGATGGTATGAGTACCAACATTTCTTAAATAACCATTTAAGTCCTAGAAGATATTCCGCGTGTCTGATTAAGAGATATATACTTTGAGCAGGATGGGTCTCTTCCTTTTTGCCGAACAATTCGTTCAACACGGAGGTCAAATTTACTTTATGTTGTTATCTATTATTTATTTACTAAATCGTATTGTTATTTTCGGGGTTATGGGTAATTCTTGTTCATTTATTTGACTTTTTAATAAAGTTTATAATGAGCCGTACTGTTTGTTTTTCATTGTAATAAGGAATTAGGGAATAGAGACAGATAATCTCATATTGTTCGAAAGATTCGAAAGATAACGAATTTTCACATTAGATAGGATGCTACATTAAACACCACGACCTCCTACGATCAAAAACCTTTTACAAATAATAATCAGCCAATCTATGGATAAACTTTACAAAATTGATGTGACGATATCTGATAAATAACGAGAGTTCATCATTGCGACTGACTGCTGGTATGGTGGGTGATCAATAGTTTTCCTCAATTACATCGTCCTATTGTACGGAACATCTTTGAAATTCAATTAACAGAATAACCAATAACGACCAAATAGGGCGTTTTAGGTGGCATGTTATGATATAGAGTTATAGTAAAATTAACTGGGGAATTCAAGTATGTAATAATATACAGGACTTCTTAGTAAAAATAATCAGCTTCAATATATACGTCCAGTGAACTTATTTTTAGTATGCTTTTCTCGGTACCCTTCATTCTTCCTTGGCAGTAGATTTTGAGAATATTCATTAGTATAGCCACAATCTTCCGTCCACACCCTATTGGTGCCACCCCTATAAAATCTTTGTTAGTAGATAGATTTTCAACCAACTTTTTTTAAATATTTTAAATGATGTTATTGTCTGTTTTATGCAAATATTTGGATGTTTAAATCTGAAAGGAAAGGCCTAGAAAGGAGTACCAACACATTTTTTTTTAATATTTGAGTATATGTTAGCTGTTTATGTTATGTACGACTAATACATACAATTTAAAGTTTTCACATGCGTGTGATAAATAAACATTTTATTGAAGGTTTTAAATTGAAGTTGAAGTAACGCAACGGTAAAGTTTCAGACTGTGAAACTGTTTTCTTTTTATTTTTTTATTGAAATAAATAAAAATCGAAATTCTTAATTTATGAATTCGTTCTAACATGAATTAAATAAAATATTCCCCACGCAGTTTTTACTATCATTAGAAAAAGCCTTAAAATTTACGTTATTCATTCTACCTACAACTGTTAACTACTCTATTATTAATTATTAATATAATTTTACAAAATGTGGTAGTTAGTTATTTTAAATGGCAGAAAACATTTTTGATTAGAAAATTTTATTTAGTAGGCATTGCTATTCTAACTTGAACATTCAAGTATGTACTTAAAATAGACATTTTAGGCTTCATAAATTGGAAAACTGTTGCATCAAAATTGATAAACTTATAAAGATTTTTAAGAGGAAGCACCAGTCGAGAGAACCATTTATATATTATTGTTGAAAGCCTTATTTTAATTATTCATAATATTCAAATAAAACTAATTTCTTTGTATTCTATCATAAATTTGCCACAAATTGCGTTACTATCATCAGTTAATGACTATTAGGACCACTATTTCACAAAATCTGTTCGAATCTGCAGCACTTCTGCTAGTTACTTATTGCTGAATTTATCGAAGTTTAAATGACTTACTATTTGCTAAATTACAATTATTAATATTTTGTCTGTTTGCTTCAAACTGAACTAACATGTTTTAATACTTCAATGGTGTTATTTGCTATGACATTGAATTATGGAAATAATTCTTCATGCCTCCTGAATGATGAAATGCTATATTCTAGGGGAAATGGAAGTGATAGAGAATATTTCAAATTAGCATGTTGATACAATAATACTTCCAGTTTTTCATATTTAGTTTTTTTCATTAAAAAATATTAATGCCATATTTCTTTTACAGTGTGTAGAAATCGTGGAAAAATATGGAGATTCAATGATTGATATGCTGATACACTACACTGATAAAGATTTTGTGTGCCAAAAGATTGGTTACTGTAAATCTACTCTTCATGAAATTATCATAGATTAATTATCCATTTATTTAGAATTATTTGTAAGGTAAGTTCAGCCTGTGATAATACAAAGGTAGATGTTGATTATGGAATATAATTGATATATCAGTTTGAATAACCATTTCAACATCATATGGAATCCACATAATAAAATATAAAATTTGACGTGAAAACATTTAATGAATCCATGTTAATATGGCGTGGATTTTCAATAACTCTGAGATCAGACGAAGCAGTACATTTATTGTTGAGTAATTTGACCAGCGTGAGCCTCATTCCAGAATTCATATAGCATTTGTGGAAAGGAACATATCACATATATGTTTTATAGATTCAGAGAGAATATGTACAAAAAAACTTTAAAAAGTCTGATTACCGCAATCTACAAGTATACATTTGTAATATAACGGGCCAGACTGAAGGATAAATACATAAATTTATAATTATAGAGAAAATATTCAAATAAATGTAGGTGTTAAAAAATCATACATTGTTTGAAATATACTCGTACTACTCAAAAGTTTACCCACCTTTGAGGGGTACTGAGATTTAATTTACATACCGGATGTACAAACTCTCCTGTGATGCTAAACGTGATTTTATGTCGACTTCACTGTAATTACCTTAGTCCATTGTTGCTTCCTATGGACGGTCTTTTAGAGGACATTGTCAAATCTTTTCTAAAAATACCCAAAAATCCTAAACCTAAGACGTTCCAATTGTCCACTTTAAATGCTATTTCTTTATTGCCATTACCAATTTATTGTTTTATTTTTTATGTATTTATGGCAAATTAGGAAACCTTAAAAATCCTTAAAAAAATTAACCCGCTCTAAAATGGTTATCATGTCCCATTTTCCAGAAAAATCTATTTAAATTCTTTATAATCTGCTGAATGAAAATCTGACATTCATAAATATCTAATTTCACTTGTTTTAATTAATTAGTATCCGAATAATCTCTGCAGCAATATTCTTTAGTTACCAAAATGATGAGGTGGAGCCGCATCTTGCTGGAAGTAGATTAGTTGTCTCACACACCCATGCGAGAGTCCAGGAACTAGATTTGCCCTTCAGAAAATTTTTCTGATGAACACTTCAGCTCCCTTGCCATCCACCCCCTGAGACTTAACTCGGGTCCTCACGCTAACGCAGTTTTCCTTCTGCATAATCGCTGTCGTCTTGTTGGGATAGCTTGGCTTTGGTTTGGTTCCGTTGCTTTACCTTATAGGTACTATAGCAACTGTCTTATTTGAGTTTCGTGGCTCATTCTTTGCTATGATATATAGCTAATTGTACCCTTCTGTGGGCGTGCACGGTGTCGTCGTTTGTTTTGTAGGTGTGTGTTCTTCTGTCTTCTGTTTGCTTTGTTTGTGTAGTCAAGTTGACGCCGGCTTAATATTCTTCTAGAGCCCAGGGTTTATCATAACTTGCTGTCAAAGTCTCCTCATAAAATATATTCCCAACACTCACACTAAATTGATGTTGATAGTTTCTGGGATCAGAGAGAAATAATGTTCTTATGATCAATAGTGAACATTCCTTTGTAGGAAAAATTTGACTAACCCCTCCAAACGTTGTACTACAAAATGTTATTATTTCCGTCATAAATATTACGCACAAATTCCAAAAACTAAGTCTTCTTTCATGATCACCAGGCACCAATGTTTGGACTGGTTGATACTTATATGGAATAAATTTTGCTTTTTTAAGAACCGCCATATTGTAACTAAACTAACAACGTACTCTTCTGCTAATTCTATTGGCGAGTTTTCTTTGGGTGCTTCACAATAGATGTTAATTGCAAGATTGTTTGCTTAAATAAAATGGTTTCCTCTGTCTCTTTTAACTAAAAATATCCTCTTTGCTTCACGATGTGCTATATAGAACTAGAATTACCACCTGTTCGCCAAATTACGAGCCAGGAATCTCCGGCGATATTCTTTTATTGTCCTAATACTATTTTTCCTACTCATAGCGTATGCTTCTAACATCATGTTTTTCAATACAACAATAGCAACATTTTAGAAAAAGTTAAGCGAACAGCAAAAATAATGTGAGATTTAGAATTATGTTCATTTTTGGATTCAGTACAATTAATGCCTTGAATTAATCTACATATTTTTTTTATTAACCCTAGTTGCCAGTTTAAAAGCCTTACAATAATTGAAGAACTGTCAGCAATGATTTTTTGAAAGCTATTGCTGCTATTATCCATAAGATAGAAAATAAAGTAGGTATGTAGTATTTTTTGAGAAAATTGAATTATTTTTTACAGTTCTTACAAATTTAATTTTTTTCTCGCAGTAAACTAGACTTAAACATTTCAAATCGGATTTCACTAACCTGAAAAGTTTTAAAATGAGATCTCCATTCATTTTGGATTTAGATGAACATAAATGGTGTCGCACCGAGCGATTTCTTAGACTGTTTTACAAGTCAACGGTTTAAAAAAACGCGGCAACTTCAATATAAATCGGTTTTATAACTATGCTTATCTAGTTTGTTACTAAAATAAATAATTAATAAGCAAGGTTTGATTTTGAAATTTTTATAACTTTGCAGTTCAACACTACTTGTTTGTTTAATGAAAGCGTGACACTTTTTGGTGCCAGAAATAGTAATGGCAGAATCAAAACGTTGTTGCCGAAAAACTATGTGTTGTTTATGGTCTTCCTTGGAGCAGTAATATACAATCATTTCGGTTTAAACTGAGTTGTTCATTCATACAACTTTTCTAAGGTTGTGATTGTTGTATTTGCCGGCAATTGCAGGCTTGCACCTGTCCCTATTCTTTTAAGATTCGCACCAAGAGATTTCATGAGCCTCTCCCATGTGAGTTTGCATGATTATGAATTTTAGCTTCGATATCATACTCTGTGTAGAAATATGAATTTATAAAGTTAAATCTGTTAATTAATCGTCGGTACAATACATTATTTATTTAACGATTATTCTTTAATCTAAAATATGTTTTATGAAAGATAGTTTTGGCATCTCTCGATTGTATTTTTCTGTTTTTTTTTTTGGGGGAATATCACTACAGTTGCTGGTAAGTCTGTATATTTTAAATACTCCAAACGTTTCAAGGTCTAAACCAAACTCCTTTTCAATTCAACTAAAATTGACACAACTGAATAAGAATGTAAAATGTTAGCAGTGATAAATTTAGCATTCACCATCTCACATCAAATGTTTGGCAATAAAACTGATAAAACTAAGAGAAGTTACTCTGATAATTAACCGACTTCCAACAAGGAGGAGGTTATCAATTCGTCCTCACGTTTTTTTATGTATGCTCAGTGATTATTCAAAAAGGGCTTGGGCAATTTTGGTGATTTAAACGGACGGCATTACCTTAAGGAATGTTACAGAAAGGTGTCATATAATTTTATATTACGTGAAATTTACGGTTTTCCAGAAAATGAGAAAAAAAGTAATTAAGGGGTGATTGTTTCAGTGTTCACTTAATGAATTTTCATTTTTAAGATTACTTAAAAACACCAAACACTTGGTTAAATTTTCACTATTTAATTTTATTTGACATGTTTCGCCAATACTAAAATTATATTTCTAACAAAGAAACTAAAAGTAGGGTAATAAAATAAGGTAGGTATCGTCTTAATTCTGGGTAATTTTAGAGGAAGGGCGCGGGGTGTAAGTCAGATAAATAATATATTTATGAAATAGTTATGGATAGTATAATATAATATTATTTAGAAATGGATGTTGAGATTAAGTAAGGGAGACGGATTAGTATAAGTTTGATCATTTAAGAGATTCGGAGAATTTTTGTTTTTGTTGATTTCGAGGGATTCAAGAAGATATATTTTTTTACTTTTGTTTTGTATATGCAAAACCTAACAATTAAAAGACAACAAACACACTTACGCCATTTATCATAAATAAAAATGAGATTTATTGTGTTGTTGATTTTCAAAAGCTTCAGTGTGTTCGCGCCATCTTGAATTGATCTTCCAGTGTGACCAATATAGAAATTGGGGCAACTCCCACAGTTCAACCTATAGACACCCGAGTTAGAATTTTTGTCAGTCTTATCTTTGTTATTTTTTATATGTCTAGATAAATTGTTGTTTGTTGAGAGGGGTGTATGTATGTTCCTGTTGTAGAAATTGGGAGATTTTTTGTGCGGGGGTTCCACTGAATGTGAGAGTATGGTATAATTTAGGTATAGGATTGGGGTCAGTGGGATGTACTTCTTTTTATATATAATTTTCTATTTATTAAGTTGTCAATAAGTTGAAGGTGTATCCATTGTTGACGGCCATAAGTTTGATTCTTTCCAGTTCATTGTCAAAGTCGGTTTTATTGAGTGGCATTGTCACGAGTCTGTGTAACATACAGTGATATGCAGTCAGTTTATGTTGTATGTGGTGCTGTGAACTTTTCTGGATGGTAAGGTCAGAGTGTGAGAGTTGCATTTACAGGATGGTTGAAATATAAGATGGAGTGGAATTATAGTTATACAGGGTGGTTAAAAAAATGTTATATATTGTGGAAATTGCTTATATTTGACATATGGGGCGAAGTAAAATTATAGGTACACAGGGTGATTTAAACAATAGAAAAATGGAAACAGTCAATACGGTGGAGAGGATTAATAATTATACAGAGCGGTTGCAAAATTGTGTGGAGTTGAATTATAGTTGTACAGGGTGGTTCTTAAAATGATAGATAATTTATATTGGGTAACCAATACACAGAAACATATACAGGGTGGTTGCAATATTGGGTGAATTAGAGTTACACTTATAGACGGTGGTACAAATAATAAAACGAATAAAAAAGTTAAATAATATGTGGAACATATACAAAAAATACAAATTAGAGAGAAAAAGGGAGAATACGCTAAAATAATCAATAGAATTGTACCGTAAATCAGATAGAAAAATAATATTTGTCAGAAATTAATTGATTACACAAGATTTCTAAACTGTTTTTATTTTAAGCCAGTTGAAGTCGGTTCTTTTTTAAATATAAATTATTTGATATATACAGGTTAGAAGTTAAAAATTCTGAATGTCTTGTGAAACAACAAAGCTTCTTTCAACTTGGAAGAATTTGTACAAGTTTTCTTAAGAATTCCATGTAGCCCTCCTAGGTATAACTTTCTTAAAAGATTATGCTTTCTCTAACAATGAGATGAAGGAATCCAGATGCTCCAGAGTTCCCATTAAAGTCATAAGTGAAAAAACCATTAAAAACCTTAGATTTTTATTAAGAAAAACTGTCATTAATCTCCCTGATAAGTATTAAATATTTCAGAAACCTCAGTTTTACAAAATGACTAAACTTTATTATTTCTCCAAAAACTCTCCCAAAACTGAAGTGAAGCTCAATAATAGTAAGAGCAAAAATTTAACTTGAAAAACATACACATATCAAAAATATTGTTTCTAAAAATGAACTACTTGCAATTAATGCCTTAAAAAATACAGTACTATAAAAGTTTTACCTGTAGATAAAGGCAGTGTCACAGTAATTTTAAATAAAAATGAATATGATGTCAAAATCCAGAATATAATCAATCACCCAAGGACAGTTCACTAACCGAAACAAAGCTTCAACAAGTTTTATTGAAACAAAACATTCTAGATAGACTGGTCGTTTATATTTCATATAAAATTACTATTTTAGGTCTCAAAATGTTAACTGTACGGAATTCAGGGGTTTATTATTGAGAATATCTTGATAAATAGAAGAAACTGAATATGACTGAATATGACCTTTATATCGAGAATTTAACTTCCTACAAAACTGTTTCCATGTTTTTTTCTCAAAGCCAAATACTGTAATAAATATTTTTAAAAAACTACGATTCTACCCACAAAACAACTAAAGTCGTCTAGAGCTATCTGTTGTTTTGATTAAAAAAGTCCTAGTGTTTTCTCATCAAAAGTTCTTAAAAGAAGTTTTTTAGGGGGCGCCTCAAGAAAATTAATTTTTAATGACCAGGCTAATAAATATTCTTGTATCTGGTATGAATTTAGAGACCTTAAATAAAAAAAATGCGGATATCGTTAGGCAGAAAGAGTTCGCTATCTTTCACAAATGTAAACATAACAAAACAACCTTGATCCTATTAGTTACTGAATTACTGTAGTTATTTGTAAGTAAGAAACTCCCTTTGCATACACCAATATTCTGTTGATTATTTTGCATCTACAGGTTGTAGAAATTAAATAGCCTGTGAAGAAAATATATATTTCAGGCTATTAAATGCTTCAAGCTCTAAATTAGAAAAAGTTAACTTGTTGGAAATGGAATTATATTGATTCATAGTTTAACCTCTTCGAAAACATATTATTTTGGTGTTATTTGTTTGTATAAGAAATTTGTATCATTAACAAAATTTGTTTATTGTGTCTGTGATTTTCATTTAAAAGATTTTGATCGAATATGTGTTCCTTTGAATATATTTTGTAACATTGTAATATTTCCTTTAAGGCTAACGTTTTTCCAATGGTGTTATATTCAATTTTTAATGAAAGCATTACCTGTTTTCGTAGATTTTAAACCGTTCTGTGAAAGTATCTGTTTCTTGTCGGAAGTTATCTATATCTCTAAAGTAGTTTGTTGAAATTTCGAAATCGCCCTGTTACAGTTTGTCTACATTACAAATTTCAAATACTTGTCGGTCTTTACATCTCGCTTCTTCAAATTAAAATTATTCTCCCTTTATTGAAATTTTCTCCCTCATTCCTTTTCTACAACAGATAAGTATTTGAAAATTTGTTTATATGTAGACAAACTGTAACAGGGCGATTTCGAAATTTCAACAAACTACTTTAGAGATATAGACAACTTCCGACAAGAAACAGATACTTTCACAGAACGGTTTAAAATCTATGAAAACAGGGAATGCTTTCATTAAAAATTGAATACAACACCATTGGAAAAACGTTAGCCTTAAAGGCAATATTACAATGTTACAAAATATATTCAAAGGAACACATATTCGATCAACATCTTTTAAATGAAAATCACACCATAAACAAATTTTGTTAATGATACTTACAAATTTGTTATACAAACAAATAACACCAAAATAATATGTTTTCGAAGAGTTTAAACTAAGAATCAATATAATTCCATTTCCAACAAGTTAAGTTTTTTCTAATTTGGAGCTTGAAGCATTTAATAGCCTGAAATATAAATTTTCTTCTCAGGCTATTTAATTTCTACAACCTTTAGATGCAACATAATCAACAAAATATTGGTGTATGCAAAGGGAGTTTCTTACTTACAAACAACTACAAAAATTCAGTAACTAATGTAATTTTAATTAATCTTAGTTTTTTGAAAATATTTATTACAGTATTTGGCTTTGAGAAAAAATCATGGAAACAGTTTTGTAGGAAGTTAAATTTTCGATATAAAGTCATATTCAGTTTTTTCTATTTATCAAGATATTCTCAATAATAAACCCCTGAATTCCGTACAGTTAACATTTTGAGACCTAAAATAGTAATTTTATATGAAATATAAACCACCAGTCTATCTAGAATGTTTTGTTTCAATAAAACTTGTTGAAGCTTTGTTTCGGTTAGTGAACTGTCCTTGGGTGATTAATTATATTCTGGATTTTGACATCATATTCGTTTTTATTTAAAATTACTGTGACACTGCCTTTCTCTACATATAAAACTTTTATAGTACTGTAATTTTTTAAGGCATTAATTGCAAGTAGTTCATTTTTAGAAACAATATTTTTGATATGTATATGTTTTTCAAGTTAAATTTTTGCTCTTACTATTATTGAGCTTCACTTAAGTTTTGGGAGAGTTTTTGGAGAAATAGGAAAGTTTAGGCATTTTGTAAAACTGAGGTTTCTGATATAGTTAATACTTTATCTAGGAGATTAATGACAGTTTTTCTTAATAAAAATCTAAGGTTTTTCATGGTTTTGTCACTTATGACTTTAATGGGAACTCTGGAGCATCTGGATTCCTTCCATCTCATTGTTGGAGAAAGCACAATCTTTTAAGAAAGTTATACCTAGGAGGGCTACGAATTCTTAAGAAAACTTGTACAAATTCTTCCAATTTGAAAAAAGCTTTGTTGTTTCACAAGACCTTCAGAATTTTTAACTTCCAACCTGTGTATATCAAATAATTTATATTTAAAAAAGAACCGACTTCAACTGGCTTAAAATAAAAACCGTTTAGAAATCGTGTGTAATCAATTAATTTCTGACAAACATTCTTTTTCTATCTGATTTACGGTACAATTCTATTGATTATTTTAGCGTATTCTTATCTCCCTCCTTCTTTTTCTCCCTCTCCCTCTCTCTCTCTTTCTTCCTTTCTCTCTCTAATTTGTATTTTTTGTATTTTTTCCACATATTATTTAAGTTTTTTATTCGTTTTATTATTTGTACCGCCGTCTATAAGTGTAAATCTAATTCACCCAATATTGCAACCACCCTGTATATGTTTCTGTGTATTGGTTACCCAATATAAATTATCTATCATTTTAAGAACCACCCTGTACAACTATAATTCAACTCCACACAATTTTGCAACCGCTCTGTATAATTATTAATCCTCTCCATCCTATTGACTGTTTCCATTTTTCTATTGTTTAAATCACCCTGTGTACCTATAATTTTACTTCGCCCCATATGTCGAATATAAGCAATTTCCACACTATATAACATTTTTTTAACCACCCTGTATAACTATAATTCCACTCCATCTTATATTTCAACCATCCTGTAAATGCAACTCTCACACTCTGACCTTACCATCCAGAAAAGTTCACAACACCACATACAACATAAACTTACTGCATATCACTGTATGTTACAGACTCGTGACAATTTAAATTTCATGTAATATAAAATTATATGACACCTTTCTGTAACATTCCTTAAGGTAATGCCGTCCGTTTAAATCACCAAAATTGCCCAAGCCCTTTTTGAATAATCACTGAGCATACATAAAAAAAAACGTGAGGACGAATTGATAACCTCCTCCTTGTTGGAAGTCGGTTAATTAGCAGTAACTTCTAATGTAAGTAATGCTAAATATATCACTGCCAACATTTTACATTCTTATTCAGTTGTGTCAATTTTAGTTGAATTGAAAATGAGTTTGGTTTAGACCCTGAAACGTTTGGAGTATTTAAAATATACAGACTTTCCAGCAATTGTAGTGATATTCCCAAAAAAAAAAAACAGAAAAATACAATCGAGAGATGCCAAAACTATCTTTCATAAAACATATTTTATAGATTAAAGAATAATCGTTAAATAAATAATGTATTGTACCGACGATTAATTAACAGATTTAACTTTATAAATTCATATTTCTACACAGAGTATGATATCGAAGCTAATTCATATTCATGCAAACTCACATGGGAGAGGCTCATGAAATCTCTTGGTGCGAATCTTAAAAGAATAGGGGCAGGTGCAAGCCTGCAATTGCCGGCAAATACAACAATCACTTCCTTAGAAAAGTTGTATGAATGAACAACTCAGCTTAAACCGAAATGATTGTATATTACTGCTCCAAGGAAGACCATAAACAACACATAGTTTTTCGGCAACAACGTTTTTGATTCTGCCATTATTATTTCTGGCACCAAGAAGTGTCACGCTTTCATTAAACGAACAAGTAGTGTTGAATTGCAAAGTTATAAAAATTTCAAAATCAAACCTTGCTTATTAATTATTTATTTTAGTAACAAACTAGATAAGCATAGTTATAAAACCCAACAAAATTTGTTTATGGTGTCTGTGATTTTCATTTAAAAGATGTTGATCGAATATGTGTTCCTTTGAATATATTGAAAGTATCTGTTTCTTGTCGGAAGTTGTCTATATCTCTAAAGTAGTTTGTTGAAATTTCGAAATATGTATATATATATATATATATATATATATATATATGTTTTAGGTGGTTTCCGGGAATCCATCCGCGTAGTTGATAACTGATCCCTGTCGGGATCGATAGTAAAATGACGACGTTTCGGCAGAGTCACATCTGCCCTCTTCAGGTCGGTTCGCATAATTCTCGTAGCCTTCTGCTTTCGCTTCTAGTTACTCGAATACTAAGATTTTCTGAAGCGAGCGCGCTGTTATATAGTCGCGGCTCGGCACCTATCGGTTGACACCGTGAACGGCTGCGTGTGATTGGCCCTTGGCGCTCAGTGGGCACGGCTCCATCCTGCTGATTTGTTATTTCCGGTTGAGTTGTTATTGGACGGGTCCGGGCCGGTACGGTGTTTAATAGGATTTTCCAACAATTCGATAAGTTCTGAATTTCATTGCGTGCGTTTAGACTGTGAGGTCTCTTCGCTATTTCAATTGCCTCTCTTACGAGTCTTGATTTCGGGTGTTCTATATTTGCCAGTACTCTGGTGTTCTCAAAGTCTATTCGGTGTGACATCGTGGTGGCGTGTTCCGCAATGGATGTTGTTTTTTCCTGCTTTCTTACAGCGTTCTGGTGTTCATCACGTCTAGCTTGAATTCTTCTATTAGTTTGCCCCACATAGGTTTTATGACAGTCTGCACATGGAATCTCGTACACTCCCTGTTGTTCTAAAGGGATCCTCGTCTTCGGAGTCCTCAACACCGTGCTTATTTTTCTGTCTGTATTGAAAATAGTATCGATATTGTGTCTCCGTAGAATTCTTGCAATATTGTCCGTGGTCCCCTTGACATACGGTAAATAAGCCTTGGTTATTGGTGTCTCATGCTCCTCGTCTGTTTGTCTCGGTTTTGACTTTAGGGCTCTTTGTATATTTCGGTCTGTAAATCCGTTTTGTCTCAGAGCTGTTTTTAAACTGTCCATTTCCTGTTTGATGTTATCCTGGTCAGCTAGCCTTTGTGATCTGGTTACTAAAGTCTTGACGACGGCTTGTAGTTGGGCTGGGTGGTGATGAGAATTAGCATGAAGGTATCTGTTGGTGTGAGTTGCTTTCCTATATACTGTATGGCCCAGGGTTCCATCTTGCTTCCTATTTATGAGAACATCAAGGAATGGCAGTTGATTGTTGGCTTCAACCTCCATGGTAAATTTTATTTTGTGATGGATGCCATTAAGGTGATCTAAAAAAGTATTGAGGTGTTCCCTCCCATGAGGCCAAATCACAAATGTATCATCCACATATCGTAACCACAAACTGAGTTTAAGAGTTGTTGTTCTTAGTGCCAACTCCTCAAAGTTCTCCATAAAAAGGTTCGCTATAACTGGTGAGAGTGGCGATCCCATTGGAGCTCCTTCCACTTGTTTGTATCGTTGGTTCTCGTAATCAAAATAGGTGTTCGTCAGACAGTGCCTTGTTAAGTCTACAAGGTGTTGAGGTGGTTTGTATTTTTCTATTATGATATCCAAGGCTTCGTCGATAGGGATGTTGGTGAAAAGGGACACTACGTCAAAACTTACAAGAAGACACTCTGGTTGTAAGACCGTTTTTCTAAGAATTTCGATGAAATGTGTCGAATTTTTTATATGAGTCTGCCCCCTCTGCAAACGGTTGAAGTTGTTGGGCTAGGTATTTGGCTAGGTGTTGTGTTGGGGATCCAATTGAGCTTACTATTGGCCTCAAAGGTGCACCTTCTTTATGTACTTTTGGCAACCCATAGAATTTCGGACATCTCGATGACTTTTCACGCGGAATGAGTTGCAGTTGGAGATTTTTGTCGATCCTACTTGCTTGGATTTTGGCCTTGGTTGTTTTCTCTAGATAAGTTGTTGAGTCAGTAGTAATTTGTTTATATGCTGGATCTTGTAGCAATATTTGAATTTTGTTTGAATAATCCGCCGTATCAAAAATTACAGTCGCATTTCCTTTATCAGTAGGTAGAATGACAAATTACTACTGACCCAACAACTTATCTAGAGAAAACAACCAAGGCCAAAATCCAAGCAAGTAGGATCGACAAAAATCTCCAACTGCAACTCATTCCGCGTGAAAAGTCATCGAGATGTCCGAAATTCTATGGGTTGCCAAAAGTACATAAAGAAGGTGCACCTTTGAGGCCAATAGTAAGCTCAATTGGATCCCCAACACAACACCTAGCCAAATACCTAGCCCAACAACTTCAATCGTTTGCAGAGGGGGCAGACTCATATGTAAAAAATTCGACACATTTCATCGAAATTCTTAGAAAAACGGTCTTACAACCAGAGTGTCTTCTTGTAAGTTTTGACGTAGTGTCCCTTTTCACCAACATCCCTATCGACGAAGCCTTGGATATCATAATAGAAAAATACAAACCACCTCAACACCTTGTAGACTTAACAAGGCACTCTCTGATGAACACCTATTTTGTTTACGAGAACCAACGATACAAACAAGTGGAAGGAGCTCCAATGGGATCGCCACTCTCACCAGTTATAGCGAACCTTTTTATGGAGAACTTTGAGGAGTTGGCACTAAGAACAACAACTCTTAAACCCAGTTTGTGGTTACGATATGTGGATGATACATTTGTGATTTGGCCTCATGGGAGATCACCTTAATGGCATCTATCACAAAATAAAATTTACTGTGGAGGTTGAAGCCAACAATCAACTGCCATTCCTTGATGTTCTCATAAATAGGAAGCAAGATGGAACCCTGGGCCATACAGTATATAGGAAAGCAACTCACACCAACAGATACCTTCATGCTAATTCTCCTTACCACCCAGCCCAACTACAAGCCGTCGTCAAGACTTTAGTAACGAGATCACAAAGGCTAGCAGGATAACATCAAACAACAGTTTAAAAACAGCTCTGAGACAAAACGGATTTACAGACCGAAATATACAAAGAGCCCTAAAGTCAAAACCGAGACAAACAGACGAGGAGCATGAGACACCAATAACCAAGGCACAATATCGATACTATTTTCAATACAGACAGAAAAATAAGCACGGTGTTGAGAACTCCGAAGACGAGGATCCCTTTAGAATAACAGGGAGTGTACGAGATTCCATGTGCAGACTGTCATAAAACCTATGTGGGGCAAACTAATAGAAGAATTCAAGCTAGACGTGATGAACACCAGAACGCTTTAAGAAAGCAGGAAAAAACAACATCCATTGCGGAACACGCCACCACGATGTCACACCGAATAGACTTTGAGAACACCAGAGTACTGGCAAATATAGAACACCTGAAATCAAGACTCGTAAGAGAGGCAATTGAAATAGCGAAGAGACCTCACAGTCTAAACGTACGCAATGAAATTCAGAACTTATCGAATTGTTGGAAAATCCTATTAAACACCGTACCGGCCCGGACCCGTCTAATAACAACTCAACCGGAAATAACAAATCAGCAGGATGGAGCCGTGCCCACTGAGCGCCAAGGGCCAATCACACGCAGCCGTTCACGGTGTCAACCGATAGGCGCCGAGCCGCGACTATATAACAGCGCGCTCGCTTCAGAAAATCTTAGTATTCGAGTAACTAGAAGCGAAAGCAGAAGGCTACGAGAATTATGCGAACCGACCTGAAGAGGGCAGATATGACTCTGCCGAAACGTCGTCATTTTACGATCGATCCCGGCAGGGATCAGTTATCAACTACGCGGATGAATTCCCGGAAACCACCTAAAACATTTAGGTGGTTATTTCTATATATATTGTCTTGCATACAAAAGAATGACACCTCGAAGAGAGTATTAATAATTTTAATATTACAAATTATGTAAGGAATATAATAACTGAAAAATAAATACCCACCTCTTGGCCGCCCTAAAAACTTATCCTTCTCAATTACATTCATCACTTTTTGACAGGTTTTTGTCCAAAATAGTATCACAAATATTCTGCTTCAACTCTTCATTAGTCTCAAAGTTGTTGCAATAGACATTTTCAACATATCCTCATTCGAAAAAGTCAGAGGCGACTTGGTAGGTCAAGAAGTAAATATTGCCATAACGAGAAATCTGCATTGTATTCGTTGCTCTTTGGTAAGTTACCTACTGTCTTATTCAAACCACATATTCTTTAGATCCAACTGCTCAGTTTTTCACTCAATACATCCTGTAGCGAATGCTGATAACGCCGATCAATGACAGTTGCAAAATTTAAAAAATAGCCCCAATAGTTAAGGCATCTGGCTCAAACACCTTTTAAAATCGGTTCAGTACTTCTAGAGATGGCGCCCTGAGTAAACAACTATCAAATCAAGGTTCTATAAATGCGTGTTCCTAAAAAGGGGGCAAATTCAAATCAGTCAGCAGTCAGGTATATATTGCTTACCCGACATTTCATTTAAGATTAGTTTGTATAATTGATTTGGGAGCATAATATTAACATAACTGCGAAACAAAATGTTTTTGTCAGTTACCTGTTACCTTAGAAAAAAAATTTATGTTTTGCTAATTTTTATATTTATTTTCAGGTTTTCTAACATAAGGCGTGTTGTGCTCTCAAATATTTACCAAAGCCATGATGTGAAATATTTATAGCGATTTGAACTTATTTGATATTACTAACAATTCTTCACAGTTAAGGTTTTAATTTAACATGGGAGATTTGCCATAAAAGTGAATCGGATACTGTGATAAGAAAACATGTCTAATTTTCGTTGTGAATTATAGTGGATAAGTTAGCAATAAAGATTGTGGCTTTTTTGTTTCTTTACTTTATATTAGTAGTTTTAAGTTATTTAGATATAAATAGTATAAATAAAGAACTGCTCAATTCGACTTCGAATATTTGAAATGTATTATTATATCTAGATTTTTCATCAATAGAAGATCTAGCAAATATAAACCATACTAATCCTTATTTTTTAAAGGTAATTGAATATATTCGAAGAAATTTCACCAGCACACCATGTTAAAATTTTGGTTGAGTCACTAATAGTGGTGTCAATTTTACATTCAAATGAAGAAACCTAATTGTACTCCGAATCCCAAAAATTGCACAAACTTCAAAAGTTCTTTAAAAAACATAAAAGGTCTCCAAGGGAATGAATTTTACATTTATCTCTACACTTAACCGCGGAGGATAGGATGAGCTTGAAACTTATTTTCTTAGCCATAGGGAGTTGATTGAACATACTAATGGTAATATAACCGCCTTAAATCGACGTATTAATTAACCTGCATAGCGATTTTGTACACTTGACATTTTCGATATAACTGCAATTTTTGACGTTTGGCAGTTTTGATATTTTCGAGATTTTCCACATTTTCGACATTTTTAACGTTTTGTACATTATACATTTTTGAAATTATTCTTATTTTTTTTTTAACATTTTGAGGTTTACAATATTATTGTCAATTTTTAGAATTTAGTTTCATTTCATAAGGCTTTGTCATTTAACATTTTTTGTATTTCCCAATTTTCTATTTTTTTTCAGAGTCACTTGCGGATAATCGGATATTAATAGGAACATTTTTAGCCTTCCCTTTCAGAAATTCAATATGACAAAATAACAAATAATCTATTCCTTCATTTCAAGAAAAGATTCAATTTATCAATTCTCATCCAATGAATAAATACTCGTCTTAACAGTAACTGGTAGGTGATTCACACTGAGTAAATTTAATTCTAGTCATTTCAGGAAAAAAGCACATATACCAACTTTTACACCTGCGTCATTTTTTGTTACCTAGATATTACTAAAACCCATCCCCCTATTCAACTAAAGAATTATTTCAAAATTTCACAGCAATTCTCTATTAATTTAACGATTTAATACCATAATTCTTATTTCTATATTATTTTCGGTCCCGAGAAATAGTGGATTTTTCTTTAAAAATATCCCACTTACCTACTATCGGAAAACTGAAAGGACCAGGCACCTTTCTTAAGGACTTCATTCATTCATGAATTAATTGTGCGATTACATTTTATGTATTCATCATTGTAATAAAAAATGAGTTTTCTGAAAAAACATGTTACATATATTGGAAAAACACTATAATCAAAGATAATTAATGGTAATTGTTTTATTCAATATTTTTGTTGAATAATTAAATGCGAAAATTATCTTATCTGCAATATACGGAAATAATACACGTCTGTTATGAGAAATCTGATAAGAAAAAGTAGACATTTCCGATGTTTAACACCCCATATCTCGAAAACTAGTCATACAATTTTAACAATACATCGAACATTTGTTAACCTAATAATGTTATAACATACAAAGTTGAAGGAGAGAATTTAGAACTACAGGGTAGTATAAAAAACTACATTTTTTCAATATGTATAGTTTTTGCAATGAGTTTAACATATTGTTGAGAATCAAGAGACAGATCATATATCTGTTTATTGCAGTATGAATGGTTCATACAGAGTGACTCATTAATGGGAAAAAACTATATATGCCTTCTCTAGCTATAGTTATGGCTCACACTGTATATTATATAAAGCATATCCAAGACATTATTACTTTAATAATATATTAATTGTGCAAAAACATCTTATGTTTTCAACGTTGTAATAAAAAAAAAGATTTTTTCCAAAAGCACATGTTACGTATTTTTGAAATACCCTGTAATCCAGCAAAATTTATGGCAATTGTTTTGTGAAATATTTTTGTCCAATAATGTACAAATCACAATTTATCCATTAACTGGAAATAAAACACATTTATCATGCGAAATCTGATATTAAAAATGCGGCATTTTCGATTTTTAACATCCTGTAACTCGAAAACTAGCAATAGAATCTGTTTTCAATTTTCGCAAAATCACAATTACTTATTACTGCACTTAAAGAAAGAAATCAACTTGTTAATTCTCATGATTCTTTTATTCTAGGTTACTTAAAAATAATAAAATTTTCACGTTTTCCCACCTGTCTGTTCCCTATGATATAATTGAAATTTTGCAAAATGATTAAACTCGTTTTTCTTTATTTGTTGCCAAGGGTATAATTAAATTTAAGTACAAACAATAGAAACCCCACTGTCCTCCGCCCATCGCGTAATCAAACAATTTATGGAAATAAAGTGTAGCCTGTAACTCGCAGATAGCGTAATTTTCAAATTGGTGAAAGAATTTTTATAATCGATTGGATCAATACCTCCAGAGATTAACCCTTACAAACCAACAAGAAAAACAACAAATTTATATATTAGTATAGATAATTGACATAATTTTTAACAGCAAACTCCTAGAAGGAAATGATTTGAGCATTAAAAACAACAAAACATATTTTATTTTGTTCTTTTTGTTTGTTATTTTATTATGAAAAGTGATGGCGTCATTGGAGGAGTATTTTTCATAGAGAAGAGCCGGTAAAGAAATTTTTCTGATTCATAATTTTATTTAAAAAAAATGGAAGCTTCATTCTCCTCTTGATGAGCTTATAACGTTGATGGACATTGTCCGTTAAGTAATCTTTGCAGAATTACAATTTAATAAATTTATAGGAATATAATGTATTAAACACAGTATTTGTATAGCTTGGACTTTCGTTACAGTGATGTAACATGTATTAATAATGCGTGTCAATATTAGCTTAAACGAGGGGCAGAACGGCGGATCTGGCCAGTAGAATATAGTAATTCAATTAATAACAGTATACTTTAAATTTAACCTTCCGCACTTGGTCCGAATACAGGTGGAATGGTACACTAAACCTGCTGAATAGCTATGCTATCAATACCGTTGCTACCATAGTTGTTTCCTGATGGGGTATGGCAAATGCTTCTGGACATTTACTAAAATAATTTATGGCAACCAGAATGTATATATTGACTCGGGGAATGGCACAGCAACATCAATAGCAACTCTTTCAACTGGAACACCTACTTGTTGCAATCTGCCCTTGGTACGAGTCTTCGGACCCTAAGTTGAAGCGCGTATGTCGCATCTCCAGCACGCCTTCGAAGTAATTTACTTCTGTCAGTATGGCGGGTACCTTTTTTTCTTTGGGGGTACCAGTTGGGACATCTTTGCTCCCTGAAATACTCAACTTCCCATTCTCTATTCTCATTGGGCCCACAATCACTTTATGACGCCTGAATCACTAGATATTGAGACCAGGGTACCCTTTCTTCTTTAATGAAAGAATTGGTTCAATATCTCTTGTTGTGTCATTTTTTGGCAATGTCCACAATTTTTTCGATAGGCTCTTCTATTTTTCTAATTTCTCCATCTACGTGGCTAATTGTTGCTCTGGGGTCTTTATGTACAACAGTTAGGTGAGGGCGGCATAACAGATTATGATTAACAAGTGACCACTAATCTGATATTTTTGGAAATGTTCTCCACCCCTGAGTATTGCTATTATTTATTTATTTTTATTTTTTGGTGAAAGTAATTCTTTTCTGACTTCGAGAATCCACATTCACCCGGTTTTCGATATCCTGCACTTGGGAAAGAACAGCCCCCCAACTTTGTAGCTGAATGTCGGTGTTTAGTATGATCGTGCTATACCATGGAGAAAATACCGCTTTCAAAGGGTTGGAAACACGAAATACGGACATACAGCGTCGGAAATTTACATATTTCAGAGTTATACTACTATCGTATGGAAAACCTTATGTGCTTGTGGTCTAGGGTGGAGAACCAACGGGACATTACTAGGGTGGTAAGAGCGTCTTCAATTCGAGAGAGTGGATAAGCTCTCCGTTATGGCGTTCAATTTAGTATAATCTGTATTCCCTTCCCTATTGCATTGTAAGATTATTTCCAAAAAATGATGGTTTCTACTGCCTATAAACAAGCTATTTCTTCACCAGAACTCACCCCGATGTCGTTGTTGGACATATTCAGTACTCAAATAGGTATATCTCGTCCAATTTTAACTATAGGGTCTCCAACTAAGTAAACACAAGAACATTGCCCATTTTATTCAGTTCGACCAGGAATTCTTGTTCAGGATTTCGCTACTGTTTTTATGGTAGTCTTTGTGGGGTTAATAGGTCTGGTCCATGCAAATTCCTCATTTCAGAATTGAAGGACATATCTGGGTCGAACATGAAACCGTTATGACTAAAATTGAATTATGGAAGCCATTACTTTGTGACAGTCATCATAATGATCAAGTGACACTAATTTCTTTGTTTCCTATCACTGGATTTATTCACACTACATTACTAATTTCGTGTTCAAACGTATACATATTAAAGAAAAATTTAATAACTACGCAACTAAACCATTTTAAACATTAATTAATGTTTAAAATTTATCTGTATACTTTTGAAAATGACGCGTGAGGGTCGAAACTAGTCACATAGTGTGAATAAATCCAGTAATAGAAAACAAAGAAATTCGTTTCATTTCATTATTACTGTTATAACTAATTAGGTTCATACCTAATATAAGATCATCCCCAATATCTGGTGCTAGGACCATCTGCCCCATTTTGTTGTCTCCTATCTGCAGCTCTACATCTGCCTCGTCCTGTATTGACATGGACTCACCAGTGACTGTTCTTAATTAGGACTTTGGACTTACCAATGGAGACAGCGGCGTCGGTAACAAATGTAATGGTGATTGTTCGTCCCTGATTAAGCTGCTGTTGTGTCTGCAGAATCCCCGAATGGATACTGTCTTCGGAGCTGAGGAGCGTTAGTCAGCATTCGCCCCCTTATACTGGTTGTTTGATTGTTCCTGGTCGCGATACAATTGTGTTAGCCACCCTTGGTGATTTGTATGGTAGCTTCACTCTACAGTCACGTGGAAATGCCCTGGTTACTTATATTTATCTCGCTTAATTATTTTTTTCTCCCGGCAGAACTGCCTGAAGAACCCATTCTGGTTCTTCTTGACTGCTCCTTCCTGGAGTTTGGACATGTTCATGATAGGCTTCTCCATCTAAAGAATAGCTTACAATTTACGTCACTAGTCTTTCTGCCACTAAGTCTCAGATTTTTTTAAACTTCTACATCCCTGATACCATTTATAGTACTTTGTGTAGGAAAATGGTCTTTATGTTCTCTGGTAGATCTGAATAGGACAGAAGTATTAAACGTCTAATATCTGCTTCAAGTTATTGTAGGTTGTCTCCAGATTTTTGTCTTTTCCCATTCAATTGCACTTGATATACCTGTCTCAGTCATTGATTGTCTCTTATGTAAGACTGAAATTATCTTCTCGAAATTTCGTATGCTAAACCTCTTGAAGAAATTACCAGAGTTGTAAACTGTTCTTGGCCATCCCATTGTTTGATAGTGGCCACAGCTTCAATTAGCTGTTGTACATAGGCCAAGAGGAACGGTCCTTGTGTGGGAGCCTTTGGTAATTTTGGTAATAAAGATTTCTTGAATCCCACTTTCAGTAATAGCTCATACTCTTGATAAAATTAAATTTTACTAAGGCGTATCCCACTCTATCACTAAATTTTATATATTTTCGCAAGCTCTTAAAAGAAATAATTGTACTCTAAATAAAACCTTCCTTATTTTAACTTGATATCACAAAATGACATAACTCGATATTTCACAATTAAACTTCAAAATGGTACTACCAGATACCACACCATCTTAACTCCATAGGTCCACGGCCATCCAATGCTTTGCTTTTAATTAACTGCTTGATTCGACTCGCTTATATACTCTATCCCGTTCCTGAACATATCCGAGTAATTCGCCGTCTTTAAAACATGCATTTCGTTTCTTCTTCGAATGTGTTTTGTTCGTCAGAATATTTCGCATGAATAGCGTAAAAAATAAATCGTAACAATATATAATACTATCATCATATGACCGACAGTAACTCAAGTATGACTCTTGAGCTTTCCCAGCTAAAAGGAATTGTTTCGAAAGAAAAGTTCTTTGAAAAGTCTACGGACCTTTATGCGCCCCAATAACAGCAAAATATAGAAGAAACAACAAATAGGTAACTTTACAAAGATGGAATCGATCCAACCGATAAAAGCGGACAACAGGTTGAGATCGGCACTTTCACAGAGAATTCGACATCAGAATGACCAAACGGATTTGGGAGACAAAACCCAATGTGAACAAGATATATAGGTCGGACATATATACATGAGATAGAGGAATAATGTAAACCAGATCTGGAAACGAGGGGCTTAGAATACAATCTAGCGATATCATCAAAAAAGTTAATAAGGATTATTGTCATCTAAAACCCACCAGTGTGGTAGAGCTATAAAAGTAAGAACGAAAGTTATAGAAAATTTCTTTTCGGTAATCATTTATTTGGTGTATTCTGAAGCGACATACGTTCCTAACACCACAAAACGACAAATTTTTCGTACAACGTTGACATTAAATTTGCAAGGATAGTACACAAAGGGTTGCTTGATCAATGTCCAAAAATATCGAATAAAACCAGACACTGTGACGTATGATCGTGTGTTTGTCCCATCCACGAGTTGCTGTGCGCCTGTGACGTTTTGTCTGTTGACAGTTGAATAAGTACCAATACCAATCTTTTTATATCACTTGTAGATATGTTTGAAATTCATATAAGAACTTATTGTAATAGAATAAAGTTCTTTTAACTCAGGAAATAGTAATAAAATAATATTTAGTAATAAATAGTAATAAAATAATATTTATTGCATTTTGTTTTAAGTTTCCCGAAAGTTGTAAGCTGTGAAAGTCATTTATTGTAGATTTAACGAAAACATACTGAGGATTCAGTCCTTTATTAGACAAACTATTGGCTTGAGAATTTTGCAATTGTTAAATTGCAGATAAATATATGAGAAGTTATCGGAAAGCATTCAGTTGTCATTGTGAAGTGTTTGCAAAATAAAGAATGTATGATTTATTTATTTATTTATTTACATCTGTTTCTTTGTAAAGCCCTGTACATGCAATATGATCATAAAATACTATATACCTAACTATTGCTAATTCTCAATTATAAAGTTGAACAGTTCTTCACAAGATGTTTTATAAGATGTTTTCATATTTCTAAGTCATCTGTGTTTGCATTTAGTGGCCGGTATTAGGTATTCTGTGATTTAATTCTTGCACTAAGAGTGTAATAATAGGTTTGTCCCAACTTGATGCATACACCGTATATGACTCGGGCGCTTGCGCATTATTAAAAGAGGCTCCTCTTTTTTAATATTGTGCACGCGATCCACTGTTCATGTACGGTGTATGCATCAAATTGGGACTTACCTGATTTTAACATTTTGATCATTTCATAATAAATATCTTCATTCAGTCAAAAATTCAGAAACCATGTTGTGCCCCAAAAACTAGTCAATATCCGTTGGTCATCTTTAATAACGATTTTTCACCTCGTATGTACTGTTTGAAAAACACTGATTTGATACCTGATATAAAAAGAGTTCCCATAATTATTTAGCTCCTTGAATGATCCTTATTTTGTTTTTTTCGCATTCTTTAATGACCGTGCACTACTATTTTTCCCTCTGATAATGTTGAGACTCGCATTTTTTATTTAATAATGTTTAATACTGAACATTTCTGTAGTGTTTATAATTATATAGTACATGTCTGTATTTAAAAACTTAAAAGAATATATAATTTCTACTTATTCAACCTCTCCAACAGTAGGCGACAGCAGGCGGTGGTTGAGTTGAGAAACATTTTTGCCCGAAAAATAGTTAACTGGTGTTAGTTGAGATAGACTCGTATAGGGCTGTACTAATGCAATTTTAGAGAACTGCAACTATTAAGAAACATTCTGCGTTTATTATGTCAATATAACAAAAATATTTATTAATTAGATTACAACCAATTTCTTGCAGACCAATATATTTCAAACACCCACTGGCTCATGACGCTACCCATCACTTAGATGGTTGAATATGGCAACATCTCATGCATAAAACAGCAAAATTGTGTCGTTTTATGGTATTAGTATTATAGTATTATGGTACATAAGGATTGCTCGATATTTGTACCTACATTTTTCCGAAAACGTACGTCATGGAGTGGCTGCTAATGAAGGCACCATAACCTTTTCTAATTAAGTTGTTATAAATATTACATCAATCGGAAGAAACAAAATCAGAAAAACTCTTCAACTGGTATCAGGAAAAGCGTCACAACAACTCGTGGGCGGGCCCAAGATACGGTGATACGTCACAATGTGTCTGGCTTTTTTTGAATTTTTTTAACATTGATCAAGCAATCCTTTATGAACTATTCTTGTGTCGTGTCAGGAAACTGCAAGTACAGGATTACCAAAATATCTTATGATTGAAAATATATTTAAACTATATTTAACTAGCGGTTACCCGCGGTTTCACCCGCGTACGGAATGTACAAGTCTTTGCAAAAAGAAATAACTTATGAAACATATGAGTTATCCTATACAACAATTTTTCAAAATTTAACTATAAATCCACCAATCCCGAATATATTTCACCCAAACTGCAAGTGCTTATGGGCCACCATATATTTATAACAATTTTATTCGACATTTTTTGAATCACATTGTATAACTAACTCTACTTCACCCTATAGTGCAACCATCCTGTATATGCTTCTGTTTATATGTCACGCAATATAACTTTTTCAACACCTGCATATAACTACTGCACCGTATATTTCAGCTATGCAATTACTTATGGTCTACGCTATATAACAATTATTTCTGAAATTTTTTGAGCCACATTTTTCTCCACACTATATTTTAATCACCCTTTATATGCAACTTTTTCTAACGTGGTGTTAATCACACTCTAAAACCATAATCTTGCTTCACCCCATGTTTCAGGTATTCCATATAGTAGGATGCAACTGTTCATGCCCTATAGAACAATTTTTTTAAACTTTTCGATCCACCCTAATGGAAATGCCTATCGAACCCTGGTGTGTCACAAATGTGAAAACACTGTTTGGCACCCTAACACCAAACCTTTATTTAAACACTCACCAAAACTGCAACTGCTTTTTGACCACCCTGTATAACAATTTTATTCTTTTTTTAACAGTCTTGTATAACTATAAGTCTCCTTCCATCTACATTAGAACCACCCATCCATCAAACATTATAAGATTTTAACTTATTTTTGAACCACCCTGAATTTTACTTTACAAAATACTTCAACCACCCTGTATGTTCATCTGCTTGGGGCCAGCAAATATAACAGTTTTTAATCACTTAACTATAACTCTGCTCCACTCACTATCTACTAAGTATACAACCATTTTTTAACCACCCTGGAAAGAATAATTTGTGTCCACCTTATATTCCAACCACCCGTATATGCAACTTTTTCTAACATTGTTTTAATCACACTGTATAACTATAATTTTACTTCGATCCACGTTTCAGATATTGCATATATGCAACAGCTCATGTTCTATCCTCAAAAAAATTTTAACCAACTTGTTTAACTATAATTCTACTCTACCCTCTATTTCAACCACATTGTATATGCAACTACTTTTCGCCACCCAGCAGAGCATTTTCTGTACCTCACTGTATAACTATAAATCCATCAATGCCCAATATATTTCATCAAAACTGCAACTGCTTATGGGGCACCCTATATAACAATTTTGTTCAAAATTTTTTTGAATCACCTTGTATGTATTACAACTACCCTGTATACGCTGCTGCTTATTGGGCAACCAATATAACATTTTTAATGACTTAACTATAACACTTCTCTAACCTATATTTCAACTATCCTATATGTGCAACTGATTGAGAGCCACGCTATTTCACAATTTTTCTTCATATTTTTTAACAACATTATAAAGTATAATTTCTCTCCACAATTCATATAAAGCACCCAAGTTTTTCTAACCTTGTTTGAATCACTCTGTGTAAATATAACTTTACTGCGTCCCATATTTCAGGTACTCCATATATGCAACTGCTATATAACAAAATTTTTCTACCATTTATTACCCACCCTGTATTATTATAGTTCAACTCCACCCTATATTTCAACAACCTTGTATATGCAACTACTTATTTGCCATCCAATATGACATGTTTGTATCACCCTGTATCCTTAAAATTCTACTCCGCCCTATATTTCAACGGTAAATGGAACGGTAGATTATAGCATTTCTTATAATACTTTTTAAACCCACCTGCATAGCTGTAATTATACTCCGCTACATATTTCAACCATCCTATATATGCAATTACTTGTGGATATAAATTAATTTTTGAACCACTCTATAAACTATAATTCCACTCGGTCACACACATATTTCAGCCACCCTGTATAAACAACTTCTAGCATTTTTTCAACCCATTTCACAACTATAATAATTCAAGAACATAATTCAAAGATCCTAACTGCTTACATAACAAATTCCCTTCTAAAAAAAATATCCACCCTGTATAAATATTCTACCCTTATCTCAGCCATATTGTATATGCAACTACTTATGAGCCAAACAATATATCATTTTGTAAATATAATTCTACTCCGCCCGTTTATGAACCACCTGGTATATGCAACTATTTATGGCCCACTCAACATAACTTTTTTTAGATTTTTTAAATTCATGTTAATCTACTTCGCACTAAGTTTCCTATATATAGAACACCCTGTAAAATTACGGTTGATTATCAGTTGATATTTTCTAAATCGAAACATGTTACATTGGCATATTCCGAATTTTGAATAGAAGCTAAGCTGATTCAAGTATATTATATTTGGTGCTTGCGGTGGAACCAATAAAGTAATTGTGTTATCCAACATGGTAGAAGTTTTTTCGCTATATCTACCGTTTCTGTCAATTTAGGGAGATAAAATATATACCAGATTTTAAGTCAAACTATAGGCTTTTTTCAACAAAAAAAGATTCAGCAAAATCAGTTCAGTAATTCTTACTTGATGCCCGAACAAACAAACAGACAAACTTACAATTATATAATAGTATATATGAGTTGAAACAAGGCAATGATTGTTAGAAAGTTCAAAAAAAGAATTGCTATAAATGTTTGCATGAATTCAAAAATGAATATCGCGCAGGTAAGCCAATTTCTGAAAATACAAAATGGAATTAACTATCAAGTTGATGAATCCCCTAATTTTCCAACGCGCGTTATCTGTGAAAACCAAAAGTATTTTTTTCAGTGTCCGTAAAAGTCAAGTTCGACCCTTACAAATTAAAATTGGTTCTCGAATTGAATGGAAATTACAGAGCACTAAATATTGCATTCCTAAATAGAAGAACTAGTACCATGCCATCTTAAGCAATTTTTTATGAATGCAGAGGTAATTAAGGAATATATGCAGTATTTGAGTGGATATGTGAGACACATGCGCAGTATCCACAAAAGTTAAAAAGTTTCAACTGGTATTCTTAGTGACCATATTATTAGACCCTTGTTTTATTGAACACAATTTGGACGATTCATAGTAAAATGACATTATACTAGCAGTTTACAGCCGTGGCGAACAACACGGGGGAGAATGGGGCACGGATGGTTTCAGCCACAGATCTACAAATTCCTAGGTCTGTCGTTTCAGCCACTATTTTTTCGAGCAGAGCGGAAATGGAGATTCTTTTTAGATAAAGATAAGATAAAGATATGTTTATTCATGTGAGATACAAAAGTTTTACATTCGTCAATTAATAAAATATATACACATACATATATATATATATATATATATATATATATATATATATATATATATATATACATACATACATACACATATATAACAAAAAATTGTAAAAAACAAATACATTATAATATACGAAAAACAAATTAATAATAATAACAAAATATTTTTACAATTTGAAAAATTTTTTGTCAAAATCCAATTCAAAATAATTGGCAACAGAGTAGCAACTAGCTTTTATTAAGAAAAATTTTACGGCTTGTTTGAGTTGCTTTATTGGTAAGGTTTTAATTTCCCGTGGTGATTTATTCAAAAATTTTGGACCGTTGTAGTTTATGGCATTTTGCGAGCGATTGATTCTATTATATGGTTGGGTGATATTTTCACGATTTCTTGTCTTGTAATTATGTTGAGAATCTTGCGTGGTATAAAAGTTTAAGTTTTTTACTGTTAATATAATTGATTCCAGAATATAAATACTAGGTAGGGTGAGTACGTTGTATGACGTAAAAGCCTGACGGCAATCTTCCCTATATCCGAGACCTGCCACGATTCTTAGAGCTCTTCTTTGCATGCTGAAGAGCCTGTTGGCTGCAGGGGAATGTCCCCATGCCAGTATTGCATAGGTTAGGCGCGTCATTATTAAAGCATGAAATGCCATCATGGTAACCCTTGTATCCGTTAATTGGGCAATGTTTCTTAAAATATATATATTTCTGGAAACACTAGCCGAAACTTGTTCCACATGGGAATGCCACAGAAGTTTTTGGTCTAGATTTACACCAAGAAATTTTACATTATGTTGACATGTATCATCTAATTTTTTTAATGTGAAATAGAATTTTTCGGTTTTGGCTTCGTTGAGGCTTAACTTATTTGCATCAAACCACGTTTTCAGTTTAGTTTGAATTTCATCTAACTTTAAAGAAAGATCTTCAAAGTTATCCATTTCTGTGGTAACGGCTGTGTCATCAGCGAACAGATATAGTTCAACGTCTGGTACCTCTATCTTTATATCGTTTATGTATACCAAGAATAGGGTAGGGCCAATGACAGAACCTTGGGGTACCCCGTAGGACATTTCATAGGGCTCCGACATTTTATTGTTGTAATTTATTATGTTAAGACGTTTATCTAGATAGTTTTTAATTATATTTACACTCCTTGGTCCAAAACCGTAATACTCTAGCTTATATAAGAGTATTGGCCAAGAGACGCAGTCAAAGGCCTTTTGTAGGTCACATAATAGGGCTCCATTGAAGACACCGTTTTCTAGACTTTTACAAATATTATTTGTTAAGTCTACGATTGCGATTGAAGTAGATTTATTTGCCCTAAAACCGTATTGTTTCTGATGAAGCAAACAATTGTTTTCAAGATGTCTCATCATTTTTTTATTCAAACAAGATTCAAAAATTTTTCCGATTATTGAAACTATGGCAATGGGTCTGTGATTATCAACAGCTTTGTTATTCCCCTTTTTAGGTATAGGTATAACCCGTGTAACTTTTAAAATATCTGGGAAAATTTCCTCATTAAGACTCATATTAAATAGTTTGAACAATGGAATATTTATTATATTCACTATTTTTTTTATCATAATAGCATTTAAACCATGTATGTCACATGCATTTTTATTTTTCATTTTTTTAATTGCATCTCTCACTTCAACGATAGTTAGTTCATTGAATTCAAAGTTGGTAACATTTTTATTCTTGCTTAGCAAATCGCAATAACTAGTACCCGTGGCTATATTTTCAATAATTTGGTCAGGAACATTCTTAAAATATGTTTTGAAATCATCAGGTATCAAACTATAATTTGTACTTTCCATTGGGTTAATTTTCTTACATTTGTTAATAACATTCCAGAGTTTCTTTGGATTATCTATGGCATTCTCGATATATTTAGAATTCGCTTTTTGTTTTGCTAATATTATTTCACGTCTGTATTTTATCCTACATTCGTGATACAATTTTTTATTTGCAGCTGTCGGTGACTTTTTACTAACCTCAAGCAAAAAGTGAACAAGCTCGCGGGACCTTTTTAGATTATCGTTAAACCACGGTACCGGAGTAATACTATACGCTCTATGTTTTTGTCTTTTTAAAGGAAAACATACATTAGCCGCCTCTGATAATACATTAATAAACTTGCACATTTTATAATTAATATCTATCATGTGATCATCAATAAAACTAAAATCTGCTGCATTTAACGATAAAAAAAATAGATTTAACCCTTTTTGGGTTACAGATTTGTAGAGGCTGCATTCATATACTACAGAATTTATTGGGATTTGAAATTGAATGCCAACTGCACTATGATCTGACAGACCATAGTCAAATACAAAAGAACTGTAATTAGTTATGTTTTCACATATAAGAATATTATCTATACAAGTGTTAATTCTTGTATTTTCATTGATTGTACTTACATATCCAAAACTTTGAGTTATGTCTAGTAAATTACATAGTTTTTTATCATTGTTATTGAAATTTATATTGTAGTCTCCATTTAGGATGCCAATTTTATTTTCATTATCGATTTTGTTTAATACATTTGTCAAAAGATTAAAGAATATATTTAAATCCCCATTTGGGGGCCTGTAAAATGTAATTACAATTATATTAGTATTACTTATCTCTATGGCTGCCATTTCACAGTGGAGTTCCAGTGAGACATCTACAATATCTTTACGTTCTACACAAGAAAATTTTGAATGGCTGAAGATGGCACAGCCTCCATGGATATGGTCCTTGCGAACGAAATAGGATGATAACACATAATCATCTAATATGTAGGATTCCATTTCGTCAGTATTTACGGCCCAATGTTCACTTACACAGAAGAAGCTGATTTCCAAGTCAGTTGTCTTAATCATAACGTCAATTTCATCTAGTTTTTGTCGCATGCATTGAATATTTTGGTGAACAATGCATATATTTATGAATTCATCCTCTTTTTCTTGGTGAGGTGAAAAAAGGCCTAATGTATCCTCCTTTTGGCCACGCCTCTTCCTTATTAATTAGGTTGAGGTTTGAAGTAGGTACTCCAATTTTAAATGAACTGTACCTGGTTGGATCTTTGACAGTCAGCTTTTCACAAGTCGCTGCTAAACAGAGATTTTGTGCATGTACAAGTACCTCTTCCTCCTTTGTTTCGGGATGCAGGTTATAGATATGCACAAACGAGAGCCTTTCTGCTGATTTCAAGCTTATGTTTGTTGAAGTACCTTCAATTTTTTGCCTGGGTTTCTTCGGTCGTTCGAACCAGCACTGATATTCAAGTCACTCTGTTTCATTTGTGTTTTTTTAGAATTTTGCCCACTATCGTGTGCTTTACCTGGGATTCTAGTTTTCTTTTCTTTTGTGACGCTTGCAGATGTTTTGATTTCGTTACATTTTTCAGTTGGTTTGACAGCTGGCTTATTTGCACCAGGTACGTCTGTGCTGCGTTTGCAGATTTCATTGAATTTTCATGTAATTTAATACAGCATTTATTATTATCACTTAGTTGAGTTTTAAGGACCTGAATTATGTCGTTTTGCTCTTTAATCCGGTCCTCTAAATGATAAATTAATTTAGTTTTATAGTAGTTATCGTTTGCACTTTTACTTTGAATGCACGATGTTACATTTATCTCGCTACGGTCAACTGGTTTAATTTCCCGTTTATCACTTTGATGCAGAAGCAATTTAAGTGCAGAATTCTGAAGTAGATGTTCAGGTACCTTTTGGTATAAAATTATGTCTATTAGATCACTTTTTTTTAATTTATATAATTCATTATATAAAGCAGCATTTTCACCGCTCGCCATGTTGCCACAAGGTAATTACGTATTTTAAAACTTTAACGCACTTACGGTTTTTCACCCACTTTCTAAAATTGTCCGCTCGTCAGGAGGCGCCTCAGTTTTAATCAATTTGTTTACACTTCCGCTCTGTTGGTTGTTTACTCACTTTACAGATTGTTTAGCTGTTTTTATTTGGACATTTACTTTTTTGTCTCTTCAGTTAAATTAAAATTACCAGTTTTATTTGCAATTAACTTAACAAATGATCACTTATATAGAATGTTTATTTTATCTAGTTAAACACTGACACTTAATTTATCACATAGACAAAAATCCACAAATTTTGAGACACAAGTTCAGTAGCAAATTCCGTTTCCAACGGGAATAACTTTCAGCGACACACACGCTACGGACAAAGCGAAGTGTTTTTCAAATGGATGCATAGGTCGCAGGCTCTCGTTGACCCGATTTAGCCTTATTACTTTTTTTCTGTAGGCATATTTGAAATCAACGGATATTGCTTTCGAGACGTCGTAAGAAAGATGGGAAAGATTACCTTTAGAACCTTCAAATAATTCACCGGATACGTACAGACTAGAATGATATTTGGGTTCTATTTGTGTCAAGAGGTAAAAATTGGTCATCTTTACTTTAAATGTCAATAAAGTTATAAACAAAATGATTGCTTCTATTTATGATTAGATTGGGAAATAATATCACATTTGAGACAAAAAGGCTGTATTCCAAAAAAATTCAAAGGTTTCAGTCTCAATTTGACTTCGTTTCAATGGCATTAAAATCTGAATAAAATATATGTGATATTAATTCCAATCAAAGCATAAAAAGAAATTAGTTGCAACAAATAAGCTGCAGGAAACAAAATGATTGCCTATTAAAATAAATGTTTTTAATATTCAAATGGTAATAAATTGTAGAATAATTTAATTAATTAGAAATATAGAAGGGTATTCTTTAAAATATATTTTCCATGAACCCAATTTCGACTCTTCAATATGTTAAAATATGGTATTTGACGTTACGATCCCATAGGAAAAACAATTCTTACTTACTTAAAAAGGTAGTAAACACTGCATACCATACATTTACTAAAAATTTCATTTTGATGTGTCCAAAGAATGATGTGGGGGAGGAGGAGGTATATTTTTCTCTAAGAATATATCACTTATTCGATATATTTGTTTACTGTTTTAAAGCATGTATTTCTGCAGGTAGAATGGAAAAATGGAAAGCGAAAATATCATGACAGTTTAGAAAGAGAGAGCTATAAGGAGACCCACATACTATTTCATCTGCAGACTCACTTATTCTGTAGTCCACTGAAATTTAGTTGACTGTGAAGTATTTAATCTGCAAATAAGACAAGAATTGCAAAATACACTGGGTGTGCAAGTGAAATAGGATATTCTTCCTAAACTGTCATAATATTTGTGTTTTCTATGCTACTTCCAGAAGATCTTTCTCTTAGTATACAGTTGTTGCCAATTTAGGATTTCGCACCTCCAATGATCCGAATATATGTTGCTTCTGCAATAGACCCAAATTTTGAAGAAACGGAATAAGGGCGTTTTTGAATGTTTACAGGAAAAATAAAGCCAACAGCCTAATATTTTTCGACCTCAATCTCTAATTTTAACAGTTTTCTAACTACTAAGCATAGAAAAAATAAACAGTGCAACCTTTAACAATCAAAGAACTCATGTATTAGGCAAATTTGAATGTATGTTTTTATACCCAATGCTAATACTACCCAATTAACCACCATTTTAAATATTTGAGATTAGTAATATTCATTTAACACAATGGAATATAACGCTATAAAATATAAAGAAAACACTACGATTTATTTATTTTTAACTTACTAAGTACCATGTAAACACCATTAGAGTTAATGCTGTGAAATGAGACAGAATTCCCTCTCGCTCGTGCGTGCCCGTTAGTTCGTCTGACACAGCGTTTTTTGATGAAATAATAGGACAGCTTCCCTTCCAGTTTGTATTTAGTTCAATGGGTAAATAAATTTAAAGAAAAAATAAAAATGTACCCATAGCCCCTTTGTCTCAAACTACTGAGAATATCGGGTCTCACTCAAGAATTTGCCGGTACAAAATTAAGTGAAATACCTGATTTAATTTTTTTAAATAAATATAAAAAAAGTCAACTATTTCTAAAAATTAACTATTTGCAATTAAAGCCAGTACTATAAAAATTTTACCTGCAGAATAAGGCAATCCCACAGCAATTTTAAATAAAAATGAATATGATGTCAAAATGCAGAACATAATCACACAAGGACAATATACTAAATTAAACAAAGATCCAACCAGATCTATTGAAAACAAAATATACCGACTACTATACAATTACAGACATGAATTTACTGAACAAGAACGTAGAACTCTTACTCCACACTATTCAAAGCCTCCACATTTCTATGGTTTACCTAAAATTCATAAACCCAACATCCCTTTAAACCAATTGCGAGTTCCATAAATTCTTCTTGAAGTGAACTCTCAAAATTTCTTCTAAAGATTATTTCTGCACTTACAAGTAATTCCAATTCCAACATATTTTCAACTCAACGATGACTTCTACCAACAAGATTTTGGCCATGGCCATCCATGGGTTCTTTCCTGTCCCGTGCCTTGAGCAACCTTTTCATGGAAAAATTTGAAGAACAAATAATTTTTACAAAAGAGAATATAACTTTAGTTTGGTGGCGTTATGTCGACGATATATTCACTATTTGGGAACACTCTCTTGCAGACTTACATGAATTATTAAAAGAAATTAATAACAAAGAACCAACTATACAATTCACATTAGAAATTTAGTAATAAATAACACAGTACCTTTCTTAGACATCTTAATAACAAAAACACAATCGTCACTTGAAACACAAGCCAACTCACACTAACAGATATCTCAATTTTAACTCTAATCACCCAAATACTGTAAAAAAGACATAATTAAATCTTTAGAGAGCAAAAATCAACTGTTCTGATATGGATCAATTTAATAAAGAAAAAATATATATCAAAAATGTATTATCTGCTAACAATTATCCTCAAAAGTTCATCAATAAAGACTTGATTAAATTGAGCACAAAACAATAACTAACATTTAACACCAAAAGCTTCTCCAAACAATACTAATAACCTGGATAACCACATTACTACAACAACCATACCATACATACAGGGTCGTTCAGAAATACTGAAGAGTGGGAAACAGATTTAATATTAAAACAACTTTCAAAACAAGAAATACACTGAAATCCATTTTATCAAAAACAAAACCAAATAACGTAACACAAAACTCAAAAAACTGCATTTATAAGATTCCTTGCAAATGTAAGAAATTTTATACTCGAAGCCCATAAATGTTCAAATAAATGATCACAGAAATTATATAAAAAAACGACAATTTGAAAAGTCAAAAATTTGTGGACATGCCTGGAACCTTGGTTATAACATACAATTTAAAAATTCAACCATATTACACAAAGAAGAATACAACACAAAACGAAAGCTGAAAGAATCTGCTTTAATTTTATAAAATGAAAGCGATTGTATAGCTAGTACTTCTATAGAATTCAGCGGTTCCTGGTTCCAATAATCAAGGATTAAATTAATAATGGTAATATCCTTTTGAACAACCCTATATCGGAATAGTTCATAAGGTTTTTTCCTAGGTTTTCCCTTATAACTTTAATGAGAAGATCTCTGGAACATCAGAATTTCTTTGGTCTCATTTTTTGGCGAATCTAATAACAAAGTCGTACCTAGGAGCGCCACTTGAAATTCTAAAGCTTTGTTATTTCACATGACCTTTAAAATTTTTTGTGCTACCCTGTATATATCAAATTTGCAGTAAATTCCCTTAGTTACATCAGTTTTATTGTCAAACGTGTGATTACGATATTTGTCATTGCGAATCAGTTTAATTTTTTAATTTCTTGAAACATTTGGACTTTTGAAATATACAGACTTTCAAATTTATGTGGTGTTATTCCCAAAGAACTCAGAAAAAATAAAAACCAGTGATGCCACAACATTTAAACAACAAGGTAGGAACAATTGCATAAAATCAATGTTAACGAGAACCATAGAGGTATTATACGTAGAGCATGTGAAGTAGCGAAATTCATGTAATAGCAATAGAAAGAGAGAGAATAAGCGACTCGTTCCTGATTAGTCAGTGTCAGTGGTGACGCCTACTATTGGTAGTAGCAAGCGCGCCCAAATTCATACCATACCTAAATCACTCTACGTATAATACCTCTATGATGAGAACACGATATCCTTAAAAATCATAAACATTCAACTTTTTTTGAAATTTCTTATTTTTGTTACATTTACAAAACATAATTTGTCCTCATTAACATTATTTTTAGAAATTGTTTCTACCATTACTAAAAAAGAAGTTTTCAGCTGTAAAGAAACACCTTGTATATATTGCTATAATTTAGTGTCATATCTACCTAGATGTAAATACCGGTACGATTGACTCAACTATTCACTGATAGATGTCGCAGATTGGAGTTAAAACTATTCCCTGCATCCGTACTGTTCGATCAGTTGCAATGTTAGATTGGGAAATAAACCTAGCTAATTACAAATAATTTGGTTTGATTTGTACAGTAAGGATTCCGCACCATCTCTAAGACTTCTTATAATCTAGGTAAATAATAATACGTATTTCCTAATTTTCCAGTTTACTTATAAAATTTGCTTAGTGACTTGAATTCTTTCTTAAGTTTGTTGGCGAAGTACTTTCGATGACAAATGGGGTATGGGTCAATTTTCTTATATTATCTTTAATACTGTTTAAAATTATAAAAGTATACGCTTTTGTTTCCCACACTGAGCCTATTTGTTTGATCTGGCTCACATGCTGTTGAATTTTTTTATATTTATTTAAAAAAATTAAAATCAGGTATTTAACTTAATTTTGTACCGGCAAATTCTTGAGTGAGACCCGATATTCTCAGTAGTTTGAGACAAAGGGGCTATGGGTACATTTTTATTTTTTCTTTAAATTTATTTACCCATTGAACTAAATACAAACTGGAAGGGAAGCTGTCCTATTATTTTATCAAAAACGCTGTGTCAGACGAACTAACAGGCACGCACGAGCGAGAGGGAATTCTGTCTCATTTCACAGCATTAACTCTAATGGTGTTTACATGGTACTTAGTAAGTTAAAAATAAATAAATCATAGTGTTTTCTTTATATTTTATAGCGCTATATTCCATTGTGTTAAATGAATATTACTAATCTCAAATATTTAAAATGGTGGTTAATTGGGTAGTATTAGTATTGGGTGTAAAAACATACATTCAAAGGACTCAACTGTCCAATATGCCTAATACATGAGTTCTTTGATTGTTAAAGGTTTTTTTTCTATGCTTAGTAGTTAGAAAACTGTTAAAATTAGATATTGAGGTCGAAAAATATTAGACTGTTGGCTTTATTTTTCCTGTAAACATTCAAAAACGCCCTTATTCTGTTTCTTCAAAATTTGGGTCTATTGCAGACGCAATATATATTCGGATCATTGGAGGTGCGAAATCCTAAAATGGGACCAACTGTATACTAAGAGATAGATCTTCTGGAGGTAGCATAGAAAGCACAAATATTGTGACAATTTATGAAGAATATCCTATTTCACTTGCACACACAGTGTATTCTGCAATTCTTGTCTTATTAGCAGATTAAATACTTCATATTTATTAAGTAATGTTAAAATCAAGTCAACTAAATTTTATTGGACTACCGAATAAGTGAGTCTGCAGATGAAATAGTATGTGGGTCTCTTTATAGCTCTCTCTTTCTAAACTATCATGATATTTTCGCTTTCTATTTTTCCATTCTACCTGCAGAAATACATGCTTTAAAACAGTAAACAAATATATTGAATAAGTGATATATTCTTAGAGAAAAATATACCTCCTCCTCCCCCACATCATTCTTTGGACACATCAAAATGAAATTTTTAGTAAATGTATGGTATGCAGTGTTTACTACCTTTTTAAGTAAGTAAGAATTGTTTTTCCTATGGGATCGTAACGTCAAATACCATATTTTAACGTATTGAAGAGTCGAAATTGGGTTCATGGAAAATATATTTTAAAGAATACCCTTCTATATTTCTAATTAATTAAATTATTCTACAATTTATTACCATTTGAATATTAAAAACATTTATTTTAATAGGCAATCATTTTTTTCCCGAAGCTTATTTGTTGCATCTAATTTCTTTTTATGCTTTGATTGGAATTAATATCACATATATTTTATTCAGATTTTAATGCCATTGAAACGAAGTCAAATTGAGACTGAAACCTTTGAATTTTTTTGGAATACAGCCTTTTTGTCTCAAATGTGATATTATTTCCCAATCTAATCATAAATAGAAGCAATCATTTTGTTTATAGCTTTATTGACATTTAAAGTAATTGCTCAAGATAACCAATTTTTACCTCCTGACACAAATAGAACCCAAATATCATTCTAGTCTGTACGTATCCGGTGAATTATTTGAAGGTTCTAAAGGCAATCTTTGCCATCTTTCTTACGACGTCTCGAAAGCAATATCCTTTGATTTCAAATATGCCTACAGAAAAAAAATAATAAGGCTAAATCGGGTCAACGAGAGTCTGCGACCTATGCATCCATTTGGAAAAGATTAGAATCTCCATTTCCGCTCTGCTCGAAAAAATAGTGGCTGAAACGACAGACCTAGGAATTTGTAGATCTGTGGCTAAAACTATCCGTACCCCATTCTCCCCTGTGTTGATCCCCACTGCTGTAAACTGCTAGTATAATGTCATTTTACTATGAATCGTCCAAATTGTGTTCAATAAAACAAGAGTCTAATAATATGGTCACTAAGAATACCAATTGAAACTTTTTAACTTTTGTGGATACTGCCCATGTGTCTCAAATATCCACTCAAATACTGCATATATTCCTTAATTACTTCTTCATTCATAAAAAGTTGCTTAAGATGGCATGGTACTTGTTCTATTTGGGAATGCAATATTTAGTGCTCTCTGTAATTTCCATTCAGTTCGTGAACCAGTTTTAATTTGTAAGGGTCGAACTTGACTTTTACGGACACTGAAAAAAATACTTTTCGTTTTCACCGATAACGCGCGTTGGAAAATTAAGGGATTCATCAACTTGATAGTTAATTCCATTTTGTATTTTCAGAAATTGGCTTACCTGCGCGATATTCATTTTTGAATTCATGCAAACATTTATAGCAATTCTTTTTTGAACTTTCTAACAATCATTGCCTTGTTTCAACTCATATATACTATTATGTAATTGTAAGTTTGTCTGTTTGTTTGTTCGGGCATCACGTAAGAACTACTGAACTGATTTTGCTGAATTTTTTGTTGTTGCAAAGCCTATAGTTTGACTTAAAATCTGGTATATATTTTATCTCCCTAAATTGACAAAAACGGTAGATATAGCGAAAAAACTTCTACCATGTTGGATAACACAATTACTGTATTGGTTCCACCACAAGCACCAAATATGATATACTTGAATCAGCTTAGCTTCCATTCAAAATTCGGAATATGCCAATGTAACATATCAACTGATATATCAACCGTAATTTTACAGGGTGTTCTATATATAGGAAACTTAGTGCGAAGTAGATTAACATGAATTTAATAAATCTAAAAAAAGTTATGTTGAGTGGGCCATAAATAGTTGCATATACCAGGTGGTTCATAAACGGGCGGAGTAGAATTATATTTACAAAATGATATATTGTTTGGCTCATAAGTAGTTGCATATACAATATGGCTGAGATAAGGGTAGAATATTTATACAGGGTGGATATTTTTTTTAGAAGGGAATGTGTTATGTAAGCAGTTAGGATCTTTGAATTATGTTCTTGAGTTATTATAGTTGTGAAATGGGTTGAAAATGCTAAAAGTTGTTTATACAGGGTGGTTGAAATATGTGATCGAGTGGAATTATAGTTTATAGAGTGGTTCAAAAGTTAATTTATATCCACAAGTAATTGCATATATAGGATGGTTGAAATATGTAGCGGAGTATAATTACAGCTATAAAGGTGGGTTTAAAAAGTATTATAAGAAATGCTATAATCTACGTTCCATTTGCCGAATGATTGAAATATAGGGCGGAGTAGAATTTTAAGGATACAGGGTGATACAAACATGTCATATTGGATGGCAAATAAGAAGTTGCATATTCAAGGTTGTTGAAATATAGGGTGGAGTAGAACTATAATAATACAGGGTGGGTAATAAATGGTAGAAAAATTTTGTTATATAGCAGTTGCATATATGGAGTACCTGAAGTATGACACGCAGTAAAGTTATATTTACACAGAGTGATTCAAACAAGGTTAGAAAAAGTTGGGTGCTTTATATGAATTGTGGAGAGAAATTATACTTTATAATGTGGTTAAAAAATATGAGGAAAAATTGTGAAATAGCGTGGCTGTCAATCAGTTGCACATATAGGATAGTTGAAATATAGGTTGGAGAAGTGTTATAGTTAAGTCATTAAAAATGTTATATTGGTTGACCAATAAGCAGCAGCGTATACAGGGTAGTTGTAATACATACAAGGTGATTCAAAAAAATTTTGAACAAAATTGTTATATAGGGTGCCCCATAAGCAGTTGCAGTTTTGGTGAAATATATTGGGCATTGATGGATTTATAGTTATACAGGGAGGTACAGAAAATGCTCTACTGGGTGGCCGAAAAGTAGTTGCATATACAATGAGGTTGAAATAGAGAGTAGAGTAGAATTATAGTTAAACAAGTTGGTTAATTTTTTTTTTTAAGGATAGAACATGAGCTGTTGCAAATATGCAATATCTGAAACGTGGATCGAAGTAAAATTATAGTTATACAGTGTGATTAAAACAATGTTAGAAAAAGTTGCATATACGGGTGGTTGGAATATAAGGTGGACACAAATTATACTTTCCAGGGTGGTTAAAAAATGGTTGTATAGTAGATAGTGAGTGGAGCAGAGTTATAGTTAAGTGATTAAAAACTGTTATATTTGCTGGCCCCAAGCAGATGAACATACAGGGTGGTTGAAGTATTTTGTAAAGTAAAATTCAGGGTGGTTCAAAAATAAGTTAAAATCTTATAATATTTGATGGATGGATGGTTCTAATGTAGATGGAAGGAGACTTGTAGTTATACAAGACGGTTCAAAAAAAGAATAAAATTGTTATATAGGGTGGTCAAAAAGCAGTTGCAGTTTTGGTGAGTGTTTAAATAAAGGTTTTGGTGTTATTTTTGATATATATTTTTTCTTTATTAAATTGATCCATATCAAAACAGTTGATTTTTGATCCATCATATAAAGATTTAATGATGCCTTTTTTACAGTATTTGGGTGATTAGAGTTAAAATTGAGATATCTGTTAGTGTGAGTTGGCTTGTGTTTCAAATGACGATTGTGTTTTTGTTATTAAGATGTCTAAGAAAGGTACTGTGTTATTTATTACTAAATTTCTTATGTGAATTGTATAGTTGGTTCTTTGTTATTAATTTCTTTTAATAATTCATGTAAGTCTGCAAGATAGTGTTTCCAAATAGTGAATATATCGTCGACATAACGCCACCAAACTAGTTATATTCTCTTTTGTAAAAATTATTTGTTCTTCAAATTTTTCCATGAAAAGGTTGCTCAAGGCACGGGACAGGAAAGAACCCATGGATGGCCATGGCCAAAATCTTGTTGGTAGAAGTCATCGTTGAGTTGAAAATATGTTGGAATTGGAATTACCTGTAAGTGGAGAAATAATCTTTAGAATAAATTTTGAGAGTTCACTGCAAGAAGAATTTATGGAACTCGCAATTGGTTTAAAGGGATGTTGGGTTTATGAATTTTAGGTAAACCATAGAAATGTGGAGGCTTGGAATAGTGTGGAGTAAGAGTTCTACGTTCTTGTTCAGTAAATTCATGTCTGTAATTGTATAGCAATCGGTATATTTTGTTTTCAATAGATCTGGTTGGATCTTTGTTTAATTTAGTATATTGTCCTTGTGTGATTATGTTCTGTATTTTGACATCATATTCATTTTTATTTAAAATTTCTGTGGGATTGCCTTTATCTGCAGGTAAAATTTTTATGGTACTGGCATTTTTTAAGGCTTTAATTGCAAATAGTTAATTTTTAGAATTAGTATTTTTGATGTGTATAGGTTTTTCAAGTTCAATTTTTGCTCTTACACGATATTCTTGAGCTTCACTAAAGTTTAATTTACAAGAAGTTTGTTCTATAGAACTGATAATATCAAATTTTGGGATAGATTTGGGAGTAATTGCAAAGTTTTCTTTTTGTAAAACTGAGGTTTCTGAAATGTTTTTTTTTTATCTGATAAATTAATGACAGTTTTTCTTAGGTCACCATTTTTGTTTTGTACATTATTTTTTGGTATATTTTTATTTAAAAGAAGCTCATTCAATTTACGTAACTGTATTTGCTTTTGTGATCTGAATTTCTTGTTATAGCTTATAAGAGTACTGTTTTTAATTCTATTAAACTCGTTTTCTGGTATACGATAATCAAGGAAATTCTGAACACACATATATATCTTTTTTTAATTTAAATTTATTGAAACGATGAAATTGAATTCTGTCTCTGACGGCTGCGAAGCTTGCTCGTTCCAATATGCTATGGATTCTTCCACCCATGTAAGATTGACGAAATTCCAACATATTTTCAACTCAACGATGACTTCTACCAACAAGATTTTGGCCATGGCCATCCATGGGTTCTTTCCTGTCCCGTGCCTTGAGCAACCTTTTCATGGAAAAATTTGAAGAACAAATAATTTTTACAAGAGAATATAACTTTAGTTTGGTGGCGTTATGTCGACGATATATTCACTATTTGGGAACACTCTCTTGCAGACTTACATGAATTATTAAAAGAAATTAATAACAAAGAACCAACTATACAATTCACATTAGAAATTTAGTAATAAATAACACAGTACCTTTCTTAGACATCTTAATAACAAAAACACAATCGTCACTTGAAACACAAGCCAACTCACACTAACAGATATCTCAATTTTAACTCTAATCACCCAAATACGGTAAAAAAGACATAATTAAATCTTTAGAGAGCAAAAATCAACTGTTCTGATATGGATCAATTTAATAAAGAAAAAATATATATCAAAAATGTATTATCTGCTAACAATTATCCTCAAAAGTTCATCAATAAAGACTTGATTAAATTGAGCACAAAACAATAACTAACATTTAACACCAAAAGCTTCTCCAAACAATACTAATAACCTGGATAACCACATTACTACAACAACCATACCATACATACAGGGTCGTTCAGAAATACTGAAGAGTGGGAAACAGATTTAATATTAAAACAACTTTCAAAACAAGAAATACACTGAAATCCATTTTATCAAAAACAAAACCAAATAACGTAACACAAAACTCAAAAAACTGCATTTATAAGATTCCTTGCAAATGTAAGAAATTTTATACTCGAAGCCCATAAATGTTCAAATAAATGATCACAGAAATTATATAAAAAAACGACAATTTGAAAAGTCAAAAATTTGTGGACATGCCTGGAACCTTGGTTATAACATACAATTTAAAAATTCAACCATATTACACAAAGAAGAATACAACACAAAACGAAAGCTGAAAGAATCTGCTTTAATTTTATAAAATGAAAGCGATTGTATAGCTAGTACTTCTATAGAATTCAGCGGTTCCTGGTTCCAATAATCAAGGATTAAATTAATAATGGTAATATCCTTTTGAACAACCCTATATCGGAATAGTTCATAAGGTTTTTTCCTAGGTTTTCCCTTATAACTTTAATGAGAAGATCTCTGGAACATCAGAATTTCTTTGGTCTCATTTTTTGGCGAATCTAATAACAAAGTCGTACCTAGGAGCGCCACTTGAAATTCTAAAGCTTTGTTATTTCACATGACCTTTAAAATTCTTTGTGCTACCCTGTATATATCAAATTTGCAGTAAATTCCCTTAGTTACATCAGTTTTATTGTCAAACGTGTGATTACGATATTTGTCATTGCGAATCAGTTTAATTTTTTAATTTCTTGAAACATTTGGACTTTTGAAATATACAGACTTTCAAATTTATGTGGTGTTATTCCCAAAGAACTCAGAAAAAATAAAAACCAGTGATGCCACAACATTTAAACAACAAGGTAGGAACAATTGCATAAAATCAATGTTAACGAGAACCATAGGGGTATTATACGTAGAGCATGTGAAGTAGCGAAATTCATGTAATAGCAATAGAAAGAGAGAGAATAAGCGACTCGTTCCTGATTAGTCAGTGTCAGTGGTGACGCCTACTATTGGTAGTAGCAAGCGCGCCCAAATTCATACCATACCTAAATCACTCTACGTATAATACCTCTATGATGAGAACACGATATCCTTAAAAATCATAAACATTCAACTTTTTTTGAAATTTCTTATTTTTGTTACATTTACAAAACATAATTTGTCCTCATTAACATTATTTTTAGAAATTGTTTCTACCATTACTAAAAAAGAAGTTTTCAGCTGTAAAGAAACACCTTGTATATATTGCTATAATTTAGTGTCATATCTACCTAGATGTAAATACCGGTACGATTGACTCAACTATTCACTGATAGATGTCGCAGATTGGAGTTAAAACTATTCCCTGCATCCGTACTGTTCGATCAGTTGCAATGTTAGATTGGGAAATAAACCTAGCTAATTACAAATAATTTGGTTTGATTTGTACAGTAAGGATTCCGCACCATCTCTAAGACTTCTTATAATCTAGGTAAATAATAATACGTATTTCCTAATTTTCCAGTTTACTTATAAAATTTGCTTAGTGACTTGAATTCTTTCTTAAGTTTGTTGGCGAAGTACTTTCGATGACAAATGGGGTATGGGTCAATTTTCTTATATTATCTTTAATACTGTTTAAAATTATAAAAGTATACGCTTTTGTTTCCCACACTGAGCCTATTTGTTTGATCTGGCTCACATGCTGTTGAATTTTTTTATATTTATTTAAAAAAATTAAAATCAGGTATTTAACTTAATTTTGTACCGGCAAATTCTTGAGTGAGACCCGATATTCTCAGTAGTTTGAGACAAAGGGGCTATGGGTACATTTTTATTTTTTCTTTAAATTTATTTACCCATTGAACTAAATACAAACTGGAAGGGAAGCTGTCCTATTATTTTATCAAAAACGCTGTGTCAGACGAACTAACAGGCACGCACGAGCGAGAGGGAATTCTGTCTCATTTCACAGCATTAACTCTAATGGTGTTTACATGGTACTTAGTAAGTTAAAAATAAATAAATCATAGTGTTTTCTTTATATTTTATAGCGCTATATTCCATTGTGTTAAATGAATATTACTAATCTCAAATATTTAAAATGGTTAATTGGGTAGTATTAGTATTGGGTGTAAAAACATACATTCAAAGGACTCAACTGTCCAATATGCCTAATACATGAGTTCTTTGATTGTTAAAGGTTTTTTTTCTATGCTTAGTAGTTAGAAAACTGTTAAAATTAGATATTGAGGTGGAAAAATATTAGGCTGTTGGCTTTATTTTTCCTGTAAACATTCAAAAACGCCCTTATTCTGTTTCTTCAAAATTTGGGTCTATTGCAGACGCAATATATATTCGGATCATTGGAGGTGCGAAATCCTAAAATGGGACCAACTGTATACTAAGAGATAGATCTTCTGGAGGTAGCATAGAAAGCACAAATATTGTGACAATTTATGAAGAATATCCTATTTCACTTGCACACACAGTGTATTCTGCAATTCTTGTCTTATTAGCAGATTAAATACTTCATATTTATTAAGTAATGTTAAAATCAAGTCAACTACATTTTATTGGACTACAGAATAAGTGAGTCTGCAGATGAAATAGTATGTGGGTCTCTTTATAGCTCTCTCTTTCTAAACTATCATGATATTTTCGCTTTCTATTTTTCCATTCTACCTGCAGAAATACATGCTTTAAAACAGTAAACAAATATATCGAATAAGTGATATATTCTTAGAGAAAAATATACCTCCTCCTCCCCCACATCATTCTTTGGACACATCAAAATGAAATTTTTAGTAAATGTATGGTATGCAGTGTTTACTACCTTTTTAAGTAAGTAAGAATTGTTTTTCCTATGGGATCGTAACGTCAAATACCATATTTTAACGTATTGAAGAGTCGAAATTGGGTTCATGGAAAATATATTTTAAAGAATACCCTTCTATATTTCTAATTAATTAAATTATTCTACAATTTATTACCATTTGAATATTAAAAACATTTATTTTAATAGGCAATCATTTTTTTCCCGAAGCTTATTTGTTGCATCTAATTTCTTTTTATGCTTTGATTGGAATTAATATCACATATATTTTATTCAGATTTTAATGCCATTGAAACGAAGTCAAATTGAGACTGAAACCTTTGAATTTTTTTGGAATACAGCCTTTTTGTCTCAAATGTGATATTATTTCCCAATCTAATCATAAATAGAAGCAATCATTTTGTTTATAGCTTTATTGACATTTAAAGTAATTGCTCAAGATAACCAATTTTTACCTCCTGACACAAATAGAACCCAAATATCATTCTAGTCTGTACGTATCCGGTGAATTATTTGAAGGTTCTAAAGGCAATCTTTGCCATCTTTCTTACGACGTCTCGAAAGCAATATCCTTTGATTTCAAATATGCCTACAGAAAAAAAATAATAAGGCTAAATCGGGTCAACGAGAGTCTGCGACCTATGCATCCATTTGGAAAAGATTAGAATCTCCATTTCCGCTCTGCTCGAAAAAATAGTGGCTGAAACGACAGACCTAGGAATTTGTAGATCTGTGGCTAAAACTATCCGTACCCCATTCTCCCCTGTGTTGATCCCCACTGCTGTAAACTGCTAGTATAATGTCATTTTACTATGAATCGTCCAAATTGTGTTCAATAAAACAAGAGTCTAATAATATGGTCACTAAGAATACCAATTGAAACTTTTTAACTTTTGTGGATACTGCCCATGTGTCTCAAATATCCACTCAAATACTGCATATATTCCTTAATTACTTCTTCATTCATAAAAAGTTGCTTAAGATGGCATGGTACTTGTTCTATTTGGGAATGCAATATTTAGTGCTCTCTGTAATTTCCATTCAGTTCGTGAACCAGTTTTAATTTGTAAGGGTCGAACTTGACTTTTACGGACACTGAAAAAAATACTTTTCGTTTTCACCGATAACGCGCGTTGGAAAATTAAGGGATTCATCAACTTGATAGTTAATTCCATTTTGTATTTTCAGAAATTGGCTTACCTGCGCGATATTCATTTTTGAATTCATGCAAACATTTATAGCAATTCTTTTTTGAACTTTCTAACAATCATTGCCTTGTTTCAACTCATATATACTATTATGTAATTGTAAGTTTGTCTGTTTGTTTGTTCGGGCATCACGTAAGAACTACTGAACTGATTTTGCTGAATTTTTTGTTGTTGCAAAGCCTATAGTTTGACTTAAAATCTGGTATATATTTTATCTCCCTAAATTGACAAAAACGGTAGATATAGCGAAAAAACTTCTACCATGTTGGATAACACAATTACTGTATTGGTTCCACCACAAGCACCAAATATGATATACTTGAATCAGCTTAGCTTCCATTCAAAATTCGGAATATGCCAATGTAACATATCAACTGATATATCAACCGTAATTTTACAGGGTGTTCTATATATAGGAAACTTAGTGCGAAGTAGATTAACATGAATTTAATAAATCTAAAAAAAGTTATGTTGAGTGGGCCATAAATAGTTGCATATACCAGGTGGTTCATAAACGGGCGGAGTAGAATTATATTTACAAAATGATATATTGTTTGGCTCATAAGTAGTTGCATATACAATATGGCTGAGATAAGGGTAGAATATTTATACAGGGTGGATATTTTTTTTAGAAGGGAATGTGTTATGTAAGCAGTTAGGATCTTTGAATTATGTTCTTGAGTTATTATAGTTGTGAAATGGGTTGAAAATGCTAAAAGTTGTTTATACAGGGTGGTTGAAATATGTGATCGAGTGGAATTATAGTTTATAGAGTGGTTCAAAAGTTAATTTATATCCACAAGTAATTGCATATATAGGATGGTTGAAATATGTAGCGGAGTATAATTACAGCTATAAAGGTGGGTTTAAAAAGTATTATAAGAAATGCTATAATCTACGTTCCATTTGCCGAATGATTGAAATATAGGGCGGAGTAGAATTTTAAGGATACAGGGTGATACAAACATGTCATATTGGATGGCAAATAAGAAGTTGCATATTCAAGGTTGTTGAAATATAGGGTGGAGTAGAACTATAATAATACAGGGTGGGTAATAAATGGTAGAAAAATTTTGTTATATAGCAGTTGCATATATGGAGTACCTGAAGTATGACACGCAGTAAAGTTATATTTACACAGAGTGATTCAAACAAGGTTAGAAAAAGTTGGGTGCTTTATATGAATTGTGGAGAGAAATTATACTTTATAATGTGGTTAAAAAATATGAGGAAAAATTGTGAAATAGCGTGGCTGTCAATCAGTTGCACATATAGGATAGTTGAAATATAGGTTGGAGAAGTGTTATAGTTAAGTCATTAAAAATGTTATATTGGTTGACCAATAAGCAGCAGCGTATACAGGGTAGTTGTAATACATACAAGGTGATTCAAAAAAATTTTGAACAAAATTGTTATATAGGGTGCCCCATAAGCAGTTGCAGTTTTGGTGAAATATATTGGGCATTGATGGATTTATAGTTATACAGGGAGGTACAGAAAATGCTCTACTGGGTGGCCGAAAAGTAGTTGCATATACAATGAGGTTGAAATAGAGAGTAGAGTAGAATTATAGTTAAACAAGTTGGTTAATTTTTTTTTAAGGATAGAACATGAGCTGTTGCAAATATGCAATATCTGAAACGTGGATCGAAGTAAAATTATAGTTATACAGTGTGATTAAAACAATGTTAGAAAAAGTTGCATATACGGGTGGTTGGAATATAAGGTGGACACAAATTATACTTTCCAGGGTGGTTAAAAAATGGTTGTATAGTAGATAGTGAGTGGAGCAGAGTTATAGTTAAGTGATTAAAAACTGTTATATTTGCTGGCCCCAAGCAGATGAACATACAGGGTGGTTGAAGTATTTTGTAAAGTAAAATTCAGGGTGGTTCAAAAATAAGTTAAAATCTTATAATATTTGATGGATGGATGGTTCTAATGTAGATGGAAGGAGACTTGTAGTTATACAAGACGGTTCAAAAAAAGAATAAAATTGTTATATAGGGTGGTCAAAAAGCAGTTGCAGTTTTGGTGAGTGTTTAAATAAAGGTTTTGGTGTTATTTTTGATATATATTTTTTCTTTATTAAATTGATCCATATCAAAACAGTTGATTTTTGATCCATCATATAAAGATTTAATGATGCCTTTTTTACAGTATTTGGGTGATTAGAGTTAAAATTGAGATATCTGTTAGTGTGAGTTGGCTTGTGTTTCAAATGACGATTGTGTTTTTGTTATTAAGATGTCTAAGAAAGGTACTGTGTTATTTATTACTAAATTTCTTATGTGAATTGTATAGTTGGTTCTTTGTTATTAATTTCTTTTAATAATTCATGTAAGTCTGCAAGATAGTGTTTCCAAATAGTGAATATATCGTCGACATAACGCCACCAAACTAGTTATATTCTCTTTTGTAAAAATTATTTGTTCTTCAAATTTTTCCATGAAAAGGTTGCTCAAGGCACGGGACAGGAAAGAACCCATGGATGGCCATGGCCAAAATCTTGTTGGTAGAAGTCATCGTTGAGTTGAAAATATGTTGGAATTGGAATTACCTGTAAGTGGAGAAATAATCTTTAGAATAAATTTTGAGAGTTCACTGCAAGAAGAATTTATGGAACTCGCAATTGGTTTAAAGAGATGTTGGGTTTATGAATTTTAGGTAAACCATAGAAATGTGGAGGCTTGGAATAGTGTGGAGTAAGAGTTCTACGTTCTTGTTCAGTAAATTCATGTCTGTAATTGTATAGTAATCGGTATATTTTGTTTTCAATAGATCTGGTTGGATCTTTGTTTAATTTAGTATATTGTCCTTGTGTGATTATGTTCTGTATTTTGACATCATATTCATTTTTATTTAAAATTTCTGTGGGATTGCCTTTATCTGCAGGTAAAATTTTTATGGTACTGGCATTTTTTAAGGCTTTAATTGCAAATAGTTAATTTTTAGAATTAGTATTTTTGATGTGTATAGGTTTTTCAAGTTCAATTTTTGCTCTTACACGATATTCTTGAGCTTCACTAAAGTTTAATTTACAAGAAGTTTGTTCTATAGAACTGATAATATCAAATTTTGGGATAGATTTGGGAGTAATTGCAAAGTTTTCTTTTTGTAAAACTGAGGTTTCTGAAATGTTTTTTTTCTTTATCTGATAAATTAATGACAGTTTTTCTTAGGTCACCATTTTTGTTTTGTACATTATTTTTTGGTATATTTTTATTTAAAAGAAGCTCATTCAATTTACGTAACTGTATTTGCTTTTGTGATCTGAATTTCTTGTTATAGCTTATAAGAGTACTGTTTTTAATTCTATTAAACTCGTTTTCTGGTATACGATAATCAAGGAAATTCTGAACACACATATATATCTTTTTTTAATTTAAATTTATTGAAACGATGAAATTGAATTCTGTCTCTGACGGCTGCGAAGCTTGCTCGTTCCAATATGCTATGGATTCTTCCACCCATGTAAGATTGACGAAATCTTAATACTTTCGGAATAATCTTCATCTTCCGACATCGGCACAAGAATGTCAAGCTGTTTTTGGTTCGGGCAAGCTTGTATAAGTCCCTAAAAGCTTTGGTTACAGCAGTCCCATGGCTTATTTCTAGTTGTCTTCTGAATGATAATTGTAGCATCTGTGTAAAAACAAGATATCAAATATATATATATATATATATATATATATATATATATATACGATAAAGAATATTCATATAACAGTAACGTAAATGCATTAAACTGTTATATTTATCTTTACAGTGATTTAATGTTACCATCATTCTCGAATTATATAAAATTATGTAATTTGATAGAATTTTTCTACTAAATAATAGGAACAGATAGGTATCACAATGATGTCATGATAAAGAGGCTTTATTATATCACAGCTATTCTGTTGCAAATCAAATAAAAAATGAGTAGTGTACAAAAAGTAATGAAATTTAAAATACTAATATTCATTATACAAACTACATCTAAAAATGATTGTAACCAAGGACATAAAACCTTTGGTGTAAGTGTAAATAATTATGTTGATAAATCTGTTCTACACTTTTGAATTGGTTTTGCATTTCAAAGTCAGGAACAAGAACAATGAACACAAACAATGTGATATAAAAAGAGTAATCAGTATTTGTTGTTTGAAAATATATTCTGGCTAAATACCTAGCCTTTAAGAATTCATAAATTCATAACCATACAAAAAAATAGAGCATCTAGCAAATTTGGTTGTTGTTCCATTAAATTTGGTTGCTATGCCATTAAGATTACAGTTAACTGTGTTGATATGGAAGTTTTTAGCCATGTTTATTTGGAGTAAATCATTGTTCTATGGATAGTTCCTATCCTACTTTGCAGCAGAAATTATTTTTTTGAAAAGTTTGTGTCCTATGATTTTGGAGAAAAGGTCGATATTTTAAATATTTTCGTTAATATCTTTTAAACAAGTGATTTTAAAAATATGAAAAAAAATATTTGTATTCCTCATAATATGCCCTATCGTTTGGGATACTACATGATGCATTTGAAATATATATATATATATATATATATATATATATATATATTATTCCTTTAATTCTATAAGTTGACCCCCAAAATTAATGGTGGGGTTTTCCCCTTATTTTTCTTATAGTTTTCAAAATTTTAGGTCTGATAGTCTCGGAACTAGAGGGGGATGGGTAAATTTTTAAATATGTTTGATAGTACCTTATAATAAAAATATTTTAAAAATATTGAAACAATAAGTTTTGTACTCCTCATGATATATTACATAATGCTAATAATAAATAATTCCGTTTAATTATATAATTGGGTCCCCAAAATTAATATTAAGGTTGCTCCTTATTTTTTCTGTAAAGTTTAAGTGGGGCCCTATATCTCTAATATTTTTCAAAGTTTGAGATCTCACAGTTTCAGAAATAAAGGGTTAAATGGGTATAATTTTTATTATTTTGTTAATATCTTTTAAATTAATTATTTTTAACATATGAAAAAATATATTTGTTTTTCTCAGAACGAGCCTTTTCATTTGATGTATTATATGAAAGAAGAATACATTTAATTCTATTATTTGCCCCCAAAATTAATATTAGACATTTGTCCTTTTTTTCTGTAACTTTTGGGCAACGTTCGATATACTGTATTTTTTTTCAAAATTTTAGGCTCAATAGTTTAGGAGATTTTTGTAAAATTTCTTCCCAGAAGAATTTTGCATTAACGACATGTACTCAAGATCGACCATCAAACTCTAAACTGTTACCAAATTTCAACGTTTTCTGTCCAGTAGTTTCGCAGAAAATTGGTTGTGATGTATCAGGCGGACATATCACGAGTGATTTTATGAGGTTCCCATAGTGAATGTACGGAACCCTAGTAACTCTCTCGCGTATTAACTGAGAGAAAGCAGACCTGTGGATTTGTCAACTACCTTTCATGTCTAAGTACTTCTTGGGAAGTAACACCACATTAAAGAAAAATTGCTGTATATTCATGTGACTTCGTTATTGCAAAACAAAATTGACATTTGCGAAGAGTCAAGCGAACTTAATATTACCAAAGTGCTTCAGCAAAACATTATTCAACAACGATTTCTGAAAAGGAATTGAAACGTCCCTTTTAAACACATGAAGGCATATATAGTATTCGAGTAACTAGAAGCGAAAGCAGAAGGCTACCAGAATTATGCGAACCGACCTAAAGAGGGCAGATGTGACTCTGCCGAAACGTCGTCATTTTACCATCGATCCCGGCAGGGATCAGTTGTCAACTACGCGGATGAGTTCCCGGAAACCACCTGAAACATATACAGGGTGTACATAGTTTGAGTGCATATATTTTAGGTGGAGGTAGTATACACCAAATTAAAGAAAAAACTCTTATACCACTATGGTCAGTAGGCCTTAATTACCAAGAAAATCCCTAAAACATATTAAGTAAATTATTGTCAATCCGGCAACGTCGCTCGCGTTCGAAGCAGATTCACTCTTAGCGCGAATAATAAAGGAATGACTACGCCGACAAAAAAAGTAAACACCTGTGTTTTTGTATTGACTGATGATATTGACCTTGGAATTAAATAAAAATGTATGAAATATTTTGTTGAAAATATTTACGTTTTTAATACAAGGTATTGCAATCAGAATTTGTATTTGGCGGTTTCTTTTATGCAATTATACAAAGTTGGGTAAATATGATATTCAACTCAAGAGATCTGTATATGTAGTTTTTTACCAGTTAAATTATTCGAAGAGTCATTATTACTCATTTAATTAATATTATTTATATTAGACAAGTAAATATGTAATCCTACTTACCGAATTTATTATAATGATAGAACTGAGTTGAAACAACGGATTATTCACAGCAAATGTTCAAAATGCCCACCATTACTATCGACACAAGCACGACACCGTTTAATCCAATTTTCACGTATGCGAGACAAAATTCCTGGAATATTTCGGATTTCGTCAGCATTGTCTAAGATCATTCTCGTCAATAATTGGAGTCGTGTAAACCTTACTTTTCATGTGTCCCCATAAGTAGAAATCTAAAGGATTGAGATCAGGAGATCTTGCTGGCCAACGTATATGTCCGTTTGGACCAATCCAACGACGGGGAAATGTTTTATTTAAGAAGTCGACAACTAGATGACTTGCGTGGGCAGGTGCTCCGTCATGTAAGTACCACATATTGGAACGTGTTTGTAGGTTCACTTCATCTAACAAATCTGGTAGCGTGTTGTTCAAAAAATAAAGGTAATTCTCACCTGTCAAACGTGCAGGCAGTATAAATGGCCCAACCAAGTATTCACCAACTATTCCAGCCCACACGTTAACTGAGAATTGGTGTTGAAATACTGACTGGCGTATTTCGTGCGGATTTAACTCAGACCACGAATGAGTATTATGAAAATTTATTATACCATTCCTATTAAAACTTGCTTCATCTGTTGTTAAAATATTGTTCACAAAATTAGTAAATTGTCGATGTTTTCTGAGGAACCAACGACAGAAATTGAGTCTTGGTTGAAAATCATCAATTGAAAGCTCTTGAACCCGCTGCATGTGATATGGATAGAGCAATTGTTCCCGTAATGTTCTATGAACAACAGTGTGAGAAATTTGCAGCTCACTTCCAATACTCCGTGTGCTACGATATGGGTTGATGTCGATAAGTTCTAGTACTTGATCCTCAGCAGTTAAGATACGATTATGTCGCTGTGGTCCGCGATTGTTTATTTGTGGTATTACACTACCTGTTTCCAGAAGCCTCTGAGAAACAGCTACGAATTGTCCTAGCTTTGGGCAGGCGTCTGTTTGGAAACGTTTCCCTGTATAACAGTCTTGCTATTCTGCAATTACGTCTGCTTTCCCCATAAATTAAGAGCATCTCATGTCTTTCCCTAATTGTATAATCGGCCATTATTTATCACAAATAAATACTGTCGCACTATTCTTAATTTTCGAACTTACACACTAATCACAACCGATTTTATTTATTTAAAAAATATATTAAATGGAAGGCAAACCACGAAGTCTACATCAAATAGATATCATTCAAATCACTTTACCGTTTATCTATTCTTATTTACAAGAATCGATATCGCAAAAAACAATCGTAACTCTCAGTCGTCGTTAAAGTAAAATGCCACGTTGCCATATCTATTCGGAGAAACTTACACTAAATTATAAAAGCATATTTCGAGTTTAAATAATCAATTTTCATTTTTAATGTGGCTATTAAAGATGTATAAGCTATTGAGTATTTACATATTTAATTTACCGACATTTTGAAATCGAAATTATTGTATTATTCACTGTAGCAAGGGCTACATAAACTCTAACTTTATGTGTCCTTTTTGGCAAAACTAAAGTTTATTTTAGAAAATGTTATAAAGCTTTTTGATTTGTTTTTGCCTGAAGTATTGTTCTTCAAAATCTTTGCACTCAAACCGTTTACACCCTGTATATATATATATATATATATATATATATATATATATATATATCTGTATATATATATATATATATATATATATATATATGTTTTAGGTGGTTTCTGGGAATTCATCCGCGTAGTTGATAACTGATCCCTGCCGGGATCGATGGTAAAATGACGACGTTTCGGCAGAGTCACATCAACTACGCGGATGAATTCCCGGAAACCGCCTAAAACATTTAGTGCCCGCGAAAACTTAAAAACAAATATATATTACTTTATAATTAAAACATGTTTATTAACAGAAAAGGTAGATCTTCTCATACCCAGTTTATGTTCTAAAAATAAATATTGTAACCCCCCTAGTTTTTGTAAAATTTCAGTCAACCCTATGGAAGAACTTTTCTTTTAAACGCCCATATTACCTCACCAGATGAGCCTGTCATTATGAATTTAGAGACCCCTCATCACAGCTTTCCAAAAAAAAAGAAAGAAAAATGTTTGGCCATTCTGTACTGATCACCTGGACGAGTCCATTCGAGAAATTACTAAGGGGTGATACCTGAGAAACTCCGTAATACCCCTAAAATACGGTAAATAAGCCTTTGTTATTGGTGTCTCATGCTGCTCGTCTGTTTGTCTCGGTTATAACTTTAGGGCTTTTTGTATATTTCGGTCTGTAAATCCGTTTTGTATCAGAGCTGTTTTTAAAGTGTCTATTTCCTGTTTGATGTTATCCTGGTCAGCTAGTCTTTGTGATCTGGTTACTTAAGTCTTGACGACGGCTTGTAGTTGTACTGGGTGGTGATGAGAATTGGCATGAAGGTATCTGTTGGTGTGAATTGTTTTCCTATATACCGTATGGCCAAGGGTTCCATCTTACTGTCTATTTATCAGAACATCAAGGAATGGCAGTTGATTGTTGGCTTCAACCTCCTTGGTAAATTTTATTTTGTGATGGATGCCATTAAGGTAGTCTAAAAATGTGTTGAGGTGTTCCCTCCCATGAGGCCAAATTACAAATGTATCATCCACATATCGCAACCGTAAACTGGGTTTATGACTTGCTGTTTTTAGTGCCAACTCCTCAAAGTTCTCCATCAAAAGGTTTGCTATTACTGGTGAGAGTGGTGATCCCATTGGAGCTCCTTCCACTTGTTTGTATCTTTGGTTCTCGTAAACAAATTAAGTGTTACGTCTACAAGGTGTTGAGGTGATTTGTATTGTTCTATTATGATATCCAAGGCTTCGTCGATAGAGATATTGATGAAAACGGACACTACGTCAAAGCTTACAAGAAGACACTCTGGTTGCAAGGGCGTTTTTCTAAGTATTTCGATGAAATGTGTCGAATTTTTCACGTATAAGTCTGCCGACTCTGCAAACAACCAAAGCCACATTTTTAGACCACCTTAATGGCATCCATCACAAAATAATAAAGTCAAAACCGAGACAAACAGATGAGGAACATGAGACACCAATAACCAAGGCTTCATCTTATCTATTCTTAATAATTTGTGCTCTTTTATAAATCAGTACGTTCACAATTACTGTAAGTATCTTTAAATTTTTATCAATAGACAAGACCGTAGCCAGCGGGAATTCACGCCCTCCACAATTTGGGGTTGAAGATTCAATTTTAACGAAGTAACAACTTTTTTTATGTAAATATTTATTTTATTCTATACATTTCCTATATACTGGAAATGCATTCATAGAAAAATAACTATTGCGGTCCCAATCATTTCATCAAACTTCAGAAAAAAAAAATGTAAAATTTGTCAACCCCCCAAGAAATTTCTGGCTATGGCTTTGCCAATAAATGTTTCACAAAAAAAACACGAATTAGCTCTTTCTTTCTAAATACAAATTTCTAAAATTAAATACACAAAAGTTCAAATAAAAGCATGAAATCAGAAACAGACCGAGGCGTGAAAATTTTAGCGAACTTTTGGCGACTCGATTTTTGAAATAGTCGCGGTGAGGACAACACAATAACTTCGCATAAAGACTCGAAATATATTTGCCAAGACAGGAAAAAGCACACAAACGGCAAAAACAGGGCCATAGGGAAAACAAATATAAGGCAACGATGAAACCAAAACCCGAATAGATAATATCTTAAGGCAAATATAAAATCAAATATAAATCAACAAGGCAAACATAACTCAACGACACAGCAGTTTCTAAATGGTTTCGTTTTCTATGTAAGAAGATCGTAAGGGCACCCGTAACTCAATAAAACATTTAGTTTAGTTTTTTGAGGTCTTCTTAATTTCTTTTTTTTTATTGTAAACGTAACAGTTAATTTATTTTTCGTAATTATGTGTAATAAAATATAAAGAAATGCATGTTTGTATGTTAACAATAATAGGTTTGTATCTACCTGGACCTATTTTCTTTATTGCTATAGAACTATCACAAATCGCCTATGTCAATTTCATGCGCCACTGCGAAAATAGCACTATTCAACGTATCACAATGGTATATTTACAGAAAATCAAAGTTGAAACGCTTTTGTGACAAGTTTTGACTGAGCTCTGTATTTCATTATCATAATTGTAGAAATATTTTAATTATCACTCATTTTGATATTCAAAGTGCAGATATAATAAAAACAGATTAACTGTCAACATTGCAAATAACAACTAAACTATATATTATCCAAAAAACCTTCAGGATTAATTGTCGAATTAAGGATCGAAATAAGGATTCAAGAAATTGTACATTGTTTGGTTGAAACCCGGTGATGCATCCCTTACTGAACTATCAATTTTGGTTGGAACATGTTTTATTGAGTGGGCATGACGTTTCGCATCGGGTTGCAACAAACCTAATATGTTCCTTCTAAAGGTTTTATTGATAAATAACACCACACTAGAGAAAAGAGCCTGTTATTCAAAAAATCCAAAAGTTTAAAATTCTTATTCTGACCTTGTCGTCAATGGCATTAAAATCTGAATAATTGAAATTGAAATCTAGATCGTTTTGCCACTTTTAGATGACTACCAAGAGAATTTGTCATTTTTTTGATATCCAGGGAGGTAACACAACACTTCCTATAGTAAGACAACTATTGGAATAGTACTTTTCTTTATGTTAACATACTCAATTTGTCAATTGAATAATGGAACTACTAGTTTTTACCAAAACCCCATACTTTCAATTAAACGAGGACTTTTACAGACAAGGTTTTCCCATGACCATAGGTTTTTCTCTGATCTACATTAAGTAACACTTATAGTAAAATTTTAACAACAAATGCTTTTCCAAAAAAATAATAAACCTTTATTCTGGTGGATTTATGTTGACGATATATTCCTTATTTGAGAACACCGTCGTTAAGAGTCACATGAATTGTTAAATGACAAACATTACAGAATAAACGATTAAATTTACGTTAGAACATGAATGGAATAACAAACTACCTTTCCTAGACATAATAAAAAAGAATTCTCATGACAACAAAATCAATAAAGGAAAAATTGTGAAAAATGTTTTTGTTGGAAACAATTAAAAAATTCATCAAAAGAGTGAATACAAAAACGTTGAGAATCAACACCAAAGTTTTCTAACGAATATTGGAGCTCAACAACTATAGCGTATATACAGGGTCATTCAGAAAGACTGAAGAGAGTTGGCAACAGATTTTCTGTCAAAATCACATTCAAAACATGAAATACAGTAAAATAAATTACATCCATCGCTTGTGATTGAAATAAATTTGACATTGGAGAAACTCTAAAGAAACGACAATATGAGAAATCTGAAATTTATGAGCATGTTTGGGACCTAGGCTATAAAATTCAATTCAACAATTTAATACTACTACACGAAGAAGAATACAACACAAATCGAAATTTAAAAGAGGCTTTCTTAATTATGTTAATTAAGGACGATTGTTTCCCTTCTACTTCCGTAGAATTCAATAGTATTTATTTGCGCCGATAATTAAGGATGGAATTAATAATGTTCATCTCGCTCTGAACCACCCTATATCGGGATAGTTCATAAGGTGTTTCCTGGGTATTCTCGTAAGACGATAATGGGATCATTCAATCAACAAAGAAGCGTCGCATATTAATTCTGAAGACATATCTTTCAAGTTTTCCAGTTTGAAAGCAGCTTAACTATTGTATTACCTTTGGATATTTTTATCCTACCCTGTATATCTAAATACAACAAATTTCTTCACCTATGTAAGGATACGACTTTAAACCGTTTGGATTTTTTAAATATATACCATTTTTGTTCTCAATTGTGGCATTATAGCCAAATTAAACCATTAAAGAATGTCACAAATAAGCTTCAGAGAGCACGCACCTCATATGTTTATTAATCATAGAATTAAATTATAAATAAAATTGATTTAACTATTACATGATCTAAATTATTAATATTTATTATTTCAGTGTCAAATGATTGTAACAAACTATGTACAACTTATTTTAATGGAATATAGTAAAGATCGAAATGTTAATCAAATTTGCATTAACATTGGTTTATGTGAAGGTCAGGTTCAAATTTTAGTCGAAGGTGACAATTGTTTCTTTGGCCCAGAATACTGGTGTCAAAGTCAAGAAAATGCTGACAAATGTGGGGTAAGTATGATTGCTATACTTTTCCGAAAATATTAGCTAATTTAGAAGTTCTGTTTCTATTTATTACTAGTATAAAAGTTAACTATCATGAACTTAAAAATAAATCTGGAACATTCGAATATCCTCTTTAAATACGATACTTTTATTTGGTAATCAATTGCGTAGCCACTCGTTCTAAACAGAATAACAGGGAAAATCACAATCAAACCATTGTTAAGTTTCTACCTTTTCTGGTTTGTTGTCCCTCTCTTGGAATCCGACTGAATTGGCCGTGAGGTCATATCGTGTCTTCATCCGGTTGCTGGTGGCCAACATCTGCGTTCGGGCTAGTTCGTGAATTGCCAGCATTTTATGTCGGAGTTGATCGGCATAATCGTTGATTTCTTGGGCCTGTTCTTCTGGGGAGCCAAAGACCAAATCGCAAGGTAATCTCAGCTCCTTTCCGTATAGTACCCTGGCTGAAGTCAGACCTGTACTGTTACGTACGGCTGAGCCATAGGCTAACAGGAATAGGGGAATATATTCATCCCAATCACGCCGGTTATTGCTGACCACCTTGGATAGGTGTTCTTCCAAGGTCCTGTTGATTCTTTCCACCATGCCGTCTGACTGTGGATGTAATGGTGTTGTTCTCGTTTTTCTGATTAACAACATCGTACTGAGCTTCTGGAATACATTCAATTCGAAATTACATAGGTGTCACATTTCGGGCACCAAGCTCTGGCGTCTTCAAAGTAATTTACCCAGTAGTACCGTTGGCGAATTTTATCCAAGGTTTTACTCATGCCCAGATGACCTCCGGTAATCCCATCTTGTACTTCGGTCAGGATGGCTGATACCTTTTTCTTTGAGACTATCAGTTGGGACTTGGTTTCTCGGCCGTCGGTGCTTTCCCAAATTCTCTGAAGCATTCTATTCTCTACTCTTAGAGAGTCCCATTGGGCCCATAATATCAGGACGCCCGAGTATCTAGCTACCTCGTCCTATCGAGGCCTGGGTGCCTCTCTCTTTTTAAGTGACAGGACTAGTTCAATGTTTGGATCAGGCATTTGGTCCTGGATGTGGTGTTTCGTTGTCCAGTCTTCATTGGCCTGTACTCGGATCTGTCGGAAGGAGATACCCTCTCGCTGTTCCGTCTTCAGACAATGTCCGCTTTCTACTTTACAGGGTCTTCTTCACAGAGCATCGGCATTATTATGCAAACGGCCGGCGCGGCGTTCGACCTTGAAATTGTATTGCTGTAATTTCTCCATCTACCTGGCTAGTTGTCCTTTCGGTGTCTTCATATCCAGCAGCCATTTGAGGGGGTGATCTGTTCTGATTAGGAAATGACGACCATAAAGATATTTGTGGAAATGGTCCGCAGCCCTTTTATTGTAAGAAGTTCTTTTCTGGTGACACAATAATTTCTTTCCGGTTTCGAGAATCCATGGCTGTAATACTCGATCACGCTCTCTTCACCATCTTGCACCTGGGATAGGACGGCCCCAAACCTGTGTTGCTAGGATTGGGCTGGAACATAGTGCCGCCTTCAGTCGTTTGAATGATATTTCGCAATCCTGATCCCAACGGAAGCTCTCTTTCTCGGTGGTCTGTCGATGTAGAGGCGCGGCAATGCTGGCAAATCCCTTCACAAGTGGTTTATAGCAGGAACAGAGCCCCAAAAAGCTACGTAGTTCATGCTTGTCCCTTTTCTTCTTTTTGAAACATGGAACACTTTTTCGGGTTGAGTGTCAGATTGACATGCCTTATTCTGGAAAATAGTTCGGTCAGGTTCTCCAGAGAGTCGTCGAATGTATTACCCATGACCAGAATGTCGTTGATGTATATTAAGCATGTTCTTTATGTCAACCCGCTCAATATATACTCCATCAGCCTCTCAAGTGTAACGGGAGCATTACTTAACCAAAAGGGTATGACCCTGAGCTGAAACAGCCCGTTACTGGTGGAGGAAGTTGTGTTCTCTCTACCGTTTTCGTTTAGTCCAACCTGCCAATATCCATTCTTTAGGTCTAGTGTGGAGAATCAACGGGACCCTGCTAGTATGGTCAGAGTGTCATCGATTCGGGGTAGTGGATAGCTGTCTTTCTTCATAACGTCATTCAGCTTTCTGTAACTAGCATAACGGGAGCAGATCATGGGCTGATGGATGGCTCAATAACTCCATTTTGTAACATGGACTCGATGTTTTCCTCGACTGCCTGTTGTTGCCTCAATGGTAGTCACCTAGGTAGTATTCTGATAGGTTGAGCCTTCCCGGTTTCTATTCGGTGCTGGATTATGTTTGTTTGACCGGTGGTTCCATCTTGACTGTTAAAAATGTGCCAGTGATTTGTGATAAATTGCGTGGCTTTCTTATGTTCCTCTGGTGTAAGGTGTGTGAAATGGTCAGCAAACTGTTCTAGAAACTCTTTACTGGGCCCATTTTCCTTCACCGACGTCTGGTACTCTTCTTTGGAATTGATGATAGTCTCTACTGACTCGAAACAAGCTAGCTCTTGGCAATTCTGATGTCGTTGTTGGACATATTCAGGACTCTAATTGATATATCTCGTCCGGTTTTAACTATAGCACGTCCAACTAAGTAGACATGAGCTGAATATACGGGCTCCACCATTCCAACGCACCTCCTAGGATTTCTTTCTAACTGTTCATGAATAATTTGTTCCGTTCGACAGGAAATTATGGCAAGGGATTTTGCTACAATTTTTATGGAAGTAGCTGGGCTGTTGACGGGCCGTGTCAATACAAATTCCTCATTTAGAAATCGGAAAACATCATATCTCGGGTCGAATATAAATCTATATTGGCTGATTAGTTCCATACCCAGTATAAAATCGTCCTGAATATCCTCTACCAAGACTGCTGGATTCTGTTGTCCCGTATCTGTAGTACTACATCTGCCCCACCCTGTATTGACATGAACTCGCCGGTGACTGTTCTGAGCTGAATGTTGTTGTTAATTGGCTGGATTTCCGATGATCTCAAAACTCTGGACCTGGCAATGGGCACAGCAGTGCCGGTGTCAAAGGTGATGGTGATTGCACGGTCATTGATGGTACTTCTGATGACTAGACTTCGCCCCCTTATGCTGACTGGCTGACGGTCCCTGGACATGTGCTTGCTTTGTTGGTTACCCCTGGTTGGTTATCGCTCCGGTAGCCTTACTCTGCAGTCACGTTTAAAGGGTCTTGTCCGTCCACACCGGTAACATGCTCCTCTGTGGTAAGTTCTTTGTGATCGTTCTAGTAGTTTATGAATTACGGACTACACTGCCTGGAGGGATGGTTCTCGTTCTTTCTGGCTGAAGGAAACTACTCGCACCCTCGGACATGTTCATAACTACGTCGGCTCTCAAAGGCCGAAGTAAAGCTTCATTACTTTCCTTGACGCTACTAAGTCTTAGATTTCTTTGTACTTTCACATCTCTGATACCGTTTATGAAACTCTGTGTGGCCAATTGATCTTTAGTTTCCTCTGGCAGTCTGGATAGAACAAGTGTACTAAACGTCTAATCTCTGCAACGAATTCTTGAAGGCCCTCTCCGGATTTTTGCGTTTTTCCACTTAGTTGCACTTTTTTTGAAGGTGGAAATCCATTATTGACAATTTGAGCTTAGAGTCTATCACTTAAATTAGTGTGGGACTCACACCCACTAAAACCACCTTGTTGTTTCTGCAGTTTCCGAAGGTGGTGGTACTGTTATTTCTAACTTACGTCGCCACCTTCCTGCCTTTATTTGCTGTCATCACACCATTCTGTTTAAATCTTCTTTCTCCTTTTCCTCTATAATTTCCCTTATCCATATAATTTCCTTGTTCTCTTTACTTTCTATCATTAGTTTTATCACGTTAGATGGTGAAATGATATCACCAATCGTTATTTCTGTTGTTGTTTTATTCCTTGCATATCTTTCGCAGTCAAAAACCACGTGCTCCATTGTCTCCTCAATTTGGCACATATCACAGTTACTCTCCCTCATTTTCCCTATCCTTTTCAGGTATGCTTTGACACTACCGTGCCCAGACAAAAATTGTGTCATAAAGTAATCTGTACTTCTATATTTGCTGCTCGCCCATTTTGTTAGGTCTGGTATTAGTTTCTTTGACCATTCCGCTTTTCCCGTTAGCGCACCCCATTCTTTTTCCCATTCTTTTAGCGTATTATTCCTGTTTTCTCTGTATTTTTTATTTTCGTAATTTTCTCTAAGTTCTTCTACCGTCAGATGGATCGGAGGAATACTGGCTATAACTTCCGTTGCCTCATACGAGATCGTTCTATATCCGCTTATTACCCACAGCAGCGCCTGTCTTTGTATTTTTAACATCATATTCTTATATCTTTTTATCTTCATACCTCTGTGCCATGTTGGTGCCCCGTACAAAAGTGTTGATTGTACCACTCCATAAAGCAGTCGTCTCTTTGTATGTGATGGCCCCTTTATGGTTTTCATAATTTTTCAAGTTTTGCTATCTTTTGTCTAAGATGGCGATGATCTTGTTGAAATTACCTTATTCATCGACTAGAATGCTTTGGAGGAGCTCTAATACCGGACCTCTTAAAGAAATGACCAGAGAGGTAGATTTTTCTTGGTTGTCCCAGCCGTTAGTTAGTAGCAGCAATGGCTTCAAATTGCCGTTTGAACATAGACCAAAGATGAAGTACCATCAAATGTGGATATTTTACTAAAGAAACCTTTGGTATTCCCGGTGTGCTGGTATTTCCCTCTCTTTTTTTATCTTGTACTGTGTTTTTAATGGAACTGATTTCAACTTTTACCTGGCTTTGGATGGAATCGATGCCATCTACTTTGGTTTCAAGAACATTCACGGTATTTTTGAGGATCTTAATTCAATTTTAAAACCATTTTGTCTTGTTAATTCAAATTTTGAGAATAATCCTTCCATTAATTTTTACGTATTTCATCAAAAGAGGTCACTAACCATTGTTGGAATTCTTCTTGATCTTGTTTCTCTTTTTGGTCACGTTTTTTTAGGATCTGAGTTATTTTTTCGCCTAGGCCATCAGTAACCAGTTTGAATATTTTTTTGGTTGTTTCGTCCATTTTTTCCATACTTCGAGTTGTAGCCATAAATCAAATTATGATGTTAACTTCAATAAATTCCACACTTCGACACCAAATTGCAATAAACTTCGTGGGTTCAGATTAAATTTTAATACACAGATATTCACTTCGACTTAGTAGAACTTTATTTACACATAAAAATCCAATATTTACAACAGCTGATTCGTAAAACAATTTACATCGAAATAATAACACGACTCATGTGCTGAACTAAACTACATGAACTGTACAATGTCGTTTAGACCTAACATGGAATCTGCGCGTCGTTCTGGATGGGTATTTCATTGTTCGCTCAGCGTTCGATTTCAATACTTTTTGCTACATTGAAGGTCGTGCTGTTTTTATTATCCCAGACGGTCAATGTTTTATTTTCATCGGAATGACTAATGTTTTCTCCAGTGGCGGCGACTAAATTTTATAATATATATAACTAGTTTAAATATCTCATCATTGAAACTAGGAGATACAGATTAGGAATACACTATTCTTCCAACTTGAAACCACCTTCACCATTATGTATAATTTTTAGAATTTATATATTTTTAGATTTTACGTAATGTCATTGACAATGATGTCAGAATTAGACTATGAAACGTTTGGGTATCTTTTTTTTCGTAAATTTGTTTTGACTATATTGTGTGGTTGTATTCAACAATACTTAATATAAGAATGTCAAAAAAAACAGTCTCTAGTACTTAAGGGTTAAGATAAGTTAAGAAAAATAAAGGAAAGGAAATTTCACATATAAAACAACAATTGAATACATTTTGTGAAGAAAAACTCAATTCGACTTTTTTAATAACTCGCTTTGGAGGCAACAACTTTGTTTTTCTGATACTATTACTGTATTTCTGTTTTTTTTTTCTGATAATTTAACAAAATGTGAAATAATAATAATAATAAAAGTAATAAAACACCAAAATTTAGTATTAAAATGAATGGAAAGTAGTTCCATCTTCAATCATGGCAATACCCATTTTTTAATTATCAACTGTTGAAAAACAAACACCTATGCATTTTTTTTTCTACATGATAATAACCGATGGATTCATTCAACTCATCTAGTTAACTTGATGTTCCCTCGCAATTCAACTAAATATTATTCAAATTATTTCTACAATTTTAAAAGTTTACTCATGCTATTGTTCAAAAAATATTATCGTTATATTGAGAATCATTTGATAGTGATCTGGCAAATACAAGTTTAATTTTTTTAGGTAAGATTATATTGTGAAACTCAAGTCTGGAATAGCATAAGTTCAAAACAACAATTGTCTGGTACTAATCCTTGTTTATACGGGTCATCGTACTGGTGTGCAAGTACGGAAAATGCTAATTTGTGCCACGTAAGTTAGTTTCATCAATAATCTGGATTTTCTGAGTTTTACAATTGTTTTAGGCCAAAGAGTATTGTGTTTCTAACGTATGGAATAAGCAAAGGGAAAAACGAGAAATCTTCGGAAATGATCCTTGTACATATGGCCCGGATTATTGGTGTGCAAATTCAGCAAACGCAGCCAAGTGCGAGGTAAATACAAATGAAAAAAATTACCCTTTCGGAAATGTAGACGAAAATTGGCATGTTTTGAAAAGTGTAATAATGACAGTAACAAATAGTGCTTCTCTCGGGGGTCATAATATTTTATTGTCTTCATGTATTTGCTTAAACATATTTAATCCGAAAATAAGAAAACTACTGGGAATAGAGCAAACTGTTGTTATTAATAATAAGTAAGCAATACAAAAAAGTCGGGACTAATGAAATTGTCTGCACTATATGGAAGGTATGCGATCAATAATTTCTAGGTAAAGTTTAGTAAAGTTAGATGCTATGCAACCAATAGTTTCAAGGTAAAAGGTTTATTAATAGCTTTTATTTAGCTTCACCTGTCCTAGTGGGTGTTAACAAGTCTTAGAAATTTAATTTAAATCACTTCTTAGTGTTCAATTGAAAATGTGCCTAAGTTAGATGTTATTGAACGCATGTGATGCTGGATCCGGTACTTGGCAATAAACTCAATAATAAATTGGGTTCATTTAAGTGGTCTTTGTAGATAATATCCATGTCCTGAAACTTTAGACCAAAGAAAGAAATAGAAACAGAACACCATCTTGTTTGAAAACTTGTCACGTAAATTAAATAGATTTTGAAACAAATTATTTCGAATAAATTAGTTTAGACTTTTTATTTATTTAACAAAAAAATGTTTTTTAGTAAATATTGCTACTTCCTTATTTTTTCCTTCTTGTGTCAAAAGTTAATAATTAGACTTTTATACAAATTCAAAAGTAAACTATGAAATTTGAGTATGTCCTTTCTTAGTTAAATCTTAACTATCATTATATAAAAATAATTTGGGCAAGTGCGAGTTGGACTCGCATACTAAGGGTTCCGTACCACCTTCAAGGTTCTAATATTCCAGTTTCAAACAAGCAGGGAATGAGTGCATTTTCTTATATTTACCCTAATATCTTTCATGATTCGCTTGATTTTTATAAAAATACATATGTATTTAATTTTCTACTTTGGCACCTAAAATTAACATTAGACTTTTATTTTACAAATAAACTTCCAGGAAAGCCTTTTTTAATCTACTGTCTTAACTTTGAAGCTCTGTAGATTGAAATATAAAGTCAAGTTTTAAATAATAAATTATTAAATCTGTTAAACAAATTATTTAAAAATACAAATAAATATATATTTTTCAAAATTTTAGATAGTATATTTTCTAAAGTGAGAATTAAGTCGATGTTTAATATTTTTGTTAATATATTTTAAACAAATGATTTAAACATATTATATATTTGTAATTCACATAATGAGCCTTTTATTTGATATATTACATGATGCGTTAGAAAACAGAATTTTTATTTTCAATTTAATTTTATAAGTTGTCCCCAAAATTACTATGGGGGTTTTCTACTATAAATTTTAAGCGGGAACTGAGAATTTTTTAAATCTTTGTTAATATATTGTAAACAACAATTTTAGAAATATGAAAAATATATATTTGTATTCCTCATAATGAGCCCTTTCATTTGATGTATTGCATGATGCGTTGAAAAAATATATTTTTATTTTCCGTTTAATTCTATAATTTGGCCCCCAATATTAATATTATGGATTTCTCCATATTTTTTTTTGTAAACAACAAATTTTAGGTCTTATAGTTTGGGGAATAAAGGGGGGATAGGGTAATTTTTTAAATATTTTAAAATATTAATTTTAAAATAGAAAAAAATATATCTTTGTATTCGTCATAATGAGTCCTTTGATTTGATATATTACATGATACCTTAGAAATATTTTTAGTTTTATATTTTCCATTTAATGCTGTAATTTGCCCCCTAAAATTAATATTAGGGGTTTCTCCTTATTTTTTCCAGTAAAGTTCAGGTGAGGTCCTATATCCCTTTTTTGAATTTACGGCTTATAGTTTCGGAGATAAGGTGGAAGGAATGGGTAAATTTTTTTTATATTTTTGTTAATATTTTTAAAATAATTTATTTTAAAAATATGAAAAGAATAAATTTGTTTTCGCCATAATAAGCCCTTTCATTTGATATATTACATTATGTGTTAGAAACAATTTTAATTTTATATTTCTCATTTAATTCTGGAATTTACCCCCCAAAAAGTAATATAGGTTTCTCCTTATTTTTCTAGTAAAATTCAGGTAAGTTTTTTCAAAATTTTACGGCTTATAGTTTCGGAGATAAGGTAGAGGGAATAGGTAATTTTTTTTATATTTTTGTTAATATCTTTAAAATAATTTATTTTCAAAATATATAAAAATATATATTTGGTTTCGCCATAATGAGCCCTTTCATTTGATATATTACGTGATGTGTTAGAAACAATTTTAATTTTATATTTTCTATTTAATTATGTAATTTGCCCCCCAAAATTAATAGTACAGGTTTCTAATTATTTTTCCGATAAAATTCAGTTAACGCCCTATATCTCTTAATTTGTTTTCCAAATTTTACTTCTTATAGTTTCGGAGGGGGGGGCGGAAGTTTTTTTAGTTTTTGCCCCCAGAATTACCCCTAAAATCAATATTTCTTCATTTACGATATGTACTCCTTATTGGGGTACCAAACTATACACTGATACCAAATTTCAACCTTTTCCGTCCAGTAGTTTACGAGAAAATTGCTGTCATGTGAAAGAGGGAGAAATCCGGAGTGATATAAGAGTATCGGTATATTGTATATACGGAACTCTAAAAACTATTATTTTTGGAATAGTATCTTTGCACAATTACGCGGCTTAAATGTAGTGTGCTTGCGTGTTAGGTAAACAAATGCTGTCTTATAGGTATCCAGAAATTAATAGAAATCGACTATTCTTTGATTTGTTTCTAGTTCAATACAAAATATATAATGAGTTTGAAACCCTTATAAAATTTACAAAGAAAGAACCGCAGTTTGGGGTTTTAATAAAGGTTTTTTATATGTGTTTACAACCATATTTTCTAATTCCAAATACAAATAGTATTTTTAATATGTCACAGAAATATCTTTTTCTCAAAACAGTTTAAACGTTTTAGAAGTCGACTAGTCGACTACATCAGATGTAATGGCCTTTATAATATTTGTCAATTCAGCTATGTCATTTACATTTTATTTAATTTGCTCTGCCATCTGTACCATTTTCTTTACTTGAAAAAACTATGTAAAATAATGGACAAAGTTCAAAGTTTATAAAATAATTCGTGTTTTTACCAAAATTTTATTTTAATGCTCTATCGGATTGATTTAAAATTCGTTCATATTGTATTGCTCTACATGTCGTGAAATTTGTTTCTAGTTTAAAAATACATCATTCTCTTCCTTTTTCTGGAATTGAATTGTCTAAACCCAAATCATTTTCGACAGCTATGTTTGTAAAGTTTGCGAATATTTTCTAGAGCACATCTTACTGTGAAACGAAAGTTTGGAATAGTCGAAGAACAAAACGACAGTTATTGGGAGGCGATCCTTGCACACATGGGCCTTCCTATTGGTGTGAAAATGAAAGTAATGCTGACAAGTGTGGTGTAAGTTTTTTTCTTTAATATCATAATTTGTAATTTACTTTGTTTATATCAGACAAGATCATATTGTGAAACGAAAGAATGGAACAAGAAAGCCAAACGACAGCTGCCAGGGAGTGACCCTTGCTCATATGGGCCTTCATATTGGTGTGCTAACCCACAAAATGCGGATAAGTGTAATGTAAGTCATTATTGTTTGAAACCATGATCTCTTTTAAGACGCAAATCTTTCAGACTAAAGAGTATTGTACATCCAAAGTCTGGGGCAAAGAAAAAGTCAAAAGAGATTACTAGGAAATGATCCCTGTACATTTGGTCCAGATTATTGGTGTAAAAACTTAGAAAACGCTGTTAAGTGTGAGGTATATACAATATAAATTTATAATATTTAAAAGTTGAAAAGGGGACTAATAATTATTTTACGTTAAAGGCAAAATCCTACTGCGAAACCAAGGTTTGGAACAATGCTAGAACAAAACGTGATTTATTAGGTGACGATCCATGTAAGAATGGCCCTTCATATTGGTGCGAAAATGAGAGTAATGCTGAAAAGTGTGATGTAAGTTGTTCATTACATTTCCGTAAATACCCTTAAATAAGCTGAGGAGGGTAAGGTCCTTAAAATCGTTATAATTATAAGAACTTAATTTAAATTTAAATTTATATATATTTTTTAAATATTTAAAAAATACTATGTTTTATTAAATACTTATCAAAAACATTAACAAGAGCTAAAATATTGCAAACTTAGAACCATTTAAATCAATAAAAAAATCATAATATTGTAATGGAACAAGCGCGATTTAGAACTGATTTCAGTACAAGCATCATATGCTGAATGTATATATAAATAGGCAAAGACAAAACGATTAGGTACCATTTTCTCCTCTGTCTCTCAACCGATTTTCTTCATTTTTGTTTTGTTTAGTAGCTACTGACGATCTTTAGTATAGAATGCTAATATTAATTCATATTATTGGTTCATTTATTAAATAAAATATAATAAAAATTCATTATTTAAGTCCAAATAGTCAACGCCAAACAACTGACAGTGCCGCCGCCGCCAGACGGTCAAAACATTGAGTAATTATATATGGAAAGAGCGATCGTTATATTCTTAGAGCATATACTTCTGGAAGTGGCATGCAAGCGTTGTTATTGTTTAGTGGTAAAATAGTCAATGTAGTAGATCAGTATTGATTTTTCGGACGCGTTGCAGTAACTTTCATATTAAATATTCTGTTTTTAATGTGAATTTAATTATTTGATTAATATATTATTATTACAATTTTTCCGAAGGTGTTGTGTAAAAAATTGTCAGACAGCGGACACTAGAGAATTTTTTAAATATTTAAGTTCTCATAGGGTTGTTGGTCATCTCTTTTCTTTAATATTCCTGAACGTGATTGAAACCGCAAATGACGAAAACTTTTAAGTTACAAAGAATAATCTTCCAATTATTATATCGAATATTTGGCCAGGAGCGGTTCCAGCCAAAAATTTGGAGGGTCATTCATTTGTCAAAAATATTCCGAATACCGATATTTGATTACATTTTCATTTTCTTTTTATTTCAATAGATTTGTCAATATGAGTGAACAATTTTGATTATTACAACTACATTTCCGGTTAACTCCAGAACTGTGTTTCTTATAAAAATATACTTTTTGCAATTTCAATTTCATGAAATAGGGTCGAATTTTGACCACTGTGTAACCACTAGTAAACTGAATTGGAAAAGCCTTCTAACATTAAATACTGTTTTACTTTGTATTTAGTTAGTATGAAAAAGTTCAGTATCAAAAAGTACTGACTGGAGAAGAAAACGCCTATGACAGTAGCTGCCTTGGTTATTTAATGCTGACTTCGGATTAATCAATGCATTGGAAATGACAAGTGAGACGTTGGCGAAACGTCTGCAAAATTCAAACAAGAATCAAAATAACGGATGGATGTATTCCCCGTTAAATAATTCTTTATATTGTTCCATCCGTGAAACTCTATGCTTAGACATTATTCCCCTTTTATAAGGATGAGACTTTCACAGCCACAAAGTACTACGAAAAATTGGGAAAAGAAAGAAATGTCTCAATGTGTAACCTCAGCTTTGTAATTAATTGTCGCAACCTACAATCAGTATCACAAAACTGCCTTACCACACCATGGCCAGGAGAACACAAACATTAATGGTTAAAGAAAGTATTGTGCTTTTATAGATTATGTTAACAGAACCCGAAAGCAAGTCAGTGAAAAAAAAACAGCTCTACAACCTCCAACCGCCCAACTACATGGAATATTGTGGGGCGTCTTAACACACTGACACACTGGTGCACTGAAACCGACAGGAAATTAACATCAGAAAAAACTCCAGGGGAAATTAGAGAGCAAGCGAAAATAACAGTCACACTGTCCACAATATTTTGCAATCGAAAACAGTTTACAAAGGGTTTAATTAGATCCTATAGAATAATTCCTGTTGAAGAAATTCTCTCAAATGTTTAGTCAAGCCTCACAATCCTAGATGACCAAATGCCTGACAAAATAAGACAAGAGGTGGTCAGGATCATTAGTGTTGCACAACCTCTACAACTAAATCTCATCAAACAGGAGCTGAAAGCCCTCAAGATTTTCAACAAGCGTTACCGACGCAATCGATTCCACGGACTACCAGACAAAATTAAAGCAAATCCTCGAAAACTACACGAGCTACAAACCATACTTTAGAAACCCTAATACTATCTAGATAAAACAGCTAGATAAAAAATCAAAGACTCTCCTATAGAAGAGAATAAATTCCAAGAGATACACAAAACTCTATGGAGTAACGCAAATTCACACAGACGGCGTTCCCCTGCTCCCTGTAGTCAGTGCTTTCAGTTCATCTCTGTACAGTTTAGAAAAACCTCTAGCCAGATTCTTACAACTAATTGTCAAAAAACCCGATTTATATGTAAGAATTTCCAAACACTTTTCGCACATCATTAATAGCTGTTGATAACAGATTTTATAGCTGTTGATAACAGATCCAGAAGATGTAGGCAGTTTTGACCTCATGTCCTTGTATCTGGAATTCGCGGCTGCGAAGATTACCCGTAGAGGTCAGGGCAGAGTCCGAATCATTAAAGGAGAGTCAGAAGATGAAGAAAATAGAGGAAGTCCTTACGGAAAAAAGACTAGTGAGATGTCGAAAGTGTCGTAAGGTAAGACATATACGTTGCTCCCCTGGACATATCCAGGAGAGCAACGGAGTACAGACTTCCTTGTCAAGATGCTCTAATAAATGAAGGTAACAATCCCGACACTTATTTGTTTGAAGTTTCTGGTACTGGGGACATGAGCATACTATTAAAACAAATGGAGAAAAGTTTAAAAGAAACCTTACAAGATAAATTGCTAGAAAATTGTAAGACTTTAGAGGATAAGCTACAAACATTACAAGAAAAGTCCTTAGAAGATAAATTAGTAGAAAATGCTAAGACGCTAGAGGACAAATTACTAGAAAATTCTGAAAACTTGAAACAGGCTTTAGAAGATAAATTACGTGAAAATTCTAAAGCCCTCGAAGACAAACAAATAGAAAACTCTAAAACCTTGAAAGAATATTTAGAAGCCCAATTACTGAAAAATTCTAAATCCCTAGAAGAAAATTTAAAAAACATGGTGGAGAAAAATTCGGAAATGCTAGAAGAGAAAATAGTCCAGAATGAAGCTTGGATGGAAGAGCTAAAGCAGACAATTGTCGAAAATGAATCCCGGATTGAAGGTCTGAAGCAGACGACGGTCAAATATGAAACCTGGATCGAAGAACTAAAACATACAATAGTTGAAGAGCTGAGTCAGACGACAGTTAAAAACGAGACGCGAAGAGTTAAAACAGGTTATGGAGGGCGAGATCACCAACATACAAGAGCAGGTAGTGGCAAAACAAAGGGGAGAAACTCCTCCAAAGACCGAAAGCAGAAACAGTCCTTCTGGACCAGACACAAAATGAAACCCCCCCCCCCCCAATTTGATGGAAAATCGTCATGGACAAATTATCGGCGCCAATTCGAGGCTACAGCAAAGCTAAACGGGTGGTCGGCAGAGGAGAAAGCAATAGCATTAACTCTTGCCTTAAGAGGGGACGCTACAGACATTTTGCAAATGTTGAATACCTCTGAGCAAGAAGACTACGAGGAACTGGTCAAACATGCAGAAATGAGGTATAGCCAGACACATTTGGAGCACGTCTACCACTCCCAATTGAAAAGTCACCACCAGATATCAAATGAATCCCTACAAGAGTTTGAAGCTGATATTGCCCGTCTAGTTCGCCTTGCCTATCCAGCCACATCGGAAAATGTAATAGAAAGGTTAGCAGTGCAAGCCTTTTTGGATGGACATCGGGACCACGAAGCCAGACAAGCATTGACCCTAGCTCGACCGACTCAATTAGTGGATGCACTGGCCGAGCTCTAGAATTCGAGGCTGCGAAAAATACCTGTAGAGGTCAGGGCAGAGTCCAAATTATTGAAGGAGAGTCAGGAGCCGGCGGAAATAATAGGGCCTCTGTAAAGAAGATAGTAGAGGAAGTCCTTACCGAATAAAACTAGTGAGATGTCGGAAGTGTCGTAAGGTAGGACATGTCCAGAGTCGTTGAAAGGAGAGCAACGGAGTACAGACTTCCTTGTCGGAAAAAATAAAGAATGTCAATGTAAAGGGGCCATCGTCTACCTGTAACCAACAAGCCCCAACTACCAACGCATATGTCGCTTCGCTACGCAACCACGTTAAAAGTGTCCTTGTAGATGGCCTTATTAATAAGAAGCAATCTGTAATGCAGCTGGATACAAGTTCTACAAAAACAGTCATAAGGCCCAATATTCTTTTAGACGAGACATTGATAAAACCAACAAAGTGGCAACTGCGAACAGCGGCAGGGGAAGCAACTAAGGCCCATGGTGAAATAGAGGTTGAAATGATCTTGGGAAATACAACATTCCAACATCGGGCATTAGTGGCGGACATCGAAGACCTAGTCATCATCGGAATCTATGTCATGAGCTTCAAGGGATTCGAGTTAAACTTTAAAGATGGAATTCTGCGAGTGACTGACGAAGAAGTGGTGCTCCATGGGAAAGACGACATAATGCTTCGAACAATCTTAGCAGAGGATGTAAATGTTCCGGAAAGAGCTGAAATCATTGTAGATGCTGGTCTAGATGGGAGACCTAAAATTGGATGTTTGATCCCGAACTTAACGACGAAAATTTAGGTAGAGGAATCGCACTGGGAAAGAATCTGTTTCGTGCCAAAGATTTTTGTGACAGTAAGGGTAATGAACCTGAATCATTACTCGGTGGGTTCAGAAAGGAACAATTTTGGGACACTGTTCAATAGTTTCCTCTGCAGTTAGAAGCACGCAACATACAGCAATACCACCAGGCCAACTATTGGAAGACCTGGAAAAACTCATAACAGAGTCTTCCAAGAATTTAAAACCAACCAGAAAGCAAAATTGAGGGACATCCTTAGAAACTACCAGGATATCTTCGATGTAGGGAACGGCAAAAGAGGACGAACCGATCTGGTGAAACATAAAATTAATACCGAGGGCGCCCAACATATTCGACAGTCCGCGAGAAGACTACCCCTAGCTAAATGAGAAGAAGCCGACAAGATAGTCTGGGAAATGGAGGACGAAGGTGTTATTGAACCATCCAATAGCCCTTGGGCTTCTCCAATTGTCTTGGTTATAAGAAAGATTGTTTGACCCGATTTTGTGTGGACTATCAGCAATTAAACCACGCTACGTAAAAAGACAGCTATCCTCTCCCAAGAATAGACGATACTCTAGATACGTTGGCTGGATCGAAGATGTTTTCCATACTGGACTTGAAGAGCGGTTATTAGCAGTGGGAACTTGCTAAAGACGACCGAGAAAAGACTGCTTTTACCATCGGGTCAAGACTTTTCCAATTCACGGTGATGCCGTTTGGGTTGTGGAATGCTCCAGCGACTTTTGAAAGATTGATGGAAACAAGGTTAAAATGGCTTTCATGGAAAACATGTCTGGTGTATCTTGACGACATTATCGTGGTTGCAAGATCGTTTGAAGGCCACGTGAAGAACCTGAAGGAGGTATTTCTGCGACTTCGAAGTTCCGGACTAAAGTTAAGCCCGAAGAAGTATCAGCTGTTCCATGAGAGGACTATGAAGCGATTTGAAGTTTGGATGTCTCCCAGGAGAAGAGACCGCAGGTGAAGACTATATCGGCCAGTTACGGCAGAAGATGAACGACATCCACCAACGAGTCCGGTTAAATATCGAGAATGCCACTACCCGTATGAAGGAAGCATACGACATCAGAGCCAAATGCGGGGAATCCCAAGTTGATGATTTTGTTTGGTTGTTTAACCCACAACGTCTTCGTGGTTATTCGCCAAAGCTACAGAGATCTTGCGAGGGGCCTTACCAAATTGTAAAGAAGATCAACGATGTTGTCTACAGCATAAGGAAGCTCGAGAGGAAAACCAAAGGTGGTTCCTTTAAACAGGTTAGCCCGTTATGCCGGAAGTCATGACGGCGAAGTTGACCAAGCCCAAGTCCGCAGCATCAAACCACCCGATGACGAGATGACATTCGAACAGTTCATGGCACTGTACTCTGATGGACACAAAGAGAGGAACCCCAAGACCTGTTTGAGGTGCCCATAGAATATGCCGTGCCTCATTGTGTGGCTCGAGATCTCCGAATGTCCAGAGGAATAGCACAGGTGTTTGCCAAAAAAGGGAGCAAGATCCAGTGGTAGGTCCTTTACCTCGAAGATAAACCAGTGGGTACCAGAGACATCTTTTATTTGGTAACGAAAACATTCTCGCAGGATAAGCCAACATACCGCGATCTTTGGAAGACTCTGGTAGAATTGAGGACTGTGATGATGGGGAAGTACCTGATGAAATTGGCGGTCCCAAAGATAGCCTGCGGGTTGGATGAACAGAAGTGGATGTTGAGAAGTATGATGGAAACAATCATTCGATTCAGTTGCATCAACATCCTTGTATGCTGCAAATATCGTCACACCAGGAAGGATCCTGGGACATTCCGGACGAAATAAGTACGGGGCAATGTTACTAGAATTCATCCGATAGCTGGTGCAATCGGCCTTCGTCCGATATTTCTGGGAATCAGCAATGTTTGTCTACCGACTCGAGGCCGACGGCTCGCGTTAATGGGAATTTGTCGAATTATATCGCATCTTCGAGAATGCATTTCCCGATTGCTCATTGACCTACAAGATAATTCCGAGAGAAATATATAAATACGAACAGCTGGCGATGGAATTCATTCAGTATTCGACGGCCGTATAGTTAAGTAGAGATAAATTGTAAATAGTTCTGTGAATATAAATTGTGTTAAGGTAGTGGAAATAAATTAGAGTAAGTTGGACTGTGTTTTTAAATAAATCCAAAAACTGAACTGAACCCGAGTGTGAATATAAAAACATTACAACAGGCATGAGTGCGAGAGGGAGGCAACATAACTGGTAAGTATCTATAATAACGGGTGTTATAGACATTGAAAAACAAAAGCTTTGCAATGAAATAATCCCAAAAACTGTGGGATGTTGTAGAGGAATGTTAAAGCTTTCATTTGCCAAAATAATAATTTTTATCGGAGTTATAGGCCTTTGAAAATGTCCATTTTTTGTTTTTTTTCCAATTAATTAAATCTCTTTTAACTCAAAAACGATCACAAAGGACCTTTGTTGTTCAAAATGACCCAAAAAACCTCGAGTTAGGAAAGTTGTTTTTTTTTTAATGTGTTAAAAAAATTGTTTAAACGATTTCTTGATCAGGTTACCATCCTGCAACCTTCGGATTCGTTTTTAGGAGACCTTTTTGCATCAGAATCAGCAAAAAACAATGAATCGGAATAAATTTGCTATCGGGAGCGCAGCTCCTGCCTATACTACTACTAAAGCTGAACTGACGTTACTGACTGACATTAAGTCCTGATGTCTAGTTGTGCTAATGCACACAACTAAGTCTAAGAAAAGTACTCAAAACTATGAAGTATCGATACTTGTGTTTCAATACTTTTACGAAGTGAAGATTTCGAAATAAATAATACAGGCCTAATTAACTCATTTAATACATATATCGGGTTCGCTACTGCTAGAAAAAAAAGATCTTATTTACTTGGATATAGTATAATATTTACAAATATTACACATATTTTTGGAGGCATAATATAGGTTGTATGACTGATTGATTGCTTGTATAAAAAACGAGGAAATACTTTCATAATTTGGGTTAGTCTGAAGAACTTTTTAATGTCATATTATTGTCCATATATCATTTCTGCCCAAGAAGAAATTTTACTTCCCTGCCTTGCATCGGTGGGGAACCCTAAGGATAGAATTAAGGTTATTCAAGAATTTATTATATATATATATATATATATATATATATATATATATATATATGTCTAGTCGTAGGCTTTCACGGATGGAACAATGTGAAGAAATATTTATCCGGGACTACATCCGTTCGTTATATTGATTCATCTTTGAATCCTGCAGGCGTTTCGCCAAGCTCTCACGCATTGAGAATGCCAAGTGAGACCTTCCTCAAGGTCTGTGAGATGGTGCTTAGTTTCTCTTGTTTGTGTGTGGCGTCTGCAATGCGTCGTGACCTGCATATAAGTGTATTTGCTACTGCTTGTATTTGGGAAGGATGATGGTGGGATTTAGCATTAAGGTATCTGTCGGTGTGTGTCGGCTTTCGATAGACAGTGTGTTCTAGCTTCCCTGTTGTTGTCCTTTTTAAGTAGATGTCCAGAGACGAAAATCTCCTTCCATCTTTCACCAAGCTTTCCTAACACACCCATAGTAAGAAAACCGACACCATCCTCAACAATGCCAGAAGAGGGCTACTGCGCGAGGAAATACACCGGACAGGACGACACTTAGCCATGACCGAGATGGATCTACTGACTTCACACTTGCAACTCAGTAACACCCTCCACGGACTAATCTAGACGTCAACCTGATCAACTAATTTTCTTTCGAACAGAAACAGACAAAGAACTCAAAACAGCCAGAATAAACAAGAAACATCAAAACCTTGCTAGGAAGGCCGTACAGATCACAAATACTAGGCCGCTAGACTATCGAAAGCTGACAAACTGGTCCACAACGTTTCCAACTATCCACTCTCCGCTGTCGAGAAACAGATCCTATGTAAAGGCTTCAACTTCGCAATAACTCCAACAATCATACCGGTCGAAGATATCATCTCTGGCGTAGAGTCAACACTACACCACGTCGATCCTTAGAAAGCCGAAGAAGTAAGGCAAGACGTAGCAAGAATCCTTTGGTCTGCTAAAAAAAACAGAGCCAAACGTATCCAGGGCAGAACACCAAGCACTCACTAACCTCAGGAAAAACAAAGACATCACAATCCTACCAGCGGACAAGGGAAACGCCACGGTAGTCATGAACACAAATGACTACAAATCAAAAATGAAAGAAATTCTACTGGACCAAACCTATAAACCAATAAAGAGAGACCCGACAACCTACTTGGAAAAAACAACCAAATCCAAGATTCAGGCTCTCATACCAGATGAGGACATTCGCAAAAGACTCATCCCGAGAGAAAAATCCAGTAGATGCCCCAAGCTGTACGGTCTGCCAAAAATTCACAAGGAAGGAGTCCCGATGCGCCCGATAGTCAGTGCTTTCAACTTACCTCTTCAACAACTCGAGAAGTACCTCGCAGCAGTCATGCAACCTTTAGTCGAAAATGCCGCATCCTACGTAAAAAATTCCGAACATCTTCTCATAACAATAGGGGACCTAAATTTACAAGAAGAAGACCGCCTCGCAAGTCTCGACGTCAAATCACTTTACCCAACCATCCCCGTCGACGAAGCCTTGGACCAAATTGCCATGAATGAAGACCTTCCTGATCACATCATACAATTCGCGGAACATTGCCTCAAAAACACATATTTCTCCTTTGACAGGCAATTTTACAGACAGGTCGACGGTGCACCTATGGGCTCGGCGCTCTCACCAGCGGTGGCAAACCTCTTCATGCCTTATTTCGAAACGGCCCTTTTAAACACAGCCCCCCTGAAACCAAAAGTCTGGCTACGATACGTATACGATATCTTGGTAGTGTGGCCTCATGGGGATACGGAACTCAGCAATTTCCTACACCTGGCAACCTCTCTACACGAAAGGATCCAATTCACCATGGAGATGGAAGAAGATGGATGCCTTCCTTTTCTGGACATCTACTTAAAAAGGACTCCAACAGGGAAGCTAGAACACACTGTCTATCGAAAGCCGACACATACCGACAGATACCTTAATGCTAAATCCCACCATCATCCTTTGTAACGATTAAATCGTCACTTCGGGCAAATGTTAATAATTTTTCTATATTTTGGTTACTTTTAAAATATTGTACGCCAACCCTGTTGATTTCAGAATATCATCTCAGGTACGTAAAACATTAGTATCTCGCTTTCAGCTGTTATTAAATTAAATATTCCTCAAATTTGATTTTATTCGCTTTGCATGGCTGATTAGTTAATTCTAAAAGTATGTTTCGTCATCCCTTATATCGCCTAATGATTAATTTGCATAATGTAACTCGTAAAATAGACTAAATCGGTAATATCAATCGGTTTATCTTTGAATTAATTCTTATTTCGACTCTGTGTATCGTCTACCGCATTAAAGAAACCTGCGCGGTACTTATTTGCTGGGTACCGGCGAAAAATTCACGTTTTGACTCTCTCTCTTCCCTTTTGTGAATCGACGAGACCAGATCGATGATATTGCGTGGCATTTTCAGGAAGCCATTTTTATCTTATCGTACCGTTTCGATTACCGAAGAAAGTGAGTAAAGCAAGTATATATTCTTTTCTCGTGATTAAATTATCTGTACCGTTTCTTATAGTAAAATTGATGGTGAAAATACCGATCAATTGAAATATCGATTTATCTTTTATCCATCCTAGATATATGTATATATGCTCATGTCTTATTTTTATCGTAGCTTGAAATTTGGAAGCTGTGTGAAGATGTTTTCCCGACCAGAGTTCATCATATAGCTTCGTTGGATTGTTTAAAAGGAGTTGTTACTCTACATGATCTATTTTCTTTTCCTGTTTAGGTGGTGAAAAGGAATCAAATTTTTTTATAATTTTTTTATAGAGCATAACCTTTCTATTGGAACACGTGCTAGGTGCTACTGCTTTTTGCCTTTATATATATATGTATATATATTTCTTTTTCTCTTTAATTACATCTCTCTTATAAACTAGGAACAGGAACTGTAGTTTTATCATTTTCTAGGGTTGTAGCTGAAAGGGAGAATTCCTAATTTTCCGTTGCAATCACGTACAGTGAAGCCATTTTGTTTGCTTTCCGAGAGCACCATTGCTAGGTTTGAAGGAAAAGGGGAAGCTAATCTGGGAAATTTGGATGCCAACCTAGTCTACTTAGCAGAGGGGGAAAGCGAAGTAAATGATTTTTCTATATCTAAAGTCTTACCTAGATTGCTTTTATTCTTTTAATTAAATTTAAACACATTCACTGTAGAATTGTTTATATCACTTACTTCGTTACCTCGCTTTAATCTAAGGAATGTATTTGAGTTAGAGTTAACTTACCTGGGGTTTTTCTTGCTAGATTCTAGAAGTAGCACGGAACAATTTGCCGATATTTTACCTATGTCATATATATCTTCTCTTTCAGTTGTTTCCTTTATTAGCTGCAATTTACCTGGCTATATATGTGAATATATGTATATCTATTTGCGGGCATTATTATTAATAATTTTTTATTTAAATTGCTCATAAAAGATACTTGCTGAAACTCCTTCACACCATTTAAAGGTGGTAACTATCACACCAAATTGTTTATAAATTTGGAAAGATTTATGAAAATGTCCATGACCTTTAGTCAGGTGAAATAAATAAAATCAACCGAAGTTAATAGTACTTAGAAATCATTATCTTTTCACTAAAGTAAATAAACAGGAAATTTGCCTTATTTATAATATTTTCCTTGCTATCTAAGGAATATCGTTCTGGTATCGTAGACTTTTGATCAAATCTGCTATCTTTAATTTTGTATTAGCATATGATCAAATCTGTTATCTTTAATTTTGTATTAGCATATGATCAAATCTGTTATCTTTAATTTTGTATTAGCATATGATCAAATCTGTTATCTTTATTTTTGTATTAGCATATGATCAAATCTGTTATCTCTATCTTTGTATTAGCATATGTTTGGATCCGATTTGTTATCTTATTTTAGTATAAATTTCGAGAAATTGAATCTTCATTATTGTAATAATTATTGTAATACCTTATCGTACCTCTCTTGCAGAGAGTAGGAAGTTTTCCTGAAATTGTATTTTCGGTTTATCCATAATTCAAAAATAGTTTGATTTAATATCAAGGAACATTATCGTAATAATAGTGGACTATAAGTGTCAATGTAAATAGAGACTCGTATCGTTAGATTGAATAGACATTCAAGTGACTTATCTTATCCCAGTTCCAAACCGGGGTTGAATTTAGAATTTAGGGGGAGTTCAGCAAGTCCAATCAAGGGGTAGCACGTACTAATGCTTTGTCTTTATCTTTTTCCTATATGCACAACAATGAGCTGGACCCAAGGACACTAGAGGAATAGCACCTACCACCATAGGGGCGACTATTTACTGCTACTAGTCGTCAGGGAAGCTCCAACCAGTAAAGTCACGGCTACCTAGAAGGCTTCGGAACCCTCTAAATCAACTGACTCTCTCTCTCTCTCTCTCTCTCTCTCTCCCGATATAGCTGAAGAACCAGACAGCCCGGCCATAACCAGAGAGCATTGCACCAGATAAGTCTAAAGTCACTACTTACTGATTGTATACTGATCAAACTGCACTATTGTAATTGAAAGAAATTGTTGTTTTGGCTTGGCCACTATTTTTAAATTGTCAATATAACTGTAAGTGTAAATTTGTCTTATTTTGCTGCCTATATGTTTGTATGTGTCTGGCGCCCTCTCTAAGGTGTCCAAAGTTGGAAAAAGAAAAAAATTGCACCCACCCTTTTTGAGATGTGCTCTGGTAAGCTGGTCAGTATTATGATGGATGCCTCCACAACAACAAGAGGTTTTCCGTTATACCTTCCCAAATACAAGCAGTAGCAAATACACTTATATGCAGGTCACGACGCATTGCAGACGCCAAACACAAACAAGAGGAACTAAACACCATCTCACAGACCTTGAGGAGGAATGGGTACAACAACAACACCATATGAAAGGCAGCGACCACCCTTCCGTACATACAAGGAGTGACAGATCGCATCGGAAGAATCCTTAGGAAAAGCAACATCAAAACTTCCTACAAACCTCATAAGACGATAAAAAGCATTCTAGGCAATCCCAAAGGCCAACGTCCACTAGAGAGTCACGAAGTCTACAAGATACCTTGCGGCGGATTCGAGGAAGCATATGTATGTCAAACAAATCGTAGGATCGAAGCCCAAATCGAAGAGCACAAACTCAGCACATGAAACAAGACCACAACCTCGGCCATGGTCCAACATCAACAGCAAACAGGACATAGAATCAACTTTGAGAGCTCTAAGTAAGCATCTGGCAACAGAAAACAACTTCAAAAGAAGAACAATTAGGGAAGCTATAGAAATTGAAAAGGAAGGACAAATCAATAACCGTAACGAAGCTCTACACCTGCATCAAGCCTAGAAGAACATCTTACGGGAAAAGAAAAACAAATTAAAAGAGAGCTCAACAATATCACACCGTTGCATTCCGTCACTCGTAGCTAACTATCAGGACGCCCACCCTTCTAACGAACATCTGCGGCCGCCATCGGTACAAACAGAACCACGTCATCGGTACATTTTGCGACAACGCAATGGTGTCACCCAATCAAAACAAACGGCACCGCCCCCTAAACACAATCGGAGGCGGGGCAATGAAATAGGAGGGGACTCGGGAGATAGCATAAATAGCGGCGCGCACCTATCGGAGCTCACTTCCACTTCAGACGCCACGGAGAGCAGATCAAGCGTAGAACGACCTAGCCGACGATCTCGGATACGAAGTAGTCCGGAAAGGTCCGAACCTGCAGCCACCCTTCGTGTTGGAAGAAGAGGAAAAGCCTTATAAAAATGCCAAGTGAGATTTTGGCGACACGTCAAACGACCGTTCCTTTACAGGGACAAAACTGACCCGGCCACGCGTTGCTGTGGCTAAAGTTTTTGTTATATTACATTATAGTAAACAATCTAAGAGGAACAATAAGAGAACATCAGTCACGGAGTCCACTATGCTTTTTCACACAGATGGTATTTGTAAAAAAATATGGTGATCTCCTTATTTGACTTTCTACTACTATAACCCTTTAGTACAATGAAATTATTTACGAACAAAGACGAAAATGTTGATGTTGGTATACAAATTCATTGGATTGAGATTTGAAGGGGAAGTACGTTGAACACAATTAATTAAAATGTTCTTACACTTGATATTAAGCATAAATCAATAGATACAAAATAAAAATTTATCAGATTTATTATTTCCATTTAATTTTATAACAAATATAAGTATATTACAGTATCATACAGTAAATAACATGTGACGCTTAAACTCATGAATGAGGTAGGCTAGGCAGACAGTCTTAAACTTTTAAACATTAATATTTTTTTTTTGAATTATAAATACTTTCAATTTAATTTAACACCAATCGGTGCACAATGTTTTTGGTTAACCTGTCTTTAGCTAACACAAATAGATTCGACGGTTTCCCAACACGTGAACACGCAACATATAGTTGCCCATGAGAAAAACATGGATTTTCCAAATCTAAACCACAAATGGACATTGTTTGACCTTGAGATTTATTTATAGACATGGCGAAAGCTAAACGAATTGGAAACTGTAGCCTTTTGAAGGGTATGGTAGAATCTGATGGTATCATCGGAATACGTGGCAGCAGGACCACTTTTCCTTTAAACTTCCCAGCCAAAATGGTTGCTTCAAGAATGTTTCCGGTGATCTTTTTGATGACCAAACGCGTACCGTTACATAATTGAGGTGGATTCAAATTACGGAGGAGAATAATAGGGGAACCAATCTTTAATCGAAGATTATGTGGTGGCATTCCAGGGATATCTAATGAATTTAAAAATTCAATCGGAAAATTTACACTTTCATTTTCATCAACAACAGTATCGATTGATTTAAAAGACATCAGATCGCCTGGTAAAAACTGTTGTATCTGGAAGTTAATTTCCTCAACATCAACGTTTTTGGCTGCCAAAATCGCCCGTTGACTAAGCCATTCATGATTCAAATAATTATTCTGTATATCCGGGAAAATACTCTGAATCAATTCATTTTTATCCTGAACAACAGTGCAAAAATTGTCTGGTAGTTTAATGCATTGCGTATTTGGTTGCAGTTCTATTTTACCGTTCCCAATATCTAGTAGTTGTTCAGAAAATATTTGGCTGATGGATCATTTTGCAATTGTACTCGCATATTTATGGTCAATCGAAGTGTTTCAACACTTCGCCATAAGAATGATTGTTTCAAACATGCATTAATCTCATCCGCGAAAGTAGAGCGAGGTATAACCGGTAAGGTCTGCCGGAAGTCACCAGACAAAAGTAAGATAGCACCACCGAAAAGTTTATTATTGTTGTTTAAATCTTGCATAGTTCTGTTTAATGCTTCAAGTGAATATTTGTGTGCCATTGTGCACTCATCCCAAATTATTATAGAACTTTTCCGCAACACTGCAGCTAATCCACTATTCTTTTTGATGTTACACATTGCATCTGGTTTATTATGAACGTCCAATGGCAGCTTGAATGTTGAATGTGCTGTTCGCCCACCATCCAGTAAAGTAGCCGCAATGCCTGACGATGCTACTGCTAATGCGATTTTTTGTTGCGACCGTATTTTGGCAAGAATCAACGATATTAAAAATGTCTTACCGGTTCCACCGGGTGCATCCAAGAAAAAAAAACCGCCTTGTTCAGCAGCAACAGCCAGCATAATCCGATCATAAATAATTTTTTGTTCTGCTGTCAGTAATGGTTCACTGTTCATGATAATTGTTGCTAAACTTCCATGGTCATATTGATTTTCTCGTTGTAAATCGGTATTGACTAAGTCGGTGGCTGGACGATTAGGTGATGGCATACCATAATGATTAAGTGGTAAATTTGAAATAAGAACACATAAATCCTCGATCAAGACCAATGCTTCATTGTATATCTCTGGTGTATAATCTATGTTTTCGCATTGATTTGTTTGTCTAATTCGGTGCAAGATGTCTTCTGTCATAAAATTTTTATATTTTTCCCATAAAGTTTGTGCTTGCGAGGGATAACATGTCGTCAAAATAATTGCAAACAACTGACGAATGTTATTCGGTGTTGATGTCAACGCAGCATCAGCAAGCGTTAAGTCCCAATGGTTATCGTCTTCTAACAATTGCAGTTCACGACATGCATCCTGGTATGTATTGAATACTCGACCATTAACTGTTCGTAAAAATTCAAAAGACGTTGGTCCGAGAACATTCACCAATAACAAACGTAAATAGAAGCACTCACGTTGCTTTGGATGTACCGTGTAAAGTCTCCCCAATGTCTTAGCTTTGAATATGCCTGTAATGGAAGGATGTGGTTTTCCTTGTTTCCGTGGCTCCCATTTTTTACTGGATTTGTTCCATGTGAAATAACGTGGAACATCACCATACACCAATGTCTTCGCGAATTGGCCAAAAACATCAGGTTTTTGACACAATGTAAAAAATTCAGTCGTTTTCGGAGCTTCGAACGCTCTTTGGAGAACATTTTCTTCAGTGAAGTATACACGTTGACCGTTTTCAAGATGTATTGCCAGATGTTGGACAGCAGGATCTCTTTCGTGGATGGGAAAGCTGAGAATATGCCAAATAGCTTCATTGCTGCTAATGTATCTGCCCATTTGGTATCGTGCTATTTCGTCATTTTTATTTATGTTTTGTACTTCAAATATGGCCAAATCACTGCCTTTGTTTACATATTTACAAATATACTTAATTGATTTAACAGAACTGCAAAGCTCAACATTGATATGAGCTTTGTAAGTTTTTGAAAGTAGTGGTGAGTATGGTACCACCCACTGATTATCAAACTCAACTTGATTTGGAAAGTTCGGCAGTCGCATTGTAAATGTGTGGCCACCATTCTCAGTACTTCTGCGGCGATACATTGGATAACCATCAATATCCGTGATCGTGTCATTCGTATGCGGCTTTGGGAAGTTTTTTTTACATTTTCCATTTTCCATACACGGTGACGTCATGTTGAAAGCACCGCATGGCCCATGGATCATGTGTTTGGTGACAATATCAAATAATTCTTGATCAATTAATGGGTCTGGAATTTCGGCTGAAATTATTTGATCGATTTCTTCAGGACGGATTCTATCTTTAAGCCAAACCAAAATGTGGGCATGAGGCAAACCTCGCTTTTGCCACTCTATCGTATACAGCCAACAACGTGTGATACCAAAAATTGAATATTTAACAATAAAATCAATTAAGGATTTCAATTTTTGTTTAAACACACGTGCAGTTAAATCATGACGATGAATGGCTTGTTGTCCTGGCAATAGTAAAGTTTGTATCTCTTCCCAATTCGGATTACATGTGAATGTAATAAATAAATCCGGTCGGCCGTAATGACGTACGTAAGTCATCGCATCTTGTATGTATTCCTGCATGTTCCGTGGACTGCCGATGTAGCTTGAAGGTAAAATGAAAGCATTACCAATGTCATTGGGATTTAAATTTCCATCGATGTTTCCAGCAACAGCATCTCGTAAGTGAATATATTCTTCCGATCGTAGTTTTGCCTGGTTGAATCGAAGGAATCGCAAGCGTTCGCTTTCGACCTTAGCATACATATCAACAATGTATTGATGGAACAGCTGACGATATCGAAGGATATAATTGTCTTGATGTTGTCTAACCATTATTCGGTGTGCGTAGTAGTTCATTGAGCTAACTTTATTATTTCTGTAATCACCTAAAAAAATAAAAAATAAAATGCAATACGAAATTAAAATCTATACATACAGTAAGAAAGTAAATAGATAATTGTCAAATTTACCGGTATTTGGATCATACTGTTTGATATTAAGGTGATATTCATCTTGTCCGTGCCAAAATATCAATGGATATTGTAGTGCGTCATATGAACGGTGTAGATCCGAAATCGTACTGACAGTGTTGTCTCGCCGTGTAATTTTTATAGATCTTTTGTCAACTGGATCACCAACCATGATAACAGCAACCTCATCAACAGTTGGAGCGTTGAATCTACCAGCATGTTCACCTAATGGTACTTTGTCGGCTTTTATGACGATTTGATAATTGTCTTTTTGCAGTCGTGGCGAAACTCTTTTGATCAATTGAATTAGTTGATTGTGATCTTCTAAAAAATTTTCCAATAATATCACAATTGCTCTTTCCTCTGCTTGTTCAATAAAATTATACAGGCAGCGAGTCGTCACGCGCTCTTCACAATCGCCCATAAAATAAATTTGAAGAAATTTTGGATTGTTATCAGGCATTGGCATCAGTGATCCGATTTTATGGTACACCTGGCCTTGAATTTTGAATGTAGTTTCAAAATTACGTCCATCGGATGCACGATCGCAAATTTTAGTTGCCCCAAATGACGTCATTTGGAAGCAAGAATTAAATTTGCGTATCTTACGCAAAAATAATTTGGAATCATCTGAATTGCCAGTAAGAAGGGATAATAAAGGCTCCGGCGGAGCGGGTAGAGGTGACAGCACAACTTTTCCTGATGCGCAGCACATGCCGGCTGCTTCATTCCGAAATTTCAATGCCTGACAATATTGACATACTTTATCCATTCCACCGATAGCAATTTTTGAATGCGCTGAGTAGTTAATATCTGGTGCATATTCAAAGGCAAGCCGAACGAATGATGCACGTGTTAATGAGCGGCTGATCCGTTGCCTTTGTCGATCTAGTACTCGTACTGTAGCTATGTTTCGTTCTCGTGCCGCTCTTGTTCTCGTAATATTCTGTTGCAGACGTTCGTCATGCTGTTCTTGAGATTCTTGTGCACGACTTTCTGCAGTCCTGATTCTTTGAGCTGCATTTCTTGTTTCGATTTGTTCTGTTAATTGCTGAGCTCTTTCAACACGTTTGCGTCGTGACCCTTTGCTGCTCGCGTTGTTGAGGTTAGATTTTTTCGGTGGCATTTGACTGAAAATAATAAATTAATCGTTTAAATATTAGAAAAAAAAAATTGAAAATCATTCTAAGTAACTTTTGTAATTATGTGATAATACTGACATGTACATATTTAAATTATAGAGTTTGAATAATAATTTCAATAAGAATTGAAATACTAATTTAATGGTTTAAATATAAGAAAAAAAATCTGAAAAACTTGTTATCATAGCACATTGAAATAATAAGTGCTAAATATTTTTTAATAGAGGTTAAATAAAAATAATAAAAAAAATATTTGTACAACTATTGAAAAAGTGTAGGAAATTGTGTATCATTTTTGCATTGACATTTTAATTAAATTTTATAATTATGAGATAATACTTACATACATATATTCAAATTAAATTATAAAGTTTTGATCAATGAAGCACAAATAAGTAAAAAACAGGATTAATTTCACTGTATTATCTTCATTATAAGATGAATTCAATTTACACTTCAGTCTAAGTAACACGTGGCTGGCTATGCTAACACCAAAAATTTAAAAAGTGGAAATAATTGAATTATACGGTATTTCATTCACTACAAAATAAATTTAATTAATTTGATAGCGTCAACAACACGTGGTAATTATGCTGTTAAAATGTAGCTTATATGACACGTTCGTAGATTTCCCGTAGCAGCGCCATCTATTGATTACTTACTCGACCCAGTCGAAAGGTATCGACATCTCTTAGAATCATTTGGAGTTAACAGATAATTGTGACTGTGAAATAATAACAGACAAATAATTAGCAATAAATTAAAATTGCGACTATAATTTGAGATTTAAACTATCCTATCTCTCAAGTTAGATCGAACTGCACATGATGTGCGAATTTTAATATAATCGGTTAAGTGGTTTAGGAGTCCATTGAGGACAAACATTGTGACACGAGATTTATATATATTAAGATATATATTTGTTTTTAAGTTTTCGCGGGCACTAAGTGTTTTATGTGGTTTCCGGGAATTCATCCGCGTAGTTGATAACTGCCGGGATCGATGGTAAAATGACGACGTTTCGGCAGAGTCACATCTGCCCTCTTCAGGTCGGTTCGCATAATTCTCGTAGCCTTCTGCTTTCACTTCTAGTTACTCGAATACTCAGTATCAGTAACTAGAAGAAAGAAGAAGCGAAGAATTATGCGAACCGACCTGAAGAGGGCAGATGTGACTATGCCGAAACGTCGTCATTTTACCATCGATCCCGGCAGGGATCAGTTATCAACTACGCGGATGAATTCCCGGAAACCACATAAAACATATATATATATATATATATATATATATATATATATATATATATATATATATATAAATCTATGTATATCTTCATGATAGCAATAAACAAAATTGATTTGTTTTATATACCATACATCAAGTCTACAAGATACATATTTTAAATGTTGTCTTATTACAGGCTAGACCTTATTGTGAGTCCAAAGTGTGGAACACTAAACCGAAAAGACAACTGGGGGTTAATTCTTGTTCCTACGGACCTTCTTATTGGTGTGCAAACCAACAAAATGCTATCGAATGCGAGGTAAAAACATTTCTCAAAGTATAATTTTGAACAATAAATTGTGTTGAATACTTTAATTTATTTCTTTCTCCAAACTTTAATTGCGTTAACATTATTTTTTCAGATAGAATTCACTGTTTAAGTCTCGGATTTTTGGGTTTTTATACTCGCTAATTGAAGAACGGCCTGCTTAAGTATAAATCGCGACTTTAGATGAAAATTAGTTTTAACATTTAAAACATCTATATTCGTCTTTCTCCCTTTTATGTAGGAAATTCTGAAGAAAAATTATACTCATCACGTAGTATTGACTATGATTGTTAAAAACAAGTAACAAAATAACCCCTCACTTCTCTAATATGTTTACGCTCTTAAAATGCTTCCTGATTATTATAAATGACAGTTGATGGTGCTCCCATATGAAAGTTTGAGCAAATGGTATTAAACTGTAAGTTTGAAGGAACAGTTAAGTCTGATGTTTGAAGCCTTGAGGAGAGGGCATTTTCTAGTTTAAAATATACTGCACTCAGCATAATCCACAGCCAGCAGAAGAAATAAATAGTTTTGAACACAGCAAAATAAATTCTTTTGTTTGCACTGGAGTTAAAACTCTGGGAAAATAAAGTCGCAGATATCGACATCTTATTATTTTGATTGTTCATTTGTATATCTTCTCTTCACAACGATTAATGTTTAATCAGATGTGAGGTTTCAATTCCTTCTTCGGAATTGTTGTTTTTCTGAAGCAATTTGTAGGTAATATTGAGTTGGCTTGACTTTTTGTAATTATCAGTATTGTTTGACAATTTTAAATGTTTCGTTCTTAATTTTCAAGTTTCCTTTTTGATGTTGATTGGACATTTGATGCTATGATACATCTATCTCTATATAGATGGTCAAAATTCCTTCATTGTTTAACACCCTATAAACATTTTCTTTTCTTAGTTGGTTCTTCTTAAAGTAATTAATACCTTAGTTTTGTATCGGTTCATTTTGTGTATACCATTATCAGTTAGTACTTGATTTGAAAATCTCTGTCTATCTATATGTCTTCTCGAGAATGTGTAGTGATGTTCTTTTTTCGTTACTTGAAGAGGTTTTGATGTTTCATCAGTATATGTGAACACGCAGACACGCATACACTGTATACACAATTTTTGTACCTTTGAAAAGGGTTTCCGGTTTTTTATTAATTACTGAGAAATTTTATAAACAAATCTACTGATCAAATCAACAATGAAACCAAAGTAATATACTGTTTCTTGAAACTTGGTTTTTAAAAAACTTTTATTTTGAACTAATACAAGCATTTAACTACTTAGAAATTCAAGTCAAGACGAACATAAGATTCAATTAACAAAATGCAATAAAAATGCTTATTGAAATATAATCAAGGCAACATGACGGCGCTGCTGACTCTGTGCCCGTGTCTTCTGTGCCTCGTCAGCGTATCCTTTGAGGATTGTTCATGTAACTCCAACGAACACAAAGTATTTATAATTTATGAAATTATCTGCCAACAGTAAACGTGTTCGAAGAAAATACAGACTCAAACAGGTTTTTAAAACAATACCCTAAGACATACCTTGACAACAACAAAACTGGAAAACGCAACTCAAAGTTAAAAAAATTGTGTATACAGTGTACATTGTGTCCTCGGGAACACATATCCCGTTGAAATAAGGAAAAAAGAAATACAACATGTACTGATAATGGTACACACAAAATATACAACATCAATATATTACTCTTCTTTATATATAAATGAGAATGTTCGTCTGTATGTCCTTTATAAAACCCTAAACGGCTGGAACGATTTTAATGATTTTTTTCTGTGGCTGGGTCTTTGGATGGTTTAGATTCACAATTGAACCCGGTAGGTAGCACTAAGATGGGATTCTAACTCCTCCTAACCGGCTGGAACGATTTTAATAAATTTCTTGTGTATGTTTGGGTGGGTCCTTGGATGGTTTAGATTCACAATTAGACCTGGTAGGTGGCACAAAGATCGGGTTCTAGGAATTCCTTTTATTTTTGTCGATTTTTTTCGCACATTAGTATAGAGTTTATCGAATTCTAATATCAAAAAAACATTTGCTGAACCCGGTTATAGTTCCAAGCCGCATTTGGACAGAACAACGTCTGTCGGGTCCGCTAGTTTACTTAATAAAGAACACACTAATGAAAATGTTATAGATATATCTATCTGGCTCAACAGACCCTGTCCAATGAACATCCAAAAGTAAACTTCAAAATTAATTAGTCAATAGCGAAATATTTAAAAGAGCTAAACAATACTGACAATAACGAAAAGTCAACCGAACTCAATATTAGATCCATAGATTTTAATAAAATTAGATACATTTATTAAACTGCCATAGAGAACTATTTTTTTACTTTTTATCATTTTTGTCAGCTATTCTTTTTGTAAAAAATGTATACAAGTATGTTTGGATCGTCAGGAACTCCCTGGGTTCCTTCAATATAATTTAAATCCCAAAATAAAACCTTTATTTACACTCATTATTTTTTTATTTTTTCTCAAACCACTAAATACTTCAAGTATCACTACTGTCAAATCACACCACTTCTTACACCTTGATTACCTGCACTTAAAACTGTCCGTCTTCTTCCCGCTATCCCATTTATATACAATTATCTTCCTTCTTAAACCCAAAGATGCATTCGTCTTCTTTGTAAGACCAAGAACCCAGACCCTTAAAATTCTGGTTGATTCGAACAATCCAGTGATCCCGTAGCGCGTTCCTCACATGCGATTATAAGATTGTTTTAGCACTTCAAAAAGATGTCCAGTCATTTTGAAGTGGGGACGAGTTTTAGATTTACTTTTTATCATTACTATTGTTGTCGAGATTAGCGAAATCCTCTTTTTCTAGCCCTATTCAAAAATTTATTTATTGCAAGTTTATTTCATGTTTAATTTTAAATGTTTACCAAATATACGATATTGTATTTTTAAGGCAATAACCTACTGTGAAACTAATGGATGGAATAATGCCAGGACACAACGGCAGTTAGGAAGGGATCTCTGTACACGCGGTCCAGACTATTGGTGTGAAAGTGAAAGTAACGCTGACAAATGTAACGTAAGTTAAATCATATTACTTATGATCTGTCGCAAAAACCAAAGCAGCCTAGGAATTTCAAGGAAGTGAGTCCACATATATGGAAGAACTATATGACCAAAATAGTAAACATTTTTAAAATTCTAGATGTCTGTCAAATTTAATCTCAATCATTTAAAGGGTAGAAAAATCACGATCAATTTTAATCACGTTTACATTTCCTACAATTCCACAATGAGGCCGATGACTGTGGTTCTGGTAAACTACTCTATCCTTGTAAGCTAACATGCCAGTGGTTTCACAAAATTGAAAATTAAAAGAATATATTATGTCGCATTTTGAGTGGTTTTGAAAAACAAATTTTATGTACATGTGTATTGTCATTCTTCTTCAGTAATCTATTTATTATTCTACAGTCCAGATCATTTTGTGAGTCTAAAGTGTGGAATAAGAAAACTAAAAGGGAAATTTTAGTAGGAGATAATCCTTGCACTTATGGACCTTCATATTGGTGTGCAAGCCCCGACAATGCTAAAAAATGTGAGGTAACGTATTTTGTTTTCTAACTTGGCCATACGTTGATAAAAAAAGTACTACAATCATGTATTATATTATTATATGCAAATATAATTTCTTTATGAGCCTTTTTGCGCCCAGTATTAAGCCTAGGCATCCATCTTTCTCCTCCAGCTCTCTCTGCTTTGTGCTTCTTCAATCCACCTCAGTACTACTTTTTTATATCGTCATACCATCTCATAGCCTGTCTTGCTTCTTTTCGGCGTCCATCTGATAAATCTACTATTCCATAGATCATCTTTAGTTCTCGTCACGTGACCAGCGTAGCCCTATTTCAGATTGGTATATTTAAATCAACATATTCAACTTGTCCTACAAAATCATGCTGCGTAGAGGGTGTCCACCACCCCCAAAATGTCAATATGGGGCTATATTTTTTCATATACATGTAGTACTCTCTGACAAAAAAAATCGTGTTAAATAATCAGTCCAACAAAATCATTCTAAAGTAAATTATTAGGAAATATTTTTAAAAAATTCTTGATATGAATTTTTAAATTGTTCTCAGGTGTAAAGTTAAAATCTTTAAATACATATTATTGCTTTCAATTTTAAATTTAATACTATGACATGAAATAACAAGCATGAGGTCTATATATATATATATATATATATATATATATATATATATATATATATATATATAGGAATCGGGATACTAAAACATTTTTAAGCTTTGAGAAGATAAAAAATTAAAATTTTTAATAATAAAATAGTGTATTATGGGTTAGAACAATAATTTATGTTCATCTAATATTAAACATTTAAAACATGTAATATTTTTGGTAATTATTCTCTTTGATATTTATATTTATTCATTTCTCACTATTTAATAGCTATAATAAGACTAAAAGTATACATGAATTTTTATAACTAATCTCCATTAAAAAATCCACGGGTCCGTTAGAAAAATGAGAAATACAAAAAAATGCAATAAATTATTACTGAATAAGTAAAAATTTTTGCCCGGAGGGTCCAGTATCCATTTATAATTGTTTGTTCAATCTTTATTTTATCAAATATAAAAATAATGTATTCTACATCGTAATTATCACTAGTAATTTCGTCAGCATCATCATCATCATCATTTTCAAGGCACTCTTCCAACTCGTCCACGTCATCAATTAGAAAAATTAGAAATACGAAAAAATGCAATAAATTATTACCCAGACTAGTATTAAACTTAAACTGAAGTTGATGCAAGGAAGTAATTTATTCCAATTAATGTTTCTCATAAAATATATTGAACAAAATGTCTTATAATAAGCTTGAACTAAAAAGGAATCTGCTCTCTATACAGTGTTGATGTTGATTTTTATCAGGCTAGACCACATTGTGAACGTTTAATAGCAATTAATGATTTGTAGACAACATCATATTGCGAAACCAAGGTATGGAACGCCAAGAGCAAACGTGAGTTATTAGGAAACGATTCTTGTACCCGAGGTCCGGAATATTGGTGTGCCAGTGAAAGTAATGCCGATAAATGCTCTGTAAGTTCAATATAATTATTACATTTACTACTTTCAAAATTAAATGCATTTTTACCACAGTCTAGACCATATTGCGAATCTAATGTATGGAATAAAAGACCCAAAAGGGAACTGGTAGGTGGTAACCCTTGCACTTTTGGACCTTCATACTGGTGCACTAGTCAAGAAAATGCCGACAAATGCGAGGTAATACATTAAAGTTCATAAATAAATGTGGCTATTAAGTGTAATTCATTCTAAATGTGTAAAAATAGTTTTAAAAATAAAAAATGACCAAGCATCCAGAGCTGTATTAAACTTAAACTTGAAGTTAATACAATGAGGTAATTTATTCCAATCAATATTTCCATAAAATATATTGAAAAATCTAGGTTATACAAACTTGAACTATCAAGAAATCTGGTTTGTATATAGTGTTGATGTTTGATTTTTATCAGGCTAGACCATACTGTGAAAGCAAAGTATGGAACAGGAAAACCAAACGACAACTGGGTCGTGATCCATGTACTTTTGGCCCTTCCTATTGGTGTGAAAGCAAAGAAAATGCAATCAAATGTGAGGTAATAATAAACCACGAAGTGTCATTTGAAACGGTTAATAGTAATTAATGGTTTTCAGACAACATCATATTGCCAAACTAAGGTGTGGAACTCCAAGAGTAAACGTGAGTTATTAGGAAACGATCCTTGTACCCGAGGACCGGAATATTGGTGTGCCAGTGAAAACAATGCTGATAACTGCTCAGTAAGTTCATCATTAACATATTTATTACAATAAATATTTTATTCCTTTCTTCTACTATGCGAATCTCACGTATGGAATAAAGATGAGTGTCTACACAAGTCGAAAACAAAATCCCAGTACGCACAAATTAACTCCCAGGTATTTTCAAGGCACTGATGTAGTTCCACCACAGTATTCACTCACCATAATGTTAACCTACACATACCCTGAAAAAATTATGGATCCATTACGTCCTATCTACCTAATAGGAATTTTTTATTTAAATGTTGGAGAAATTTTCGTCTGCAACGTGGCTGACATTTAAAGGAAGTCTTAATAATTTTCACCTATCAGTCGATTTGCCAAAAAGCAAAGCGATAAGTAAGTATATAGTCTAAGATCCGAATTAGAGACGACCTTCACCCATCTGTATAATATGATAAAAAATATTTTATATAAAATTTGGTGTGCTAAAAAATGTATCGCGAATGGGTTGGCTAAACTATGAGTAATTGAAAACTGAAAAATAACTTTTTATTAAATATTGCACTCATTACTTTAAGGACTAAAGTTAATACTAACCGAAAACATGAAGCCTAAAGAATATAATACAAAGTAGGATTGTTTATTTTGTTCCTGGCCTAATTACTGGGTTGGCTGGTATATATACTAGTTATTTTCACCCATTTGTTGAATAAGTAAAGCGCGAGTTGGACTCACATAGTAACGATTCCGTACCACTTTTGAGATTTGATACAATGGAGGTAAATCAAAGTATATATTTTTCAAATATTCCAGTTTCAGGTAAGCAGGGAATGAGATTTTCAAGTATTTTCCTTAATATCTTTCAAACTAACCGTTTTGAATTTATAAAAAATGTACACTTTTATGCCCACAACGAGCCTTTTTATTTTACCTGTTACATGATGCGCTTGAATTTCATAAAAATATTTATTGAATTTTCTAATTTGGCCCCCATAATTAAGATTGGGGTTTTGCTTTATTTTACGAATACAATTTCAGTGAAGCTCTATATAATCTGTTGTCTGAATTTTAGGCAAAGGTCTGGAAGATAAGGGGGAGAATGGGTCAAATTACGAGCGCACTTAAAAAATATATTTTCCATTTAAGTTTATAAATTAATGTTAGAATCTGTGTTTTGCTTTTCTGGTAAATTTTAAATGAAGCTCAAAATTCTCAATTAATTTGAAAGTTTAGGCTCAGTAGTTTGCATATATAGGAAATAATGGGTCGAATTTTGTATATTTTTTTAATAACTTTTTAAGAAATTATTATTTTTATTTATAATATGAGAAAAACATACTTGTATTGCTCACAATGAGCCCTATTACTTGATATATAACATAATGTGTTTGAAAAAACAGTTAATTATTTATACTTTTGTTAATATGTTTTAAACATATTATTTTAAAAATATTAAAAAAAAATTGTATTCCTCATAATGAGCACTTTCATTTGATGTATTACAAGATGCGTTTGAAGAAAGTTAAGGATTTTAATTTCCGTTTAATTCTATAATTTGCCCCCCAGAATTAACATTAGAATTTCTCCATATTTTTTTCTGTAAAGTTCAAGTGGGGCCTACACCCCTAATTTTTTTCAGAATTTTTGGTCTTATAGATTCGGAAATAAAGGGGGATTGGTTAGTTTTTTATATTTTTATAAATTTATTTTAAACAATTTATTTAAAAATTATAAAAAATACATTTTTATGCCTCATAATAAGCCCTTTGATTTGATATAGTACAAGATGTGTTTGAAACAAATTTAGTTTTATATTTTCCATTTAATTCTGTAATTTGCCTCCCAAAATTAATTTTACGGGGGTTTTCCTTATTTTTCTGCAAAGTTCAGGTGAGGCCCTATGTCTGGATTTTTTTAAAAAGTTTGTCTTATAGTTTCTGAAATAAAAGGGGGGTGGGAATAGGTAGCTTTTTCAATATTTTTGTTGATATCTTTTAAACAATTTAGTTTAAATATATGAAAAAAAAAACATGATGTTTTTGAAATAATTTTTAATTTTTTTTATTTCATTTAATCCTGTAATTTGACCTCCAAAATTAATATCAGGATTTTCTCCCTATTATTCCTGTAAAGCTCAATTGAGAAATAAACTGGGGGGAATGGGTAATTTTTTAAAATATTTTTGTTAATAACTTTTAAACAATTTAGTTTAAAAATATGAGAAAATATAATTGTATTCCTTTGATATATTACCTGATGCGTTTGAAGCAATTTAAATTTTATATTTTCCATTTAATTCTGTAATTTACCCCCCAAAAATAATATTAGGAGTTTCTTCTGATTTTGCTTATAAAGTTCAGGTAATGCTCTATTTCTCCAATTGTTTGCATAATTTTAGAGAACACCCGAGAAGAGTGGATGTGAATGGTTTCATGTCGTCTCGTTGCCAGGCGGGCTCCCCGTTCCTCGCGTTCGAGCCCTACTTGTTTCAGTAGTCTTTGTATTAGAGGATAGGAGTAAGAAAATTTTGTAAAATTTTACCTCTGAAAATAAAGATAGGTATGGCAATTTCAGTAGTCTACATACTTTTTAAGGTATAACTTATGAAACATTTCAAGGACTTTGTAAAGCAATGGGTCTGGGAATATACTCTGTCTAAAGCTACCTTATGCTGTTCAGCGAAATCAATTAGATGTTTATTTACCATCATGATATCCTTCAGTCAATTTGCCGACCCACATCTTCTTTGGCCAAATGATCGTCAATGCATTGCTGAAGATTTCTGTGTGTATGCATCGCATACGTCAAGAATTGTCATTAAATAATTTTGATTTTAGGATTACTTCTGGGGAAAACTTTTTACAAAATTCGACCATTTCCCCCTTATCTCCGAAACTAATGAGCCTAAAATTTTGAAAATAGGGAATATAAGACGTTGCCCAAAGTTTACAGTAAAAAAAGACAGAAACCCATAATATTAATTTTAGGGGGCAAATTATAGAATTAAATGAAATATATAAAAAAAATTCTCAGACATATCATGTTATGTATCAAATGAAATGGCTCATTCTGAGGAACACAAATGTGATTCTCTTTATCATATTTTAAAAATAATTTTTTAAAAGATATTAAGAAAAATATACAAAATTTTATCCATTCCCCACCTTCATTATTTCCGAAATTATGTGCCTTAAATTTTTAATCAAATTAGAGATATAGGGCCTCACCTGAAATTTACAGGAAAAATAAGGAGAACCCCCTAACATTAATTTTGGGGGCGAAATTTAAGAATTGAATGGAAATATAAAATTAAATTAAATTTGTTCATACGCATCTTGTAATATATTAAATCAAAGGGCTCATTATGAGGAATACGAATATATTTTTTTTCATATTTTAAAAATGAAATGTTTAAAAAATATTAATAAAAATATAAAAAATCGATTTATACCCCCTTTATCTCAGAAACTATACTACCTAAACTTTTGAAAATAATTAGATGCTAGAGCCTTACTTAAAATTCAAAAAAACAATAAGGAGAAAACCCTGATATGAAATGAAAAATAAAATATTTAAAGTTTTTCAAACGTATCATGTAATATATTAAGTGGAAAAAAATGAGAATATAGGGCCTTACTCAATTGAAATGATTCCTCATAAAAATACAAATATTTTTATTTGTATTTTTAAAATAATTTGTTTAAAAAAGAATAACTTATTACTTAAAATTTGACACATACTCCATTTATTTTCCAAACTACTGATTTTAAAATTCAGATAGAAGGTTGTATAGGCTCCACTGAAATTTTGGGGGCCAAATTAGAAAACTAAATAAATATGTTAATAAAAATCAAGTGGATCATGCAGCAGATAAAATAATAAGGCTCTTTCGAAATAAAACTACACATTAAAACGCTTAGTATGGTCACCTACCTGAGAATAAAGAAAAGAAAACCAAAACTAACTTACTAGCTAGCTAAATTTTAAACGTACTCGCAGCTTTCGCGTTTCCTGTCCTCAGCCCTCAGTTTAAAAAAACAGACTTTTGACCAATGTTTCTAAAACCCAATGTGGACAGGTGAAATACCCCTCTCTCAGGAGTATGTATTTTACCTTTTCCCGGGAGTCTGGATTTCACCTAAATTCGCCACGCCACGAATTGCTATTAGCTTTTCTTGAGTTCCGGAACTGAACTCCACCAAGTCTTTTTCTTAATATAATGTTGCTGCGACATTTCCGTTTGCCGCATAAATGAATGAATTTAAACAAATTTTTTAATTGTCGATTTCCCGCGCGCCAATTGGTTCGTTTTGAGACGAAGAAATCCCTCTTTAGAATATTTTCTTAACTCGATCCAAATAGACTGCTGACTAGATTTTTTCTAGTTTTTCACCTTTCCACCGTCTTTGATTTTTATTTTTCCGCACGTACAATTTCTATTAACACCTGAGTCGATAAAAAAATAAAGGGAACAGCAATACATAAACTATTTAACATTGTTTTAAACAAACTAATGTAAATTTATAGACGATTATATTTTGCAATATATACAAGTGGTACACGTTGTTATAATCTTAGAGTTCTAGCGGCACATTTTATTTTCTGCTATACGACACCAACAACGCAAATAATGAAATTTGAATTTTGAATGGTTGTATGTGTAAAGATAGGGCGCATTGTATTATTTGCTTTAAAACCCGTTTTACCATCGTATTTATTTCCTAAACACCCGGAACATATTGAACTATGTTCAGAATTTTGTTTTCTGTTTGTGTTGTGTTAATATTACTGGTGTGTTGGTCGTTTATTCTGTTGTTATGCCGACGTTCGTTCTAGTTCATTTAGTTTGATTTTGAAGTAGATGAAGTTTACTCTCTTTGAGGTGTCATTCTTTTGTAGGCAAGACAATATATATAATATATATTGTTTCTGGTTAGGGAACCTTTATCAGTTGCGCTTCCCACAATTGAATGTCCTCTCGAACACTTCTTTATGTATTTGATACATTTCGTTAAATTTGAAGACGCGAGATGTTTTTTCCTCTATAATATTTTCTGCTTTTTATCAAAAAAACCAAATGTTTGGTGGAAATTCGTTGAAAACGTTCCATCAATAGTTAAGAACCCGCAATAAAATAAACAATGGAGATTGAAAATTTACATAAGCTTGCTTATCTTGATGTACTTATAACATATAACAACGCAAATAATGAAATTTGAATTTTGAATGGTTGTATATGTAATGATAGGGCGCATTGTATTATATGCTTTAAAAACCGTTATACCATCGTATTTATTTCCTAAACACCCGGAACATATTGAACTATGTTCAGAATTTTGTTTTCTGTTTGTGTTGTGTTGATTTTACTGGTATGTTGGTCGTTTATTCTGTTGTTATGCCGACGTTCGTTCTAGTTCATTTAGTTTGATTTTAAAGTAGATGAAGTTTACTCTCTTCGAGGCGTCATTCTTTTGTACGCAAGACAATATATATAATATATATTGTTTCTGGTTAGGGAACCTTTATCAGTTGCGCTTCCCACAATTGAATGTCCTCTCGAACACTTCTTTATGTATTTGATACATTTCGTTAAATTTGAAGACGCGAGATGTTTTTTCCTCTATAATATTTTCTTCTTTTTATCAAGAAACCAAATGTTTGGTGGAAATTCGTTGAAAACGTTCCATCAATAGTTGAGAACCCGCAATATAATAAACAATGGAGATTGAAAATTTACATAAAATTGCTTATCTTGATGTACTTAGAACAAAATGCATATCTTATCCATCGAAATATTTAACAACAAAGTATATCTAGTTCCAAATCAATATCCAGAAGGTCTATATATGAACTAGAATGAAAGTCGCAACAACAAAATAGAACAAACAATCAACATACCAAAAATACAAACAAATTGCAAAATTATGAACATCATCCCATATGTGTCGGTTTTATCCGAAAAATTTAAGCTTATAGGAAATACTTACATTACTAAAAGGTGTTTAAAATAAATATCCTTACAGATATCAAGCTATTTAAGGCAGTTTAGAATTACAAAATTGTTGTTTGTGATTGTGGCCATATATATACCGGCGAAACTTCAAGGCCTTTAGAAGTTAGAAGCATAGATCTTGTTGAAAGAAAACAAAAACGAAAAAAGAGAAAATTTAAGGAAGCCAGCCGTATGATGAGAAAGAACGCGGGAATCGGAATATTTTCAATTCACCTGCGTTTTGGGTGGGAGAAATCTATTGCTAGAAGATCAAAAAAACTGTACCCTCAGTAATAAGAGATCACCAACGGCCAAATTATCAGCGTTAAACATTTTTGACAAATAAGAAAATTTGTATCAAAACGAGAATTTAAGAATAAAATCTAGCTAAAACACAGGGATTGAAAACTACTCCAGATTTGGTGTTGCAACGTCGCGAAACGCATAAGTATCACACATTATACCAAACACTATTTATGTATATGAATACGGGTTTATCATATTGTAGACATATTTTTCTCTCAGACGGCCTGTGAAGAAGAATTTCTGTACAGACAACCAGTAATCCGGGCAAATTTGCGAAAGAGCTGTACTAAAATTTGTTCTCCATTTACAATTTGATATACTTATCTGTTACTGGAAAACCTGAAAAGATCTTCTCAACAATCCCTCTGAAATTATTAGCAAAATAAATGTTTACCTGGGCAAGCAATGTCAAGTAGCTGACGGTTTGACATTACTTTTATGTAAAAGTTATGCAGATTAATTAAATTCAAAATCTTAATTTCTTCTGATAACTAGCATGTACATTCATTATGTAAATAATTTTTCAGCAGTCGAGACCAAATTGTAAGCGTTATTATTTATTTTTTTATAGTCGAGGCCATATTGTGAATCCAATGTATGGAACAAAAAAACTAAAAGGCAACTTGGAACGAATCTTTGCACCCATGGACCCTCTTATTGGTGCGCAAATCAACAAAAGGCAAAAGAATGTGAAGTAATAGAGCTTTAACTTTTTCCTTTAAAACATTATTATCCGAAAATAATTTGTAGGCAACATCATATTGTGAAACTAAAGTGTGGAATACTGGAAGAACAAAACGTCAGTTGGTAGGAAACGATCCTTGTACAAGAGGTCCTGCGTATTGGTGCTCAAGTGATAACAACGCTGATAAATGCAATGTGAGTTTACCAGATTTTTTATTATAAGCTTTATTATTTTTTTATAGTCGAGGCCATATTGTGAATCCAATGTATGGAACAAAAAAACTAAAAGGCAACTTGGAACGAATCCTTGTACCCATGGACCCTCTTATTGGTGCGCAAATCAACAAAAGGCAACAGAATGTGAAGTAATAGCGCTTTAACTTTTTCCTTTAAAACATTATTATCCGAACATAATTTGTAGGCAACATCATATTGTGAAACTAAAGTGTGGAATACTGGAAGAACAAAACGTCAGTTGGTAGGAAACGATCCTTGTACAAGAGGTCCTGCGTATTGGTGCTCAAGTGATAGCAACGCTGATAAATGCAATGTGAGTTTACCAGATTTTTTATTGTAAGTTTTATTATTTTTTTTATAGTCGAGGCCATATTGTGAATCCAATGTATGGAACAAAAAAACTAAAAGGCAACTTGGAACGAATCCTTGTACCCATGGACCCTCTTATTGGTGCACAAATCAACAAAAGGCAAAAGAATGTGAAGTAATAGAGCTTTGACATTTTCCTTTAAAATGTTATTATCCGAAAATAATTTGTAGGCAATATCATATTGTGAAACTAAAGTGTGGAATACTGGAAGAACAAAACGTCAGTTGGTAGGAAACGATCCTTGTACAAGAGGTCCTGCGTATTGGTGCTCAAGTGATAGCAATGCTGATAAATGCAATGTGAGTTTACCAGATTTTTTATTGTAAGTTTTATTATTTTTTTTATAGTCGAGGCCATATTGTGAATCCAATGTATGGAACAAAAAAACTAAAAGGCAACTTGGAACGAATCCTTGTACCCATGGATCCTCTTATTGGTGCACAAATCAACAAAAGGCAAAAGAATGTGAAGTAATAGAGCTTTGACTTTTTCTCTTAAAACATTATTATCCGAAAATAATTTGTAGGCAACATCATATTGTGAAACTAAAGTGTGGATTATTGGAAGAACAAAACGCCAGTTGGTAGGAAACGATCCTTGTACAAGAGGTCCTGTGTATTGGTGCTCAAGTGATAGCAATGCTGATAAATGCAATGTGAGTTTACCAGATTTTTTATTGTAAGCTTTATTATTTTTTTATAGTCGAGGCCATATTGTGAATCCAATGTATGGAACAAAAAAACTAAAAGGCAACTTGGAACGAATCCTTGTACCCATGGACCCTCTTATTGGTGCGCAAATCAACAAAAGGCAACAGAATGTGAAGTAATAGCGCTTTAACTTTTTCCTTTAAAACATTATTATCCGAACATAATTTGTAGGCAACATCATATTGTGAAACTAAAGTGTGGAATACTGGAAGAACAAAACGTCAGTTGGTAGGAAACGATCCTTGTACAAGAGGTCCTGCGTATTGGTGCTCAAGTGATAGCAACGCTGATAAATGCAATGTGAGTTTACCAGATTTTTTATTGTAAGTTTTATTATTTTTTTTATAGTCGAGGCCATATTGTGAATCCAATGTATGGAACAAAAAAACTAAAAGGCAACTTGGAACGAATCCTTGTACCCATGGACCCTCTTATTGGTGCACAAATCAACAAAAGGCAAAAGAATGTGAAGTAATAGAGCTTTGACTTTTTCCTTTAAAACATTATTATCCGAAAATAATTTGTAGGCAATATCATATTGTGAAACTAAAGTGTGGAATACTGGAAGAACAAAACGTCAGTTGGTAGGAAACGATCCTTGTACAAGAGGTCCTGCCTATTGGTGCTCAAGTGATAGCAACGCCGATGAATGCAATGTAGGTTGACTTAATATCTAGGTTACTGCATGGTAAGCAAAGATGTTACTGTCAGGTAACCTTAGGGACCATTAGCCTTTTACATAAGATGCATGTAGAAGAGAGAATCAGGGCTATGGATACCTAATAGTTCAAAACTAATTTATATCGCAATACCTTGATACCGATACATTTCGAATAATCTATCCAAAAAAAATGTAATGCGTACAAGACCGTAGCCAGTGGGGAGGGCCTGATCCAAGACTCAATTTTAACCAATTTATCACGTATTTCATCAGAATAAATTCTATATTTATACAATTTTATATATTCTGGAAATGAAATGGAACATGAGCAAAAAACTGAAAAAATTTTCTGGCTACGACTTTGTATGCGTAATGTGTTGTCATATAATGTGAACTACATCCAGGCATCTTTCCACTTCTTAATTTTCACGAATGAAGGAAATGGTGATAATTTGTTTTTTCTAAAATTACTGCATTAGTCTGTTTAGATTATCCGTGGAACCATTTTGAAGTCATTTTACTTTATAACGACAGGTTTATTTTATATTAAAATTCTGTGAATAAATGTTTTGATCTAAAACTTGTACTTTTTGGGCCTTTTGCACAAAAAGCAAAACCTAAAAGTGGTCAAGAGATGTTGCAGATGTTGGATCGCTTATTTTGGCATGTTTTGTACATATATTTGTGATTTTTTATTTGTTATCGAGTTTTAAATAGATCCCCACTCCTAAAGTGCATTATTACACACATTATGCACCCAGTTTTCGAATCCCAAGTTTATCAATATGTTATGAGTTCATGTTTACTTAGTTGTATCACTTTAAGGACAGGTGAAAAGTAATCATTAATATACTAAAACAGAAGTAATTAAGAAAGTTATTCAGAGACCGATAGGATGCCCGTTTTGTACCCAAGATAATTCAGCCTGTATTAATTTATAATGATAAACATGGTTGGACTCGCATACTAAGCTGTCCATACTACCTTTAACTTTAATCTGGGTAAATCTTATATAACTAATTTTCTAGTTTGCCCTCAAAATTCGGTAAGGATTTCTCGCATTCTTTTTCAAATGTTGATTAAACAGTTTCGAATATGAGCTGGAATAAATAGATATTTCTTATATTTCCCTTAAAATTATGAAAAATTTACTTACTTCTCACAACAAGCGTTTATATTTCATCTGCTACCAGAGGCTCTTGATTATTTTAAAATACTGTCTATTTTTTTAATTTGCCTCCAAAATCAAAATTAGGATTTTCGCTTTATTTTGACAATAAACAAGGATCCGGCCCTATAGTATCTTTTTTTCTTCTGCTTTAGCCTCAGTAGTTCGGGAATGGGTCAGATACGAGTAGAACATATTATGCATTCATTACATGATGTGTCCCTATGTTGGCATTTTTTCCAAAGTTTAAGTTCATTAGTTGTGTCGAATTTTGTACAATTTTCTTATATTTTAAACAAATTATTGCAAAATAAAAAAAACTCTATATTCGTATTTCCCATAACGAAACCTTTCATTTGACACATTAAAAGATGTACTTACTTAAAAAATTATTTTTTGGGAGTATAGGCATTCAACTGAAAATTGTCGGAAAATTATTCGACTTAGGGTATTAAAATGGCATGGAGGTAGTTCACATCCTGGATTAAGATATAGGCTACTTTTTACGCGATTACTCCAAAAGGAGTGTAATATTTTAGGTGTATCTCACGGTATAAGAAAAAGGTGGAACGAATCAAGGGTTTAAGAATGTCACAATAGTAAACTAAACGTCCACATGAGGCCTCCAACTTTGTGGCCCAGTTCCTTAATAACCGCGGCAATAAAAAATTTTCATGTTGTAAATAGTATTCTGTCAGTATTCGAGTAACTAGAAGCGAAAGCAGAAGGCTACGAGAATTATGCGAACCGACCTGAAAAGGGCAGATGTGACTCTGCCGAAACGTCGTCATTTTACCATCGATCCCGGCAGGGATCAGTTATCAACTACGCGGATGAATTCCCGGAAACCATCTAATACATTTAGTGCCCGCGAAAACTTAAAAACAAATGTAGGTATATATATTATATCCGTCATAAACAACCCTTAGAATAGAGAGAGAATAGAGCTTGTTTCAATTTGTTAAAGGAGTCAACACAGTCTGAACTAAAATGAAATGAAACGTCCTTTTCGAGCAGTTTTGTGAGAGGTTTGGATATTTTGGCAAAGATTGATATAAATCGACGATAGTAGCCAGCTTAATGTTTTTCTGGATCTGCGGTTGAGGGAAGTTAAGTATACATTCGACTTTGGACTGGTTCGGTTTTACTCCGTCCTTTGTAATGAGGTGTCCTAAATATGCGACCTCCTTGCGGAGCGATTCGCATTTATCAGGCCAAATGTTCGTATATAGTTGGTGAGTAGACGATTATATCGTCCATATAGACCAAGCATCTCTCGTTCTGAATTCCGATAAGAATGTTGTCCATCACCCTTTGAAAGGTTGAGGCAGCATTCTTCAAACCGAAAAGCATGTGAACGAATTCAAAATGACCTACAGTGAAAGCGGTTTTTTGATTGTCCTTCGATTCAATTTCGATCTGATGAAAGTCAGAAGCAAGATGTAGTGTAGTAAAGTATTGGCATTTGCCAAGTTGGTCCAGTAAGTCCGATATGTTAGGTGGATACTTATCGTCTACTGTGAGTTCATTAAGTTTTCGGTAGTCCACGACTACGCGCCACTTTTATTTGCCGGATGCGTCTTGTTTTTTTTGGGAAAACCCACACAGGGGAAGATCAAGGATAGTTTGAAGGGCGAATGATATACCTGGTTCTAACATTTTTGAGACTTGGGTTCGAAATTCTTCCTTATGGATTTGGGGTAGCGACACGATTTGGTGAATAAGAGTTTCGAGTTATTTGTATCAATAGAATGTTTTATTTCGTTAGTGAAACTAAGATTGTCCCTTCTAAATACAATATGTCCGAGAAATCGATGCAAGTTGTTGTTAATTCCACCTCTTCTTCCTTGAGGTGTTCGACTCGAAGTTATGTGTGAATTTCTGTTAGTCTGTCTATGTTAGAGTTAGTTCTAAATGAAATTTCTTCGCAGTGATTAATAGAGAAGTTCTGGATAGCATCTAATTCAATTTTGTCAAAATTTCCTTTTTTTGGACTAGCATTAGAATGGCGTCCGTATTTCGCAAATCGCATTTAAGTTTAAAAATGCGTTCTGTCCACTGTTTGATACTGATGGTATTTGAAATCGTTTGGTTATTTATCTGTGATTTTCTGTCGGTTGATAATGTCTCTTCAGTTACTTTTATGAGCGGTATGGTTTTGGAATTTGTGACAAGAACTTTCTTATTAAAATATATTACGCAATTATAATGTTCCAGAAAATCGGATCCTAATGGGCCATCCAGGTTGCATATGTAGACTTTGTGTGGATCTGTTAGATTAAACGGGACTAAAGTGGATTCGTTTATGAGAATTTTTTGATTAGTGATACCTTGTATCACAACGTTTTCAGGGAATCGATTTGGAACAGTTTTGGGCTTGAAAATTGATAAGCCTGCTCCTGTGTCGATTAAGAGTTTGTAAGTGTTAGAAGCGTCATTGATGTAAAAAGGTTTTTTGATTAACTGAAAATGCGGGGCTTATAGGAAAGCGTTTTCCGAGAATTTGAGGTTTGGATTAAAGCTGTCCTTGAAATTCATTGTCTCGAATTGGGACTGAAGATTGAGAATTTGAGTTTCCCGTGGTTTGTCTGCTGTGAGAGCAGTTCGAAAATTTTGCTGAGAATTACCAGGGATATCAGAGCAGAATTCAGGGTAATCATGTTTATAATTGTCGTAACTTTGAGTCTGAAAGTAATGGAAATCATTACCTTGTGGCACCATATTATGAGTATTCATCTTGTAGGGTAATCAGAGTCATAGAAATTGTTGGGCTGATCATTTGTGTAATTGGGATTGTTATAAAAATCTGACTGGTTAAAGTGATGGGCCCTTTGTTGCTGATTTCTGAAAACGTTTGGAGTGGGTTGTTAGGATCTTGATTTTGTCTGCTGGTTGAGGGTCGATTATGTTGAAATTGTTGTCTATTCTGGTCAAAGTTGAGTCTCATTTGGTTTGCGGGCTGAGAAAATTGATTAGGTCGAAATTGTTGGAAATTATTATTGTTAAAATTCGAGTTTGCCTGTTGTTGCCTTTGTTGAGTTAAGCATTCGTTAAACGAATGCCCTGTCCGTTTGCAAAACGAGCATTGCTTTATAAATGTTGTAGCGTTTGGTTGTTTTTGTTGTTGTTGGTTAGGTGTCACTAGAAACTTTTGGTATTCTAAGTGGCACAGTTGTATCTCCCGTTTTATTCTAGAAACAGCACGTATAATTTGCACTATTTTTGGCTCAAGACCTTTTAAAAGGCTGTTCAGAGCCATAGAGTCAATGAGAGAAATTTGTGCGTCTTTTACTTTAGTAGTTATATTCTGTTTATTGACGGCTGCGTGCATTTTGACTTCGTGTGTTTGAAGGCGGGCTGCGAAAGTTAATGGGGACTCATTGGGAAGTTGCCGCATTCTCTGCAGATCTTGAATTAATGCAGACAAATCGCGTGAATCGCCAAAGTGAGTTTCGTAAAGCGTTTTGATGTCGTCACAAGTTAATGGGTTTTGGGAATTTACAAGTTTGGCGACACGGCCTCTCAACTTTGTTTTATGTGAAGATTAATAAGGCTATTTGATTAGCAACAGCTATGTTGTGTGCTGTTGTGCAAGAGCTAATGAAAGTGTTCTACCGTTGGGGTTGTGACCCCTTGTCTAGTCGTTACCATTTTGTATTTAGAATACGGTTATTGAACAATATTAGAAAATTCAATAATACAAAAACAATAGCAATAGCAATATGCGAATTCTACTCAGATTAAAGTATATAAAATGTTACCAAAAAGGGATAATAATAATTTCTTGTGAAAAATGTTTAAAACCTTGTTAATATATTGCGAAATATTCTATCGATATATAGTGTAGGGGAAAGGTAAATTAGTTAAAAAGGAATTTAAAAATCAATAAACTCGTGCAAATATAAATAAATATGCTAAAATAAATTGTCTTTGATGATAGAAATGTTCGATCAAAAATAAAATAAAAATAGTGTAAATTAAACGTGATTCTTACAGTATAAATCTCGGCATGGACTGTTCTGTGAGGACCGCACTGGTTAGACTGGCTTGTTCCTGGTGCTGATTTACTCGCAGTTGTGTCTACAACTCGAAGGTCGTTGTTCCACATATGTTTAGAAAGTACCACGACGAGTGAGAATTTTTCGTGTTCTTGGCGTGTTGGAACATTCCTACTGACTGTGCCAATTTTTATTTTATTACTAATACAATTAATTTTTCTGAGTTCTTTGAGAATAACTACCACATAAATTTGAAAGTCTGTATATTTCAAAAGTCCAAACGTTTGAAGGTCTAAATCAGACCTCGTTTTCAGTGGTATGAATACAAATTGAACAAAAATTAAACAATTAAGAGGATTCGCAATGACAAATATCAAAATCACAATTTCGATATGTGTCATATTTTAATCAAAAGAGATATTTACAAAAATGTACGAAAATTTACCTATTCCCTCCTTAAATTAAATTAAAAAAAATCGGTGATATAGGGTCATACTTGAACTTTATAGGAAAAATAATGAGAAATCTTTAATATTAATTTTGGGGGGTAAATTACAGAATTGACTGGAAAATTCAAAATTAAAATTGGTTTCAAACGCATCATGTAATATATCAAAGGAATACAAATGTATTTTGTCATATTTTTAAAATAAATTTATGTCCGGAACTCTAAGACCTAAAATTTTGAAAGAAAAATAGAGGTATAGGGCCTCATAATTTTAAGGGGGAAATTATAGAATTAAATAAAATATAAAATTTCGAACGCATCATATGATATATCAAATCACACTGCTCATTATGAGGAATACAAATACATTTTTTTCGTATTAAAACAATTATTTAAAACATATTAACAACAATATAAAAGAAATCGATTTATTCCCCCCTTTATTGCAAAAACTATACGACCTAAAATTTGGAAAAGAAAAAATAAGGAGTTTACAAATAATTACCAAATTAAATGAACAAAAAAAAATTAACACTTTTAAACGCATAATGTAATATATTAAGTGAAAGGGTTCATTATGAGGAACACAGGTATATTTTTTCATATTTTAAAAATAGTTTGTAAAAAATTATTAAAAACAAAAAAATATACTGTTATAAAATTTATCCCACTCCGTCCCTGGCGAAAACAACGTATAGCATTATTCATCCCAATTAAACATCAATCGCTGGGATAGTAAAAAAAAAGAAGAACTATAAGGTTCGAATGAAAAAAAAAACTATCAATCTGGACGCTGTGCGAACAAAGGTAGAACTACCAGAAAATTCGTACGCTATATAAAGCAATATTATTCAGTAGAGTTAGTTAATTTAGTGCGTTCAGCTTATTATGTTGTTATGATTTCGACGTTATTGTATTAGAATCAGCTGTTAAATATTTTAATGTTTAGGTGGATATAAAAGTTCTAGAAAGTGAAATGAATGTTTTTAAACTTTAATTAATTTGCACCCACGAAATTTATAACAATTTGGTTATCACAAGTGCAGGATTAAGTGAAGTTAAAATCGTAATTTGATTTATGGAAACTCAAATAGGTTACGGAGGGACTAGATGAAAAAATAACTCAGATTCTGGAAAAACGTGACAGGTAGGAGAAACAACATCAAGAAGAAATCCAGCAAAGGTTAGTGAAATCTTTTGATGAAAAACGACAAAACTTGTTTCCACGATGTAAGAAAACCAACAAAATTTATTGGATTATTTTCAAAATGTGCAGAAAAACGACAAAATGATTTTAAAATACTACTTGAACAAAAACAAGGCCAAACTGAAGAAAAAAGACAACTGCAATTTGAGCAATTAATGCAAATAGTATAGCAAGTTAATGAAACAGTTAATGAAAGAATGCAAATAGTTGAGTCAGACATAAAAGAGCTAAATGATGACATTAAGACCATAAAAAATACCGTGGATATTCTTGAAACCAAAGTAGATGACCTCGATTCCATCCAAAGTAAAGTATAAGAAAAAATCAGTGCCATCCAAAACAAAGTAGAAACAGAAATTTAAAAAATGCAGCGAGGAAAATACACAAACACCGTGAGTATCAAAGGTTCCGTTAGTAAACCACCCACATTTGATGGCAGTTCATCTTGGCCTATGTATAAACGGCAATTTGAAGCCGCGGCTGCAGATAATGGATGGGATAACCAAGAAAAATCTCCGTCTCTTGTAATTTTCTTCAGAGGTCTGGCCTTAGAACTCCTCCAAAGCATTCCAGTCGATGAACAAGGTAATTTCGACAAGATCATCGCCATCCTGGACAAAAGATATGACAATCAATCACTGAGCCAGGTATACCAAGTCTAACTCAGTGGAAAAAAAATCAGCGAGAGCCTCTGAGAATTCAAAGCAGAGATTAGACGGTTAGTACACTTGTCCTACCCAGTCCTACCAGAGGAAACGAAAGACCAGTTAGGCACACAGAGCTTCATAAACTGTATCAGAGATGTGGAAGCTCAAAGAAATCTAAGACTTAGTAGCATCGAGAAGAGTAATGAAGCTCTACTTCGGGCTTTGGAGGTAGAGGCTGTCATAAACATGTCCATGCTGAGGGTACGAGCAGTTTCCTTCAACCAGGAAGAGTCAGAGTCACAATTTCAAGCGTTGCTGTCTGGTATGAACAAACTACTGGAACAGTCACAGCGAACTGAGACCAGAAGAGCATGTTACCGTTGTGGGCGGACAGGACACTTCCAACAAGACTGCAGTGTGAGGCTATCGCAACGATCACCGGCCAGGGGTAACCAAAAAAACAGCCACATGTCCAGGGACCGTCAGTCAGTCAGCATAAGGGGACGAATGCTGACTAACCAGCCCCCAAACCGTTATCCATCCGGGGATTTTGCCGAGATAGCAGCAGCTTAGTCATCATAGGCACCATCAATGGCCGAGTAATTACCATCACCATCAACACCGGCGTCGCTGTGTCCATTGCCAAGTCCAGGGTTTTGAAGTCAACAGAAATCCGTCCAGTTAACAGTAACATCCAGCTGAGAACAGTCACCGGCGAGGCCATATCAATACAGGGTGAGACAGATGTCGTGCTACAGATAGGGGACAACATGATCCGGCATAGAGTCCTGGTAGCGAATATTGAAGATAATTTTATACTGGGTGTGGAACTAATTAGCCATAATGGATTTATGTTCGACCCGAGATATGATGTTCTTCGGTTCCTAAATGATGAATTTGTATTGACACGGCCCGTTAACAACTCATCGACCTCCATAAGAATTGTAGCAATATCCTCAGCCAGAATTCTCGGTCGAACGGGAAGTCGGGAACTGGGTTGGAATGGTGGAGCCCGTCCACTCAGCTCATGACTACTTAGTTGGACGGGCTATAGTTAAAACCGGACGAGACCAATTAGAGTCATGCATTTGTCCAACAACGACATCAGAATTGCCAATGGTCAAGAGATAGCTTGTTTCGAGCCAATAGAGACCATCATCAATTGCGAAGAAGAGTACCAGACGTCAGGGCCCACTAAAGAGTTCCTACAACCTTTTGCTGACCATTTGACACACGTCACACCAGAGGAACAGAAGAAAGCCAAGCAATTTATCACAAAGCACTGACAAATTTTTAACAGTCAAGATGGAACCACCGGTCGCACCAACATCAATCAACACCGAATAGATACTGGAAAGGCTCAACCCATGAGAATACCATCTAGACGACTACCATTGGGGCAACAACAGCCCTTCGAGGAAAACATTGAGTCCATGTTACAAAATGGAGTTATGGAGCCATCCATAAGCCCATGGTCTGCTTCCGTCGTATTAGTTAAAGAGAAGGATGGAACCACCCAATTTTGTGTGGATTACAGAAAGCTGAATGACCTCCCGAAGAAAGACAGCTATCCACTACCCCGAATCCATGACACTCTAACCACACTAGCAGGCTCCCGTTGGTTCTCCACACTAGACCTAAAGAATGGATATTGGCAGGTTGGTCTACACGAAACCGACAGCGAGAAGACAGCGTTCTCCACAAGTAAAGTGAAGAAGTGTTCCATGTTCCAAAAAGAAGTACAGTTTTTGGGCCACGTCGTTTCCGAGTCAGGAATCCGCACCAACGAGGACAAGATAGAAGCCATTCGTGATTGGCCAGTCCCAAGAGACAAGCATGAACTCCGAAGCTTCTTGGGTCTCTGTTCACACTACAAGCGACTTGTGGAAGGACTTGCCACCATTGCTGCGCCTCTACATCGGCAGACTACTGAGAAAGAGACCTTCCATTGGAATCAGGATTGCGAAACGTCATTCAGACGACTGAAGGCGGCACTCTGTTCCTAGCATTTCCTACGCAGTCCGGCAAGTTCATCTTGGACACCGATGCCAGCAACACAGGTTTGGGAGCCATCCTATCCCAGGTGCAAGATTGTGAAGAAAAGGTGATCGAGTACTACAGCCGTGGATTCTCGAAACCAGAAAGAAATTATTGCGTCACCAATAATAAAGGCTGTAGACCCTTTCCACAAATACCTATGGTCGTCATTTCTTAATCCGAATAGCTCATGTCGCCCTCAAATGGCTGCTGGACATAAAGACACCGGAAGGACAACTGTCCAGGTGGATGGAGAAGTTACAGCTATACGATTTCAAGATTGAACATCGTGCCGGTCGTTTGCTTAATAATGCCGATGCCCTATCAAGAAGATCCTGTAGAGCAGAATGCGGATTGTCTGAAGACGGAACAACGAGAGGGTATCTCCATCAGACAGATCCGAGTGCAGGTCAATGAACACTGGACAACGGAACAGTGCACCCAGGACCAAATGGCTGATCCGCACATTGAACCAATCCTGTCACTTAAAAAGAGAGGGGCATCCAGGCCACAATGGGACGAGGTAGCTAGAGAATCGGACGTGCTGAAATCGTTATGGGCCCAATGAGGCTTTCTAAGGGTAGTAGAGAATGGAATGCTCAAGCCACTTTGGGAAAGCACTGATGGCCGAGAAACCAAGTCCCAATTGGTAGTTTGAAGAAAAAGGTAGCAGCCATCCTGAGCGAAGTACATAATGGGATTTCCGGGGGCCATCTGGGCATGAACAAAATCCTAGACAAAGTTCGCCAGCGGTACTACTGGGTAAATTACTTCGAAGACGTCAGAGCTTGGTGCCGGAAATGTGACACCTGTGCAGCCAGTAAGGGCCCGAAGACCCGGACCAAGGGCAGAATGCAGCAGTACAATGTGGGCGTCTCATTTGAGAGAATTGCCATCGATGTCACCGGTCCGTTTCCCGAGTCTGAGAGGGGTAACAAATATATTCTGGTCACAATGGATTACTTCAGCAAATGGCCTGAGGCATATGCTATACCCAATCAAGAGGCAACTACAGTAGCGACGGTGCTAGTAGAACAGCTATTCAGCAGATTTAGCGCCTCGATGGAACTACATTCAGACCATGGGCGTAACTTCGAATCGAATGTATTCCAGAAGGTCTGCACGATGTTGGGGATCAGGAAAACGAGAACAACACCATTGCACCCACAGTCAGACGGAATGGTGGAAAGATTCAACAGGACCTTGGAACAACACATATCCAAGGTCGTCAGCAATAACCAGCGTGATTGGGATGAGCATATCGTCTTATTCCTGTTGGCATATCGCTCAGACGTACAGTACAGTAGTACAGGCCTGACTCCAGCCAGGGTCCTATTCTAAACAGAGCTGCAATTACCCTGCGATTTGGCTTTGGCTCCCCCGATTAACCTTCTCAAGACATCAACGATTTTGCCGACCAGCTCCGACATAACATGCTGGCAATACTCGATTTAGCCCGAACGCAGATGTTGGCCACCAGTGACCGGATGAAGACGCGATATGACCTCAAGGCCAATTCAGTCGGGTTCCAAGAGAGGGACAAAGTCTGGCTGTACAACCCCCAACGGAGCAAGGGTAAATCTGCAAAGCTTTCACCCGCCTGGGATGGTCCATACGAGGTGGTCAAGAGGAATAATGACGTCCTCTATCGTATCCGTCGAAACCCCAGGGCTAAGTTGAAAGTGGTCCATCTGGATCGACTCGCTCCCTACCAGATAGAGAATTTTCTGATCGGGACGATCAGAATTAAAGGGAGGGCAGTGTTATAAAATGTATCCCACTCCGCCCCTGGCGAAAACAACGTATAGCATTCATCTCAATTAATCATCATTCGCTGGGATAGTAAATAAAAGAAGAACTAGAAGGTTCTGATGAAAAAAAAAACAGGTAGAACTACCAGAAAATTCTTCGTATGCTATATAAAGCAATATTAATTTCAGTAGAATTAGTTAGTTTAGTGCGTTCAGCTTATTCAGTTGTTATGATTTCGATATTATTGTATTAGAATCAGCTGTTGAATATATTTGATGTTTAGGTGAAAATAAAAGTTCTAGAAAGTGAAGTGAATGTTTTTAAACTTTAATTAATTTGAACCCACGAAATGTGTAACAATACTATATTTGATCCAGTACCTCTTATATCTGCGAACTACTGAGCCTAAACTTTGGAAAAAATTCACACAAAAAAAAGTAAAATATTAATTGTAATATTAATTTATAAAATTAAATGGATTGTTTTTTTGAGTGCATCCATAACGTAATGTATCAAATGAAAGGAATCAACATAAACGATTTAATAATTTAGTATTTAAAATTTGAGCTATATTCCCCTTTATCATCCAAACTACTGAGCCTAAAATTCAGACAAAAGATTATACACCTGATAAATACGGTGAAAAACCTGATACTAAGTGATTTTTTTTCAAACACATTGTGTAATATATCAAGTAAAAGGGCTCATTGTGAGGAATACAAGTATGTTTTTCTCATATTATAAATAAAATAAAAATAATTTGTTAAAAAGTTATTAAAAAAATATATAAAAAATTCGACCCATTATTTCCTATATATGCAAACTACTGAGCATAAACTTTCAAAAAAATTGAGAATATGGGGCTTCATTTAAAATTTACAAGAAAATCAAAACAGATTCTAACATTAATTTATAAATTTAAATGGAAAATATATTTTTTAAGTGCGACCTTTTCCTAAAATTCAGACAAAAGATTATATAGAGCTTCACTGAAAGTTGATTGGTAAAATAATGCGATAATTCTAAACTTAATTTTGTGGGCCAAATTAGAAAATTAAATAGATATTTTTATAAAAATCAAGGGCATCATGTAGCAGATAAAATAGAAAGGCTCGTTGTGAGAAATAAAATGTATATATTTTATAAATTTCAAATGCTTAGTTTAAAAGGTATTAAGGAAAATATACGAAAATCCACTCATTCCATGTTGTCTGAAACTGGAATATCAGAAAAATATATACTTTGATTCACTTATATTACATTGTATCACATCACAAAGGTGCTACGGAATCCTTACGATGCGGTCCAGCACGCAATTGGCTAAATTATTTAACACTGTTCAATCCGTTTCGATATTTTTTTCAATTTTTGTCAAGAACTAAACTAGTTAATATCGGTGATTATTAAATTATGTATTCATTACCTTTTGCCTGCAACTTCCTCTACCCAGTTCAATGGGGAGGAAATATTACAGGCTCCTGCGATGCACCAATAGACACAAATTCTAAAATTAATTTATTAATGTAGTTTCATTAATAACTTGTGTCCCTGAGTTCGAACATTGTCTCTCTGAGTTTTCTAACTTGACCCACAGAAATCAAAGAGCTAAAAAATAGTAATAGGTCTTTCAAAAACAAAGTATATTTTTATTGCAAAACCAACATATCATATCAAATTTCTTAAATTATTCTAACAATGCGTTTTTTTCAGACAACCTCTTATTGTCAAGCCAAAGTGTGGAACGTATAGAGTACAAACCACTCAGCATGGCGAAACCAGTGTTTATTGTAGAATATCTACATAAAAATTACTAACATTTAAAATATATGTTTAAACCAGTTGATAAGTGCTTTTTTGAACTTAAACTTTCTCAGTACTTTGCTGTATATAACCACTTTCTTTTTTACTTGTTATTACAGATTGATCAATTTAATTATACTAGTGGACGCAGAGTGGTCGAAATTCGACCCTATTTCAACTAATTGTAAACATTATTGAGGTTCTTTTGTCAAAAATATATTTCTATAAGAAATAAAGTTGAATAGAGATCATGGAGAAGTAGGCGTCATGACCTCCCCCACCCATAAAATCCTTCACGTCATATTGACAAATCTATTGGAATAAAAAATATATTTGAAAATAATTCTGAAAAAATGCGTAACCCACTCAAATATTTGGCTGGGACGGCTCCTGGTAAAATGATCGATATAATGATTGGAAGATTGTTCTTTGTAACCTAAAAGTTTCAGTCATTTGCAGTTTCAATCGAGTTTATAACTGTTAAAAAAGGAGATGACCAACAACCCTATGATAACAACAATCTTTAACCTACTGAACAATAGACAACGCTTGATACTAAACTGTGAATGATGGTCTTCACATGATGGTCTGAAAGGCTGTCACTATCAACCAATATAACATCAAACGCTCCATATATATTTTCTCGTTGGTTTCGAAGGAAAAATATGTTGAATAAAAATATATATTCTAGAATAGATGTAGGTACCTACCTAACTTACCATAACAAATCAGTAGATGCCTTAAATTTCTTTATATTTAAAATGCCAAGATTTTGCATGAATGGGAACATGTAATGTGAAATAAATAAAATAAAATACTTGGATAGAAAACAGTAACTGACTAATGCAATACCTAACCTAATGCAATACCTAACCTAACCTAATCTAACCTAAAAATAATCGAAAGATTCGGTCTTTCAATATGTTTAGATAAAAAGTTATAATTTCCAATATAATTAAATAAAATAATAAATTGATATTAAATATAATATTTCTAAACATTAGTTTATTCGTACATTATTTCAAAAATATTTTTAGATTTGAAACTGAAAAATTACAATCTTGTGCAGTTAGTTAACCCGAAATAGGTCATTTTTCAACACATCGGTTTTCAATATCGACAGGCGCCATCAATAGTAGTTTTCGGGTGGGGCAGGGGGGCGGTGTAGCAACGACCAACAGAGAAAACACTGATGTATTTCATATAACATTTACTTAATAAATACATATAATAATAATTATTCAAGATTTCAATTAGTTGAGGGAAGCTCAACTGTTGAAGGTTCCCGACCAGAAGCAATATATTGGTCATGCATTCAATGGATTGAAAACTCTCTGTGTTCAGTTGGTTTTCAAAATTTTACATGATACTTATAAGATTTATTTGTTTTATAACTTTTGCCAGACTACTTTTAAAAATTTCCACAGTACTAAGTATTGTGTAGGAAAAAGTAGAAGTAAAAAGAAACACATCCAAGTCATTGGTTGTAAATATGACATTAAAGGAAGAATTTAAGCAAATATAAAAATATAGGAGTACAAGAAGAGATACAATAGAACTAAATAATAAAAAAGCTACAAAAAGTATCCATGTGGTAACAAATACGATAAAACAACGTTATAGAAGTATCTGTTCAATAAATATTTGGAGAGAAATCATACACAAAACCTTCAGTAATGTTAATATTAACCACGGCTTTTTCAGAAAATGACTAATAAATTTAAGGAAAAAACTACTTAGCTATTAAACTCGATGATTTTTGATCATAACATTGTATTCAGAGCTGCTGTGAGCAATAATGAAAAAAAGAGCGGTAGTCATTTGAGACTGAACGATGGAAGCGAAAGCTTACAAAATATACTTCGCGTCTCTCGTTATCTCACCGTATCTGTTTCTCTTTCTTTGTGTTATTCTGAGTAATGTATATTAATTAAAATATTTGTCACTATTTTGATAACACTTAAGGTTTAATCCTAATGTGTAATTTAATTCTTACTTTAAATATATCTGCAAAGGAACATATGACGTGTAAGTTAATTTAAATGTATAAATACATAATTTTTCACGTACAGTTAACACAATTTCTTTTAAAATAGTTAAAATTATTTATCATTCAGTGTGTAAACTATTAATTGTTTAATGAAGAAAGCAATGCTACTAATATAAAGAATACTTTCATATACGACACAACGAAAAATGGATTGAATCATAAGACAAAAATAGAAAGAGACACAGATATATTTGTTTACAGACATTTCAGCCTAACAGTGGCGCAGAATTACATTAAATGTTCATCTTATTCAGTATCAAAGTAAGACAACAATGTAATCCGAAAATTACCAATATGTTTAAAATCATTAAAAGATGCACACAATAACAAACACTATTTTATTGTTTAATGACCAACATGTAATATTCATTATTAAAACATTTATTTATGCACGCCAAATTTAGTATTATTTACATCTTAAATGGCCTTTTATAATATTACAATTACTTTTTCCTGCATAGAAAATACTGAAATACAATTTTATTATTGATTTTTTACACTTCGAAAATAAGTTTCAACACAAAAAAAAATTAAATAATATAAATCTCGACATTAACCTCAAAATCAAAAGCTACACACAAACACAAAAATTTGCGTGCTAGTCACTAAAATCCGGTAAAGCTTTAAAGCATGGACATTCAGTCATTACCTAGATTTACGTCTTATTTTTTACAACATAAAGAAGTTTGGCATGGGTAAGTATTTGTTTACTATTTTCCGGGGCTATATATATATATTTTTTCATTTGGTAATTATCACATCCACTACATTTTTAGTTTTTTTGTGAAAACCATTTTAACATCATCCTTCATTTCCGAAATTTATATGGCTACAATCGCTCAAAATAAAATGATTGCCATTTTTGCAATTTTTGACCTTATTGTCATTTTTTGACTTTTTGAAATTTTTGACCATTTCTGATATTTTGACATTTTTGAAATATGTGCCATTTTTGACATTTATATAACATTCTAGTGTTAGCAGTACAAGTCCAGAATCACCCTGTAGGTGCCATGTAGTAATTAATTCTATATAAAATTATGTTGTGTTTGAAAACATGTTTGGAGATATTTCATTCATAATTGCTAACATCAGAAGTGGGTTTGAAGACGCAAAATGTAAGATGAAAAAACTTTATTATCGAACAGCTCAATGACTATACGTGATGTCAACATACAAGAGGAGCTCCACAAAGTGCTAATTCTTATTTGTGTAACACTCTCTACAATTACAATAAATATTATTACTTAAATTAATTATGAAATGCATAAGGAAAAGAATGATAATTAAAACATATAGTTGTATACAATATTTTTATTTATGTAAAACACTATTCAGAAGCCAATAATAAAGTACATCAGCATTTTCTTTTCCACATCATACTGGGTCATTGCAGCGGCAGTGAAAAATGCATGGAGAGTTAGAAGGTTCCAGGTCAACAGTGCCTTTGAAGTTTTCCAGATTGATTAGGTGATAGTGTCATTCTCCATCTTGGTTAAGCAGTTTTCTCAAATTGTGAATTTTCAACTCTTCAAATAACTTGGTAAATAAAAAGTCGTATTTCTGATGCCATCGTACATATATGTGCGTGCATTTGGTTGGGAAAATTCTCAAAATATCGTTCATAGTATTCAAATCATAATGGCCATCAGAGTAGTGGAGTCCATGTAGTCGTTCTTCCAAATGTCGTACTTGCCTTTTGTCTGCTCTTGATAGATAGTTAAACGGTTTGAGTGGTTTAAACAAAAACACACCAGTGCGTTTACTTGATAACCAATTCCTTGGGAACAAATCTTCCCTCGATTTCGAAGCCTTGGATGTCAACAATTGCAATTTCCATGATGAACCGGTTGAAAAGCTGAACCGAAACTGATTTTCTAAACAGGTGGGTGATTTAATGTAAGCTTCGAACAATTTCGCTGAGTGGGAGAAATTAGGCAATCGTGGATAATTATGTAGAAGGCTCGGGTCTTATCGGGAAATCCCGTCTGGCTTTCAATGTCCAGGCGAATATCTACAGTTGAGGATTCCATGGTGTCCTCACGTGAACAATCGATGACGAATAAGGTGTGCGTCTTGAATGCAGTCTAATCCAGTAGGGGGTGTTTGCCACCACCAAAGCTGGGATAAAAGTCCGTATACCTTTTGTACGCCTCACCGTACTCACTCTTTGAAAAATCTAAATCAAATCTCTCCATATGCCAAAATTCGCTATTTAAATTTAGACGAATATTGGAAATGTGAATATTATCAAATTCCTTCTTCTTTGATGTTGCTGTGGCGATCAGTTTGGAAGGGTAAGATAACGTAAAGAGGGCTTTCCAGTTGCGGCACACGTCTTCACAGCCCAAATTTCACGAATAGCACCTGTTTTGAGAGCAGGCAACTCACTTGGCTCCCATTTACGAAACGGTAAAATTATACTGGAATCTGCTTTGACAGCTTGCAGTAAATCCAATTTAACGTCATCTTTTGGAAAAATGTGTCGGACTTTGATTTCGATGTTGTTTATTGTCACTTTGCCCATGGCGATCATCATCGCTACGGCTTCGCACCAGACGAATTGTTTGTTTACCACACATCACCCGCTTGTAGTCGTTGAAGATGGAAAACAAATGTCCCAATGGAATGTATATGTGAAAAGTTTTATCGGCGGCATTCATATAGGGTTTATGTGGAAAATGATGGGGTCGTAGCACAAGTATCCACAAATTGTGCTTAAGCGACCAGAATCTCTTACGTTTCAATTTCCTTGCCGCACAACTCGTACGTAACGCTGTCGAAGAAGAAAGCCCCAGCATTTGGTGATAGAGAAACATCTCCATTGCCTGCTGTCTTCACAACTTGTCCCTGGATTGAGATGTAGGAATCAGCCATGGAAAACCAACAATATGTTGGATTGACGGTGATTTCAACGATATCATTGTTGCCGAATGACTTGACGTATGGATAGTAGGTTCGCAACTCCTCGCGCCTTACACTATCATCAAAATTTCGTTTGCGGAAAATATCGAACATTTAAGGAGTTGACATGGTAGCCGAGCGTTTGTAGAAACAATCTGTTTGAGAGCATGAGTGATCTCTTGAGAGGTTTCAGAGAAACTGATGGTGGCCGAGGAGCGGTTGACTTCTTATATGGTTCTTCATCAAATACAAGTCGACCCATTATTATTGCAGTTGTTTCAGCTCAAGTCGAAAGATGATTTCTTTACTGCGAAAATTTCAGAGTCTTGGTTCAAAATTTGCAATGTGAGGTTATGTATTTGGCTTCTGTTAATCGCCAAATAGATTAAATGCTGAGGTGTTTCGTCGATGGCAAAACCAGGATCAACTGCAACGGCAAACTCGTAAATGGTGTGTGAAGGAATGTTGTTGTAGAAGGCTCTCGATGTGATGTTGCTATCGATGTAGATGGTACGCACCTTGATAATGTTCACTGTTAGATCGGAGCTGTGAACTTGGTTGCGTGGTAGGAGTTGTTTAGAGAAGCCCAGGATATCACCGATGCTGTCTTGCGGTTGAAAGTCCACCGCGTACTTGCTGCTGAAAAGCTGACACTTGAGAGTATTGTTGTTGGGTTTCAATGAGAAAATTGTGTCAGCGTCCTTTGCCAAATGAATGCTAAGTACCTTTCTAACGTAAGCTTCGATTTCACCAATCCCGTACGAGCCTTCAGGTAAGTCGATGAATGTTTGCGTCTTTTGATCGTTAAAGAGGTAAAACTTGTCACCTTTCTCAATGTTTGGGATGCTGTTGTACGAGTGAAAACTCAATAAAGCAAGTCCTTAGTTGTAGTTGGAGTCCAACTGAATAGGTTGACATGACTGAAAATTGACTGCTTGTTAGCTGCTAATATAGGTACAGGTAAAACAACAGTAATGCAAAATATTTAAGTTTTATTATAGAGAAATTTCAAACATAAATGGCCACAATTTGATTGATTGTATGTCTGATAAGAGTCATTGTTGTAGAGGATTTCCACTCCATTGCCAAAGTGGTTTGCTAATTCTCGGGGTGGTTTCAAACATCCAAAGCTATCAAAGTACTGAACGGTGTTTCCATTTCGCACATAAGCTACCCAATGCGTACCGTGACGACTGCTGGTATCCAAATTAACGATGGCAGACTCCCTTGTTAGTGAATGTTTAGGTAAGGCGTCTCGCATAAATACTCTCCTTAAGTGGGGATCTTCAATTGTTTGACATATTTCTCAAGCTCGTGATTGTAAAGTATTCGATTGGGAGTTATTTTTGCTTCTTTAATTAAAGTCCGAAGCCGTTGCGGGACTTTTTGAGGAAAAGACCGCTCTTGCCAATCTCTTCCATGGCTTGATTATGACGCTGATGCTCTTCCAACTTCTTGCAGGCTTTCTTTGCATCTATCACGGCTTTGGCTACCCCACTGGCTCCGCCGGTAAGAGCTCCAAGTGCTGACAACCCCGCAAATAGGGGTATTATAGGAAGAAAACCACCAATTTTCGACTCAAAAGGTATCACTCGAGGTACACGTGTTTTCTTGCGACCGCCTGCCTTCTTAATGACTGCTCGGGCTACTCTCAAGGCTAACAGTGAGGATTTACGTACATCACCTCCGGATTCGGTAATAGCTCTCTTGATTGGTAAAACCATATTCTGTCGAAAAGATTTTTTTCCGCTTCGTTTTTTCCTATCTTGCGTTTAGCCTTCATGCCTTAGTTTAAGCCAAGAGCTGCTTTTTCTCCAAGTGAAGCGTCGTTTGACTTGAATCACTCCCAGGCTCGATTTTCCAACTCGTAATCGGCCTTATGACGATCCGCCAAAGATTTGTATTTACTGTAGGCGATATCATGCGCTCGAGAAACAGCGTCTGTCTTGTTGATTCCCTGCTGACCCTTGGAGAGACGGTCTTAAAGTTTTTACCGGGTCCACAAAACTGATAACCATGTTGATGTAGTTCAAATGGTAATTTATGGATTGCGCTATTCAGTAGACTACCTCTTTTGGGAGTTAGCATGATTGTGATTGAAACTGAGAGACTGCTGTATTTAATTAGTATCTGCAATAAGGATGATGTCAGTGTATCGTAAGATGCATATGAAGCAACAAGATGTCCAACTGCCTATCGATAATTTGGACATTGTTGAAGAATCGTTGTCATAAGCAGGTTGACACGGAAAATTGTTACCAAATTCCCTACGAGCAGCATTCTGCGGACCTAGTGGTTGCGGAAAGACCAACGCATCGTTATCACTGTTATTCAATGAAAACAGCCAACGACTCGAGAACGTCTACAACTATTCCAAGTCACTCTACCAACCAAAGTACCTCTTACAAGACGTTCTCAAGCAGGTTAAAGGTGTATCGTATTTTCCCTTTAAAGACAACGAAGAAGTAATTGATCGGAGTGAGGCGCGCGAATGTTCAGTACTCATTTTCGATGATGTGAATGGTGATAAACAAAACAAGATTCAGAATTTTCTTTCATGGAAATGTACAGGAATATCAATTCAATATATTTATCTCAGACGTACAGCAAAATATCTAAGCAACTGATTCGAAATAATTGCAACGTAATTGTCATATTTAAACAAGATGAGGTAAATTTGAAGCACGTCTTTGATGAGCACGTGTCTCCCGACATGGACTATGATAAATTTAAGGCAATTTCTTCAGAATGCTGGTAAAATCGTTTTGGGCTTTATTACAATAGCTAAGGACTTCAACTTGAATGATGGCCGTTACCATAAAGGATTCGATAAATATATAAAGGTTCAATAAAGATGATTGCTATTGGTTGATAAAAATGGCTTCATTGAGTAGCAACATTGCTGCCACTGCTCGAAAGAAAAAAAAATTGGGCACAGTACCTCCCATCAGCCAGCATTCTCACATAACCTAGCTTTTAAGAAAATGCAGCTTTCCTTTACCGCAGAGGGAAATATCGATGCTGAGAAATTGAAAACTACCAATGTCGAAGTACCGACGAAGGCCATGGATGCCGCCAACGTGGATAATAAAATAGCAAACGGACTGCAACAGCTACATAGTGATTTTCAAATAGCTTTCAGCAACTACACTGATGAAGTTCAGCAAACCTTATCTGTGTTTAAGCAATCCAAAAGGTTATCGAGGAACGTGGAACCCAAAACTTTGCTGCAATGAATACTCGCATGTTGAAAACCGAACAAGCTATAGAAACCCAAATACAAAACATATCGCTTCTCATTTCAAAATTCAATACATTAGAAGCTTAGTTGGAATCTGCTCGGAAAGAATATAAGGAAACCATCACAAAATTTGAAGCTTCGTTTAATGATAACCGTATATCTCAGCTAAAACGTATAAATGATCTGGAACATTCTATGAAACAAGCTCCTAAAGGTGTTGATGCAGCATAAGTATTAAATATGTTCGAAAAGATAAGGCTAAAGATCTTTCTGACCTAACTGAACTTAGAGACAAGATGACAAAAGTAGTGCCTGACTTATACATCGAGATATGCAAAAACTACATGATGATATTGCAACTCAAATGTTGGACCAAAATCAAAAACTTGAAGCAATCGCAATTAAAAAGCATCTTTAGGGTCAATAAAAACATGCCTTTGTCTATTTTTAACAGTATACAAGATGGCTCTTATAGCGAAACATTCCAAAGAAAAAGTTCAAGTCGTTAAGGAACTGCATAGACCCGCGAGATGAAAGTTTCCTCGCCGACAAGGATTTCGATGACTCCTGGCAGTCTGACCTCGCACAAATGGAGCTCTATGCGAAATCCAATTGCCGCTGAAAACGAAATCCGGTGAAGAGGTAACTCGTGCCTTTGAGAGTATTCTCAAGGAAGGGCGGCACTCGAAAAGTCTCCAAATGGACCAGAGTAAGGAATACTACAATAGTTGCTTTCAGAAACTAATGATGTCATACTGAATCAACCATTATAGTACATTTAGTGGACTGAAAGCCGTAATAATTGAACGAGTAATTAGAACGCTGAAAGTACAAGTACTTTCGTTTGAATGGCACCTACAAATGGATGGATATTTTACCGGAAATCGTCAAGGACTACAACCATCAAAAAAATGCTCGAGATATTAAAGTATACAATAACTTGAAAACTGCTGGACCAAGAACACTGCAAGTCGGAGATGCTGTGCGAATAAGTAAAACCAAACACGTCTTTGATAAAGGTTTCCTTCCTAGCTGGAGTACGGAATTGTTTAAAATTACGCAGGTTAAAATAACTAATCTAGTTAAGTATATTTTGGAAGATATGAATGGAACATCGATTCAAGGGGAGCTTTTACGAAGAAGTATTACAAAAGGCAGCCTATCCTGATGTGTATCTGGTCGAGAAAATTTTGCAACGAAAAGGCAACAAGGTTAAAGTTCGGTGGCTTGGGTTTGATTGGAGCTACGATTGAGTTGGATTGACACAGAAAACAGACTATAACACCAAGGTCAACCGCAAATTAATAATAAATTATCATAAATGTAGACATGTGCTTGCCTTGCAAAATGAAGCCTCAGGGTGAAAACATCACTGTAAAGTATTCGAAAAGTTTAAGTCAACAAACATATCGCCAAACTTAAACGATTACAGAAAGATTTCAAATTTTATTTCTGCTAGTTGCAGGTGTTCCTAATTGAAATCATTCGCTCTTACTAAGAGCCAACAGAGCCATACATCTCTGTTTTTTGTGGTTGACGGACTTGGGAGCTACGCTATGGACTACTTCCCTCAAACGTTTCACTACCTGAGACTGCATTTTGTTAGAAACCACGTTCAGAACCTCGCAATGATGTTCCGATCCCTTGACAGATTCCTCTTCTAGTCTAACTCGATGCAGTTCGGCTCTAGGCCCTTGCTTCCTCAGCTCGAATACGTTACTTTTCAGCCTTAACTCGTACCTCTTCAGCTCGCGTACGGTCTCGATCTACTTTGTTTCTCTCTTCTTCGGCTTGAAATCGTTCTTTTTGCATTTGAATCATCTCAGCCTCAGCGGTATTCTTTACTTGTATCATAATCTGCTTAAGTTCATCCAACTCAGTCATCAAATGCTCGTTTTGTGCAGAAATTAGGTCGTTGTGTGCAGAAAGTTGTTTGAGACGCATTTCCTCGTGATTCTTCGCGTACTTGATATTTTTTCATAGAGATGCGTTTAACTACAGTGTAGTGTCCATGGCTCTCATGCAAATATATTTCTTTTTAGGTTGTTGATTTTTGAGCAAAACCAGAAAGTGTTCTTTCATAGTTCTGTATTCGCCGCAATACCCACACCACTCCAGGACGGCATCATTAATGAAGACTTGCTTGGTCTAAGTTAGCTGCCACAAGAAGGCATTTCAACATCTAGCCCATATTTGAGACAAACTTCGGTATACGTTAATTTTTTCATTGGTGTAACCCATTGTTTTACTTCTTGATCACTCTCAAAACAATTTGGTTCAGACTGAATTGGTAGCATCTTGTAATTGTAACACACTTGAAAAGCTGTTTATGACTGCGTTAGTGAATTGATGCAATAGTGCCTCCCACCCCTTCAAAAAGCTGTACCTTTCCATCAAATAACAAGAAACATAACCCGTATAAGGAATATTATATATCTAATTTTTCCCACAAATAAATTTATAGGAAGAGATCTGATGACGTCACAGATAAGGTACGGTTTACTGAACCTTCTTATCAGATTTCCGATTTCTTGAATCTATGATGCTGGAGAGATAACAATATTCTAATCAGGACTACTTGCCTTTTGATTATGGTGGTAAAACAGTGTCTTGTATTTAAAATTTTATTTCAAACAAGCAACGTTTAATGATATACTAACATCCAGTTCAAAGGCATTTATGTTTACTTAAAAAAAATAATGCGTTATAAGCCCCATCCGCTACCTTCTGTTGAAAATTCTTCAAGGGAATTCATAATTGGAATATCAAACCATTCTTCCAAGTCTGTACCCTGATCAATAATTTCGTTTTTAGTATTGAAATATTTGTGATTCGTAATTTCATCCATGTCCGACTTCTTTATAAATTCTCCACAAAAACAAGTATTCAAGCAGTAGTTTCTTCAAAATGTTACTAATTCTGGACTTGAACATAATTGAAGCATCATCCAGAAACATCAAGATATCTTATTTGATTTGTTAATTATTATCCCAGTTCTAACACGGTTTTGAAAACATGAAGCAATGTCATCCCATTGAACTCTACTAGAACGTTTATTGTTTAAACCCATTCCAATTTTTGACTGCTTCAACAAAGTCCGAAAGCGTTTTAAATAATCAACATTGTTTTGTAATTTTTTCAAAGTTCCAACACAAAAATTTCCATGGCGAATAGCACAATTAAAAAGTCTCACATGTTTTCTAATCTCCCTAAGCCACGCTGGTATTTCAGCAGAGGAAATAGAGTTATGTAGCTCCAACTCGACTTCTTTACATTTTTCGACATAGTTGTTACTCTCTACACCAATTTGATTAGACAACATTTTTGATGAATCTCGGCAACTGTAGTTATTTGTTGCGTCTGGTTGCAAACAATTCTAAACATAAAATGACTTTAATTTAAAAAAAATATTATTCTTATACATATTGCATTATTTATTTACTACAACATTCGTTTAATGGACTACAGTAAATGCAGCTCATCATAGGCAAGTTAATTTGTTATAGCATCCTTCTTATGACGTCGCAAATAGTCACTGTTCAATTATTTTGTTCCCATATATCGGTCTAAAATTGGATTGGGCTCTTCAAAATACAATTCCAGCTCATCTGGTATTTCAATAGGTTCAAAGTCCTATGTTGTGTTATGCGTACCAATTTTTAAGATTTCTAAAATATTGATGTTACAATGAAATAAAAATTCGCAATTATTTTATTTATGTCATTTGCGTATAACGAAATTTCTGTTCGTTCTAGAAAAACAACTAATTAATCACATGGGAACTTCCTGCAAAAGTTTATTGCTGCAAACAACATGACAAATTTATCAAACCACAGCTTCCGGTAAATTTATTTAGCTCGGTTTCATTTAGCGCAAATAAGATATCACAGTTTCCTTTCGTTGCGGTCACCATTTCCGTTGCGGTTTCGATATCTAACATACCAGATGAAAAATATGCGAATTTATTATCAGGAATTTTTAAATAAATACGGATTCATGAGTTATATTATTTTTCGATTTTATTAACATTATTTTTAAATAAATACAGGTTCATGATTTGGAAATTAAATATCAGAAATTTTTAAATACAGCTTCATTATTATTTGTGATTTTTTTGACATGAATTTTTAAATAAATACAGGTTTTTATTCATCCCTCAAGACGTAAAAAATTTCTGGGTCCACCATGAATAAACTATTCGTATCTGGGAAGCCTCCTATTGCTGGACGTTGAGTTCTGCCTACTCCACGGGCAAACTGAGCCTCTATGAAATCAGTACGACCTGCACGTTTCATTTGGGGTGGTTCTACATCTATTTCAACTCCATTTGGTAATCGATGGCTAAACAAGCAAGTATTTCCAAACGGACATTTGGGTTTGCTTTTTCTTCATTTTTTCGTTTTTCTCAACTGTAAACTGTCGCATTTAGCGTCATTTCTGCATATATCCTTATGTAATTAAGTGGACTGTAATTTTTAAAAGAGGTGTTGATTCAAGGTAGACAATTTTGGAGAAGCTAAAATCTTATAGTGCATAGAATGTTTCCAGCGCATAAATATGTAACGGTACAATTGACAATTATTAAGATAACTTAGGCTGACTGTACTAACTGCACAAAGCGGTCTACTGTTAAGAACAGCTTCAATTTGAGTTAAAACAGTATATAATTCTTCGTATGTACGTATCTGTTCACCTACTACTTGCAACAAATGAGTTTTAACAGATTTTATGCCTGCTTCCCATAGACCGGAAAAATGAGGAGCAGACGGTGGGTGAAATTTTCATTCAATGTTTTCTCTATCACCCACGGCGTGCCTAATACTTCTCAGATATTTGCTACATCCTACAAAATTAGTACCGCAATCCGAGTAAATTGTAGAACACCGACCTGACCTGCTAAAAACGCTCCCGTAGATAAGTCAGATACAAGCTCGATATGTATCGCTTTTGTAGAACAGCAAACAAAAACGCAAATATACGCTTTAATAGATTTGGAACTGCGCAGTCTATTCATAGTGATAGGTATAGGACCTCCAAAATCGATTCAAATGGTTGAAAATGGTTTTAATTGTGAGATACGAAACTTTGGTAAAGAACCCATATAGGGCTGATAAGGTTTTGGATTAGTTTTCCAACAAGTAAGACAATTGTTAAGAACTTTGCTAGCATATTTCTTGGCACCAATCAACCAAAAGTTTTGAGCAAGTAAATTACAAGTGGTTTGTATACCAACATGTAAGTATTTAATGTGAACTTCTCTTATCAACAACTTTGTAAAATTGCAATTATTCGGAATTAATAAAGGAATTTTTTTATTAAACCTTAGTGAAGTTGATTGAGATAATTTTCCGCCAACGCGAATTCATCTAGAAAAGGATTGAGTTTAAGTTCGTTTTGAAAATGCATGCAACTCGTTTAATTATAACAACGAAAGCATTACTCAGTTCCTCTGCACTTATGAAACCTAACAATTTGTTTGATTTGTTTCTAATGTTATATGCAAGCCGCAGAAGAAAAACGACAATTCTTTTAATGTTCAAAAGTGAAGAATGATTGTTTAATAAGGAATCAATAAAACTTTCAGTTAACAAAGCAATAAAAACTTTGATTTTTTCTTATAACTGAATATCTGAATTTTCATAAAATTTCCTTAAAATGTAGGCAGGTTCCAACATTATTGTTGAAGTTCAAGAAATTTGGGTCCATGCCACCAAGTAGAATTAACTAAAAGATTATTTGGAAATAATCCCCGTGATCCGTGTCCGTAGGATTTAATGAAGTTGGTATGTAATACCAATTCTTTGGAGCAACTCTGTCTTGAATGTAACTCACTCTACTGCTTACAAAGGTTTTCCATCTATAGGCAAGAGATTTTATCCATGAAAGTACTATAGAGGAATCCGACCAAGCAAATACAGAATTAATGTTATCTTGGTAAGTAGTGTAGGGGACACTTGGCAGCAAAAACCACGTGGTCTGTGGGGTCACTAACCTCAAGCTCGAACCTAACGGCAAGGTGGCTAATCTAAGAGGGTGGGCCTTCCGGTGTCGGGAAACCTAACGGCAAGGGGGCTAACCTAACGGGAGGAGGCGTCAGGACTTCCGTCGGGGCGCGTTGGTTGCGAACGGGGGTAGAGACAGCGGGGTCGGTTGCATCAGTACGCGGGAGGAACGGGGGTGGTCGTAGGTCGGGAACGCGGTGGCTGGCGTAAAGCGGTGCGTAGGGAATGCGGTGGCATGCGATGCGTAGGGAATTCGCTGGCTGGCGATCGGGAATCGGCCTGGAGCTTCCATCGGGGTGGTGAGTCGTGACGTCATTCCTGTAAAGGACTGGCTCGTGCTGGGTATCGGTCATATGCGCGAGAGCGGCAACTCGTTCGAGTCTCTGCTTTCGTCGGATAAACCAAGGCCTCGAGGACTCCTAGTCCGGGCGTTAGATCTCTTAATATAGATAATTCGGCAATTTTAAGCAAAAAAATGTACTGAAAATGCATCGTAAATAATTAATAGGTTCCAAATATTTGATAATTAACATTTCATTACAAATAATAAAATAATTCAGATTCAACGAAGGCAATAACAAAAGATTAACGAAACCGCAACTGCATGTTGGTGAACTGATAAACAAGCGAAACTCGATCACTGGTTGAAAGTGCAGTGGCTGGTTGATTGTAAATAAGGAAATCGTTCATTATAAAAGTAGATGCGGTTTTCATTGAAAAGATAATGGTATCTAATAATGTAAAAAAATAAATACGTAAATGAGGAATAATAATTGCTTGAATAGCTGGATTTTGTATCGAGCGTGTTAGAAATGATTAAAAGGTTGAAGTAGGCCCTTACAAAGGGTAAAAATGGTAGAAATGCCTGCAAAGGGCTGTTAGAAATGATTGAAAGGTAGGACCTTACAAAGGGTTAAAATGGTAGAAATAGCTGCAAAGGACTGTTAGAAATGATTGAAAGGTAGGACCTTACAAAGGGTAGAAATGGTAGAAATAGCTGCAAAGGGCTGTTAGAAATGATTGAAAGGTTAAAGTAGGAGACCTTACAAAGGGTAGAATGGTTAGGTACAGAAAGTAATGTGACAAAGGGTAGATAAGCAACAAATGTTGAAAATGACTGGTACAGGAACGTTGCAACAGAATAAAAACGGTACAAAAGCTAGAAATGTCCCGTATAAACGACTGGTACGGTAGAAACGGCTGTAAGAATGGTTGGAGACGCTACAAAAGATAGAAATGTCCCGTAGAAACGACTAGAAACTTAGAAATCCCTGGTAGAAATTGTTGGAGCCACTACAAAAGCTAGAATTGTCCCGTAGAAACGACTGGGACAGTAGAAACGGCTGGTAGAATGGTCGGAGCTACTATAAAAGCTAGAAATGTCCCGTAGAAACGACTAGAAATCTAGAAATCCCTGGTAGAAATGGTTGGAGACGGTACAAAAGCTAGAAACGGCTCGTAGAAATGACTGGGACAGTAGAAACGGCTGGTAGAATGGTTGGAGCCACTACAAAAGCTAAAAATGTCCCGTAGAAACGACTAGAAACTTAGAAATCCCTGGTAGAAATGGTTGGAGACGGTACAAAAACTAGAAACGGCCAGTAGAAACGACTGGGATAGTAGAAATCGCTGCTAGAAATGGTTAGAGTCACTATAAAAGCTAGAAACGGCCCGTAGAAACGACTGGGATAGTAGAAACGGGTGGTAGAGAATGGTTGGGGCCGCTACAAAAGCTAGAAACGTCCCGTAGAAACGACTGGGACAGTAGAAACGGCTGGTAGAATGGTTAGAGCCACTACAAAACCTAGCAACGGCCCGTAGAAACGACTGGGACAGAAGAAATCACTGGTAGAATGGTTGGAGCCGCTACAAAAGCTAGAAATGGCCTGTAGAAACGACTAGAAACATAGAAAACAATGCTAGAAATGGTTGGAGCCTATATAAAAGCTAGCAACGGCCCGTAGAAAACGACTGGTATTAGTAGAATATCTCTGTAGAATGGTGTGAGCCGCTCAACAAGCTAGGAAACGGCCTTAGTAAAACGACTGGGAAGCAGTAGAAATCTCTGGTAGAATGGTTGAGCCGCTACAAAAGCTAGAAAGTCCGTAATAACTCGCGCTGAGGACACTGGGACTAGTAGTAAACGGCTGGTAGAATGGTTGGAGCCGCTACAAAAGCTAGAAACGTCCCGTAGAAACGACTGGGACAGTAGAAATCTCTGGTAGAATGGTTGGAGCCGCTACAAAAGCTAGAAACGTCCCATAGAAACGACTGGGACAGTAGAAACCGCTGGTAGAATGGTTGAAGCCACTACAAAAGTTAGAAACGTTCCGTAGAAACGACTGGGACAGTAGAAACGGCTGGGAGAATGGTTGGAGCCACTACAACATCTAACGTCCCGTAGAAACGACTGGGACAGTAGAAACGGCTGGTAGAATGGTTGGAGCCGCTACAAAGCTAGAAACGTCCCATAGAAACGACTGGGACAGTAGAAACCGCAGTAGAAATGGTTGAGCCTA